>CM060380.1:83262579-83634700 GCA_030545235.1 Helianthus tuberosus
ATTGATGATGTCATCAGCTAGTTTCGCTCTTTTGAACAGTTTGATTCCGCTCATTTGAACAATTTGATTCCACTCTTTTGAACAGTTTGATTCCGCTCATTTGAACAATTTGATTCCGCTCATGTGAACAGTTTGATTCCGCTCTTAGTGAAGTTCTGATTTCGCTCCAGGATAGTTGTTGAAATAATTGTGTCAGTCATCGAACAGGATTATCACGTGAATATTTGTCGAGATGTTAATCGTGTTTGCATGTGATTGGACATTCAAACTGATTGCTTTTTAAGGACACATTAAACTTTGAGGATTGCATGTGTTTCTCGAATTAATAAAGCTATGCATGTGAAACATTGATTGTATTCATGTGATTGTCAGACTAATTAGTTTGTGTTGGAAAATTAAAAAGGTGTCAACAAACATCGAAAGCAATCAACAGTTGTCAGCCATTTTTGAACATTGGCCCAATCATCTTATCTTGTTACTTGTTGTTGTCGATTCAGTGGACTTTGAGGCCCAATCTTTATTCAACAACAAAAGAAGTTGTTGTCACTGGTTTGCTTGTGAACAAGAAGTCAGGCCCGTCACGTGATTAAAAAAATTGCGGCCCAATCATATTGGTGGATAATTTTTGTTTTGTCGGCTACATTAGTTTCAAGTCAAAACAAAAGCACCGTTTCTTGAGTAGATTATTTGGTCAAATCATAACAGTTGTGGGCTTTAAAATTCTCGGCATAATCAGATTTAAGTGATTGATATCTTTTTTAAACAGATTGTTTTGAAAAATGGAAGCGGTTTTTGATGAGAAAGAAAACCATGATCTTGAAAGGATAAATGACTGGTATCGAGGGTATTTCAGTAGTTATTATCAAGGTTTGTCCAAGAATGTTTGGATTAACCGGTTCGATTGTTTTCTGTGTAAGAAGGATGAAAAATTAGATGATCTGGAGAAGCGATTTGATTGTTTGATTGACCATTTGAAAGAAAACAAGATAATGATATCAGAAGCTGAAATAGTGTCAAAGTTTGCTAATGGATTACCAGCTGAATGGGATGATGTTTTGGAAAATCTAAGAAAAAATTCAAGTTTTTCAAAATTATATTTAAGTAAATTCATCAGTAAACTTACAACACATATGAATGATAATGAAGAGAAAAAGAAAGGGTTGTTGAATAGGATAGAAAATAATTTGAAAAAATTAAGTTTGGATGTGGTTGTAGAACTGAACAAAAGAGTCTGTGTGTGTCTTAGTGCAAAAGATGTTATGAAATATGATATGAAGAGGGGTTGTTATATTGATGAGAATGCGAATCCTCTTGATTTTGTTAAAATCTTTTGTGCAGGAACATACAAAACAGAGACAGAGCAAGTTACAAAGAATGAAAAAACTGTGAAGCTTGGATCTTCAAGTTCAGAATCAGCGTGCTCTAAATGTGACAACTTTAAGGCTGATAATGACAAACTCTTGAAAGATGCAGAAAGTTTGACATTGGAAGTCAAAAAGTTGAAGGATGAGAAGCAAGCTGATATTAACCAGATTCTTATGTTGCAGGGAAATTGTGAAAAGTTTAAATCTGAAAATGTTAAACTGTTAAATGACTTGAACAGTTTGACATCAGAAAACAAAACTTTTGAAGAAAAAATTAAAAGTTTTGAAAATGAAAAATCGAAGATTGAAAAAGTTTTTCAAAGTCAAATAAAAATTTTAGAAGATGAGAGAGATATGTTTGGTAAAAATAATCTTGAAAAACAAATTGCAATCAATTCTCATCTTGAAAAGATTATTCGACTTGAGAAAGAGGCAGAATGTGCTCAAAAGAAAATCAATGAATGGGAAGAAAAGTTGAAGGTTTTTGTGAATACTTCAACTATTCCTTGCCCAAAACCTTTAAATTCTGTTCCAATAAGTGACAATGTCACAAACTTTGACAAAGTCAAAGTTGAAGATTGTGATGAGAAATCTGATGATGAAAATGAAAAAATGAAGAAAAAGAATTTATTTTTGAAATTAAAAGAAAAGTTTCAAGAAACTGTTCCACAATCAACTGAAAAGGGAGAATGCTCTAAGCAAAAACCTTTGAAGAAGAAAGTGTAACAAAAACAAAAAGAGAAAATTTTGAAAAATGTTCAAAAAGATAATAAAAGCTCATTAGATCGATCATCCAATCGCAATGAAAAATTACAAAAATCGAAAAATGAAAACTCTAAAATTGTTGGCAATAAGTGGTGCAGGTCGGACCACAGTGCTCAAAAGTCAAATCCAGCAATCAAAAGGAAAAAGGAATATCACCAAGCCAAACAGTGCTTTGATTTGAGCATTTGGGCTGAAAATGGTGATTGGTATGATAACAGAGTGTGTTACCAATGTGGTTATCAAGGACACATTGCTGTTAACTGCCAAGGTTGGAATTATGAGACGAGGAGATGCTTTAACTGCAACATCAGAGGTCACATTGCTAGAGATTGCCTAAGGAGATCAAATGAAAGATTGAGGGTTAGTTCTCAGAAGATGGCAAAGAAATCAGTCAATGTCAAGCCCAAAGAACAGAAGGTTCAAGAACCTAAAATTCAAGAAAAGAAAGTGAAGCTTTCTCAGGGGCAAAAAGACAGACTGAGGAAGAAGAGAAAGAAGGCGAGAGAGTATCTTGAGAAGATCTTGTCCTCGGGTTCATCTGTTGGTAAAAATAAGAGTTCTGATGAATCGACTTCCTCGATGGCAAAGTCAAGCAAGACGAATTCATCGGATACAAAGTTGAGGATGAAAGAAGAAAAGAAGAAGAAGAAAATGGTCGGCGATGAATCTGATGTGTCAAAGTTAGACAAGCCACCATCAGGCAATGAATCTGACAGGTCAAAGTCAGACAAGCCATGTGCAGGCAATGATTCTGGTTCGTCAAAGCCAGAAGAGCCTGTTGTTGAGG
Organism: Helianthus tuberosus; assembly: GCA_030545235.1. Taxonomy (NCBI): domain Eukaryota; kingdom Viridiplantae; phylum Streptophyta; class Magnoliopsida; order Asterales; family Asteraceae; genus Helianthus; species Helianthus tuberosus. The sequence goes on from CM060380.1 coordinate 83,265,496, forward strand.
TAAAATCTGAGAATTCAGGTTTAACAATGGATTATGAAAATTTCCCACCATTGTTGAACAAGAATTCAAAATCACCGAAGGACAGTCAGGCTTGGGTGAATCTGTTCAAATGAAAAACCTGACTTGCCGGAGATCCCAAGTTGGTAATCGTGGATCATGAATCGGCATCATTCTTTATCATGTTAAATGTGTTTTTGAAAAGCAGGACTTGCCGGAACTCCCAGGTTTGTAAGCGAGGAGTAGGAATCGGCACCTTGAGAATTCAACCAACAGATGATGATTGGTTGAAAATGCTTGATTGGATTATTCTTACAAGTGGTAAATCAGGGACATTAAGTTGTATCTGATTTCCTACAAGTGATTGTTTGAAAAACAATGTGATGAACCAAATCCCTAACCTACTAATGGTTTTACAAAATCAACAAAACTTATTTTCCGGAAAAACCATTTGATTAAAACAAACTTAAGTGTTTTGAAATCATAATGGGAAAATAGTTTGTTGTGAGGGGGAGTTCTGATTGTTTATGCCAAGTGGATGGCGAATTGAAGCGATTTGATATCGGTTGTCAATTTTTTTAGAAAACAAACTGTACAGGTAGAATATCAAAATTTGTTTTCAAATTTCCAAAAATGTGTTTGCATTTTAGGGGGAGTAAGAAATTTTCAGAAAATCCAAAAACATTTGAAAATTTGAAAAAGCCAAAAACATGATAAATTGAAAAATGAGTTTTGTTGCATAAAAGAGGAAATGATAGTACATCAGTGGACGATCACAACATGCTAAAGAAATGGAAAGTTAAAAAGTGATAAACGGTCTCATTGATGATATGCCAGTAGGTTTTTACACATTTAGTAGATTGTGACGAGATATAAACCTAAATTTCAAACTTGCTTATATCGTGGGGAAACATCTCTCGGATATATGGGTAACCCCCGAAATCTCGTTTGAAAGGTCTCATAATCTGATATACTAGGTCTTTATACTCAATGATGTCTGGGGTATTATTCTGGGACTTCTGCTGAACGATGGTTCTGACCTAGTCCTTGGATAATACTTTCCACAAATGCTTGAAACATAGCATAAACCCTCAGCATGCTGATGAAACAATAAAATTGATAGTCGCTGCTGTTGTAGCTAAAAGATCCTCTAAAGGGGACATACCATAAAGTCGAAGCTGATATCTCTCTGCGTATACGGAAGTATCGACCTGAGATCCCTCGGCCCTCGCATTACCTAATTTATATACAGATATCATTGTAGTATACTCACCAGTAAGACTGATTATTGGGATCTGGATACGGGAGTATATTCTGAGGTGGGACACGCGATTAAGTTTAAGTACTTAAGACATTAATTCGTATCTCGAAGCAATTGAAGTTTGTGTGAAAATTTAAGTGGACCAGTATACTGACAATCTAAGTGAATCGTTTAGAACTTAAAATGAAATGAAGCTTAACGGTGTTGGTGATGTGTCTCAAAATCTGATATGATCCTCTTGCACGAACTCACAAAAATATTGTTTGTATATATTTCATTTCTGAATTTTCTTGATTCTACAAGTGGTGTTAGTTACTTTCTTTCAGAAAATCAAAAAAGATTTTTAGTGTGTTTTAGCATAAATTTTGAAAAATTCAAAAAGATTTTCGACAACTGATGTTTGAAAGCTGATATTCAAAATTTCGAGTGCTGAACATGATGAACTGATTTGGGAGTGTATGTACTGATTTGAAAAATTTATTTTGAGAAAGAATGTTTGATTAGTTAATCAAGATAATTAATTTGAACTTGATGTAACTATTTCCAGTAAGTTTTTCTTATTGTTTTTAAGTAAAAACTTATGTGGTGGTGAGAAAATGTGTGCAGGAGTTGAGCTGATCAGAGATAAAGCCAGGGATTGATCTCAAGGTGATAGCTAATTCCAGACAGCGATCCCATCATGATGAAAGGGGGAGTCTGACGAGGTTAGAGCCAAAGAGAAGATCCTGGTATATGCTAAGAAAGAAAAGAGACTGATAAAGACTGAAGATGCGAAGACTCGACACTTAAGACTCGTCAACATCTGAGGGGGAGTCTGTTGGTGCATTCATCTGTCGTCTTCGTCTTATATCGAGTTTCAGTCTCGTTGCGGATCTGGATCTGAAAGAAGATGATGTAATCATCTTTAATGATTACATCATAATGATGAAATCATCATTGACATCACCTCACAAAAGACAAATAGCATTTAGAATCAGATTTGTAATATGTAAATGTTGATTTCGCTTATGTGTCAAGGTGATTTCGCTCATGTGTCAAGATGATTCCACTTATATGGCATGTGGATGATTTCGCTTTTGTGTCAGGTTCATAAGAGCGGAATCTCATACCCTATATATAGTCATATAAGCGAAATCACACATAGAGTTCAAGGTGTGTTCTTCTGGTAAGCCACGAAGTGCTGCCGAAGTGTTGTCTGAACGTGTACTCGCATTATTGATTAATACAACAACAGTTTAAAGTGAATTCTCGCTGAATTGTACTCGGTTTGTCTGTTTCCGCCGTTCAAACTGAGATAAACTCTTCTAAACGACTCGTTTAGGTCCGAATTCGATCCTACAGTTTGAAGCTCTATATGGTCTCAAGTGTCGCTCACCGCTGTGTTGGGCAGAAGCTGGAGACAGATAGTTGATTGGTCCCGAACTGGTTCAAGAAACAACTGATAAAATCTTTCAGATTCGAGACCGTATCAAGGCGGCTCGTGATCGACAGAAGAGCTGCGCCGACCGAATACGGAAACCGTTAGCTTTTGAGGTAGGAGACAAGGTTCTGCTGAAAGTCTCGCCTTGGAAGGGTTTAGCAAGGTTCAGGAAACGTGGAAAGTTGAACCCACGGTATATTGGACCGTTCAAGATTTTGGAGAAATTGGTACCATAGCGTACCAATTGGAGTTACCGGATGAACTAAATGGCGTACATGATACGTTACATGTGTCAAACCTCAAGAAGAGTCTAACCCAGGAAACCGTTATCATCCTTACGGATGAAGTTCACATTGATGACAAGCTCTGATTCACAGAAGAACCTGTTGAGATGATGGACTGGAAGGTCCAGAAAACGAGGAGAAGTCGCATAAAACTGGTCAAAGTACGTTGGAACTCTCAACTCGGGCCTGAGTATACTTAGGAACACGAGGATCAATTTAAAGTCAAGTACCCCCACCTGTTCGAGGAAGCTCCTGTAAGGGATAGCTCCGCTTGAATTTAAGAACGAAATTCTTTTAATGAGAGGAGACTGTGACAACTGGCACAAAACTGGTAATTTTCGTACTATTTTAATAATTATTTATTTCCTGCATTTTTGTGTTAACACGTCAACAATATATGCTTACCCATTATGCATTTGAATATATGCTTACACGTCAACAATACTTTAAGCATTGCGTCAAAACGATTACTAAACTCACTAGTTAGACAAGCTGTGTCAGCACAGCTTCAGAATGCAGTTAAACGATAGATTTAGGACTTAGATGTAGGTACAACATCAAAAATACATTAAAACCCAAGTGTGTGAACAAGGGTTAACATAAACACTTTCCGGAAACTAAAATAAGCACTGAAAACTGTCTGAAACGCACTTTAAATGCATAATTCAACAAAAATCAGCATTTAAACACCAAAATAACATGCAAAATTAATGATTAAGTGTCCAAAATAACTTGTAAAGTGTCGGGAATGAAAACTGTCACAAAAGGTACTTCATACCTTGTAAAATTCACTATTTAGCACTTTTACGAACCGACAATCGAACGATTAACCGGACAATACCCAAAACACCAAAAATAGACTAGAAACATAGTTTTTATGTTTTAAAGCTAGTTATGGTGATAGAACACCTTAAAAATCATAGTTGTTGGAAGATTATAAGGATTAACCTAAAGTCACCAAACATCATCATCTTCATTAAAAAATCTTCACCGTTTTCTCTCTTCCTCTCCCTCCCACTCTCTACCTCCAACACACACATATCCATCCATATTTTCTTTCGCTTTCAAGAAGATTCAAGGGTATACAAAGGTGCATGAAGATGACCTCAGAAGGTTTCAAGCAAAAGAAGTTGAAGGACCTTTACTAGGAGCTTTTATCTACCATTTCTTCTTCATTCTTCTTCTTCTTGAGTTCTTTGCCACTTCCCTAGCCACAAGAGCTAGTGGTAAGCTTCTTACATACATTTTTACTTCATGTTCATGCTATGTACAAGTTACATAATCTAAGAAACCAAATATTAAAAGATGAAGATATGTAAATCTAACATAATCAAGGTGAAAACAAGTTGTTATGAAGTTTTTTGGTGTATGATGTGAAGTGGTGAATGTTGATCTTGTGTTTTTAGTTAGATCCATCATGTGTAAGCTTGTTAGAAGCTTAGAACTAACAAGTTTAAGCATGGATCTTGAAAGATCCATGGTGAAAGTTGATGATGAACTTAAAGGTCTTCAAAAATGAGTATGAAAATGTTTCTAGAGTATGTTTTTCATGGTCTTAAAACCATAAAACTTGTAGATGGTAAGGCTTATGAAATAAAGTTTCATAAAAAGTTTATAAAAAGTTTATCAAGAAGGTTGTTTTGGAAAGATTTAAGTATGTAGAGTAAAGATCTAAAAGACTACATGTTTTTAACAATAATCAAGTTCATCATAATGTTTAACATGATGATTTTAGTGTATGTTACTTGTGAAATTGTTGAAACTTGAATTTTTGGTTATGAAAAGAAAATAAACACATGTTTTGAGAACATGGGAAACCTCCATTTTTAGAGGAAGCTATGTCAAAATTTTTATAAAATTTTGACACTTAGAAAAATACAAGTTTTGGTGAAACTTTTTCCCCAAAAATTCACCGAAAAATATTTACTAAGGTTTCCAAATTTTTATACAAAATTACAAGTCAAGAAATAAGGTTTTCTTCAAGAATAAAAATCAATATTAAGTATGTATATTTTTAGGAAAAATATATATATTTAGTGGTGTGACAACTCGTATTTCAGAACCTTTCGTTGTACTTTGATGTAACTTGTTTGGACAACATGTGATTACGTGATATGTGGTTTTAATGGAATGTTTGTTATGTTATATGATTATGTGTGTAATGTATGTATATAATGTAGTCGCACAACACATGTCCAATCGCACAAGCCTTTGGGCGTTTGTTCCACACCCTTCTCGGCCCACACTTCTTATACTCGAAACCAAAAGGGCAGCCCATGTAAACGGTTCGCCCCACTCCTTTTATGCGCATACAATCACCTCTTGTGGGATTTTGTTCCTCATTACTTGCAAAACACAACACACACCAAACCCTAGTTCTCTCCTCTCCCTCTCTCGAAGCCGACGGCATCACATCCCCTTCTCTAGAAGCATTTTTTATTCGGATCGAACCTTCATCCTATCTTCTAACCGGTTAGTGTTTCACAATTATTGTTTTGTTAGATGATATTATGATTCCATGATTTGATGTGATAACTAGGGTTGTTTGTATGATGAATGATTCTTGATGTTGTGGTAATGTATGAACAAGTGATATATACATAATTGGTTGATGCCTTTAAATGATCGAACCGAACCTATATGATGATTGTGAAACTGGTGTTGATTTGGAATTAGGGTTTATGTGATGATGTTTATATGAATCGGATTGCATGTTATTGATCTAAGAACCGAATGGATGCAATGTAATCGGCTGTATGTATGTGTGTTCGGATTAAATTCATGATCGAGTATGAGGTGTTGTATGATGATTTGAATCCAATGACCTTCTATTTTAGTGTATAAGATTGCCGTTTATGTTTTGTACATGATTAGGGTTCATAAGAATGTGATGTTGAAACTCTAATTTGATCGATTTTGGTATGATTGGAAACTGTTAATTTGATCAAGCGAATTAATTGGAATTAGTAACTGACTTGCATGATTTAAGGAGATGTATTACGAGTCGCACAAGATCAGATCGCACAAGATCTGATCTGATCGTACAAGCTCTGGTCGCACATGTGTAGTCGCACAGGCTAGGTACAACCAATAAAGCACAGTGTACAACCTAGAACTGCATGATCGCACAAGGCAAGTGGATCGCACAAGGTGGTGCCGATCGCACAAGTCTTGGGCCACATACATCTGTTGAACCTTATTATGCTGTTGGGCCTTAAAGCCCAAAACTCAGTCGCACAAGATACTTGTAATCGTACAAGTTAAACAGGGTCGCACAAGACTAGTTGGACCGCACAAGTTGATTTCTGTTTATTTGTTTGGACCGTGTACATGTTGGGTTGCTTGTGTTATTTGGGCCGGGTTGTTTCAGTCGCACAACCCGTTGTGAGTCGCACAAGTTGTGCTGGGCGCACAACAGGTTGGGCCTAATATCGTTGGGCTTCAATTAGTGAATCGCACAAGGCTGTTGAGCCATTAAACTTGTGTGAGCCCAATCATTTGAGTCGCATAAATTCGGATATGATATATACTTGACTGTTAACGTGTTGAATATGTTTGCCATGATCATTACGTGTTGTAACCTGTTAGTTTGTGTGTAAAACTTATGTGCACTACTTGAACCTAGACCTGACTTGTATGGTAACCATGTTAGGACGTGGTTGACCACTAGCAGCTCGATTGACCTTTCTGTGTATCTGCCGAGCTAACCTAAGGTGAGTTCACACTTCTACAAGGCATGGGATTCCCGGTGGTTTGGGAATGGGTTAAGAAACTAAAATGGAACCTGCATATTCTCCTTGGGTAGGATATGTACCTCCATCCTCCATAGGAAGGATGACAACATTTAACCTGCGTATTTTCCTTGGGTAGATTACGTACCTCCATCCTCCATAGGAAGGATGACAACATATAACTTACTAGACAAAACTTTATCATGAAGTCCCTCGGGCCAATGGCGAGCGGGTCATTAGTTAAATAGCGCTATTAGGTTTGACAAGCCTCACACCGTGCCGCTGAGGACGGGAGTGGACTAATGGATCTGGGCACTTAGTCAATGATGATAGACATTGACGCAGGGCACATAAACATGACTCCAGTCAGTTGTTGATATGGTAACGGGTCTAGTGGTTAACATGGGGTAGCCCCCACTGGTGGTTTGGGAAACAAGGAACTGGTTAACTCTGGGTTTTCGAATGAACTTATGGTTTTTGGAACAACTTTAAAATGGATAACCAACTGTGAACTCGCTCAACTTTGTTGTTGATTCGTTGCTACATGCCTTGCAGGTCGTTATGTGCTTAGATGGAGCTTGCACGAGAAGGAGAGGTCGTTATGGGACATGGACTGTTGAGTTCCATGTTAAACATTTGAACTTTAAAACTTATGTTTTGCTTTTACACTTTATGCTTCCGCTGATAACTTGAACTTGGTTAAATTGTTTTGGACACCAATTATATTGTGGTTGGTTTTATCTTTATTATTATTATACATTGTTCAATATGATTGGTGGCTTGATCCTGGTCATGTCACGCTCCCTGCGGTGACACTCCGCTTGTGGAATTTGGGGGTGTGACAGATTGGTATCAGAGCCATTGGTTATAGTGAACTTGGTTTTAAAAAGGGAAAAGCTTTTTGACAAAACCAGACTATAACCTGTACAGTGCTCAACGATCCACAACGACACTTCGCTCCACGTGCAAGACTCAACAATATAGGTAATATGGTTGATGTTTGTATTGCCTGCCTGTTAGTTTAAGTAGTGCATTTGATCATGGTATGCTTGGTTAGCATAGCAACTATTGCTTGAAACGTTGTGTGCTTGCTCTCTTCTGTCATTCCACACTTACGCACTTTCACGACACCTTTCTTACTTGTGTTTCCTTCGATGTGAAGATCATGAGTGGACGTCTGAACTTGACTCAAGCCCAGCTGACGGCTCTAATCAACGAACGAGTTGCTGAGGCACTCGCAGCAGCCCCTACAGGAGGTATAACCTGCCATTTCGACCTATCCTAAGATGTTTAGATCCTACTCTCGCGAACCAACTCTCGTGCTTAATCTTGTCTCTTCTTACTCGCGCAACAGGTCAGCATGCTCAGCCTCCCGTGTGTACATTCAAGACCTTTATGGAGTGTCGACCTAGTACCTTCAGTGGTACAGAAGGAGCTGTAGGTCTCCTCCACTAGTTCAAGAAGCTCGAGTCTGTCTTCGAAATGTGTGAATGCCCTGTTGCTAGTAGGGTGAAGTTTGCTACGGGAACTCTTGAAGGAGTTGCACTCACTTGGTGGAATGCTCAGGTTCAAATGCTAGGGTTGGCAGCTGCTAATGCCACCCCATGGAATGACTTCAAAGATTTGATCAAGGAAGAGTATTGTCATCGTGATGACATTCATAAGCTAGAAGTAGAGTTCTACAATTTGAAGATGACGGGGTCTGAGATTGAGGCGTATAGTAAGAGATCAAACGAATTAGCTGCTTTGTGTCCTACTATGGTGGACCTTCCCTGCAAACGTATCGAGCTTTATATCAAGGGTTTAGTGCCAGAGATTCAGAGTATGGTGACATCAGCTAACCTCCTCACGATTCAGCAGGTCATTCGACTATCCCACCGTCTCACTGATCAGGCAGTTGAGCAGAACAGGCTGTCTAAGCGTATTAGTGCTACCACTACACCTGATGCTCCAAGCGACAACAAGCGCAAATGGGATGGAAATTCAAGCAAGGGTTCAGCCTCTGGTCAGTCCCAGTCTCAGCAGCGAAAGACTGACGACTATAAGAGCCCTGGTGAACAAGGAGGGTACAAGGGAAATCAACCCAAATGCAATCGCTGTAACTTGCACCACAGCGGACCATGTAGCAAGGGCCACTGTCATAGATGGAACAAGCTTGGTCACGCAGCAAAGGATTGCAGGAGCCCATATCCTGCGAATCAGAATCGTCAGCAATAGCAACAAGCTCCACAGAACCAGCAACAACAACAACAACAGGGTACTAATAAAGGGTGCTTTCAGTGTGGTGCTGAAGGCCACTTCAAAAGGAACTGTCCCCAGCTGAACCAGAATCAGAACAACAACCAAGGAAATGGGAACAACAACGGGGGTAACAATGATAGCAATGGTGCCAGGGGACGAGCTTTCGTGATTGGTCAGGGTGATGCAAGGAACGATCCTAACGTTGTGACGGTCCTACTGGACGACTTCTATGTTTCTGTTTTATTCGATTCGGGTGCCGATACTAGTTATGTGTCCTTAAAAGTTAGTCAGATGCTTAAGCGTGCCCCAATTCCCTTAGACACCAAACATGTTGTAGAACTAGCAAACGGTAAAAGTCTTGAAGCCACGTACATAGTTAAGGGTTGTAAACTTGTTCTTGTTGGTCAGACCTTCTCTATCGACCTTATTCCTATCGTCCTTGGTAGCTTCGATATCGTCATTGGGATGGATTGGTTATCCCAACATCGAGCAGAGATTCTTTGCAAGGAGAAAATCGTCCGCATTCCTCGTTCTGGTGAAGAACCTATGGTTATTCGTGGCGACAAGAGTGGTGCTGTTGTGAGCATCATCTCTTTCCTTAAGGCCCAGAAGTGTTTACAAAAGGGCCACACTGCTATTCTAGCTCTTGTTACTAACACTTCAACAAAGGAAAAGAAGATAGAAGATATCCCGATTGTACGCGACTTCCCTGGGGTATTCCCTAAGGAATTACTTGGTCTTCTGCCTCATCGTCAGGTTGGGTTTCAAATCGAGCTAGCTCCTAGAGCAGCACCTATAGCTCGTGCACCTTATCGCTTAGCCCCATCAGAACTAGAAGAGCTGTCTACGCAACTACAGGAGCTTTTGGACAAGGGTTTCATTCATCCTAGCTCTTCACCCTGGGGAGCACCAGTTCTGTTTGTGAAGAAGAAAGACGGTACCTTTCGAATGTGTATAGACTATCGTGAACTCAACAAGGTGACCGTGAAGAATCGTTATCCTCTTCCTCGTATTGATGACCTGTTCGACCAGCTGCAAGGGTCGAGCTTCTACTCTAAGATTGATCTGAGATCGGGCTATCATCAGTTGAGAGTCCGAGACGAGGACATCTCCAAAACATCGTTCAGGACTCGTTACGGCCACTACGAGTTTCTGGTTATGCCTTTTGGGTTAACGAACGCACCTGCGGTCTTCATGGATCTTATGAACCGAGTGTGCAAACCCTACTTGGATAAGTTTGTTATTGTGTTTATCGACGACATCCTGATCTATTCCAAGAGTCCGGAGGAACATGAGCGTCATCTGCGACTCATTTTGGAACTTCTTCGAACAGAACAGATGTATGCTAAGTTCTCTAAATGTGACTTCTGGCTTCGTGAAGTCCATTTTCTAGGCCACGTGGTTAATAAGGATGTGATTCACATTGATCCATCCAAGGTTGACTTAATCAGGAATTGGCCTGCACCTTGAACACCAACTTAAATCCGTCAATTCTTCGGTTTGGCGGGTAACTACAGAAGGTTCATCAAGGACTTCTCCAAGATTGCGCAGCCTCTCACTATTCTTACTCAGAAGGGTATCACCTACCTTTGGGGTGATGCTCAGGAATCCGCATTTCAGCAGCTGAAGTTGAAGCTTTGTAGCGCACCTATTCTCTCATTGCCTGAGGGCACAGACGATTTCGTGGTTTATTGTGACGCGTGAATCCAGGGACTAGGTTGTGTGTTGATGCAACGTGAAAAAGTCATCGCTTACGCATCACGACAACTTAAAGTTCATGAAAAGAACTACACCACCCACGACTTGGAGTTGGGAGCAATGGTGTTTACTCTTAAGATATGGAGACATTACTTGTACGGTACCAAGTGCACCATTTACACCGATCACAAGAGTCTCTAGCATATCTTCGATCAGAAGAGTTAAACATGCGACAGCGTCGATGGGTCGAACTTCTTAACGACTACGAATGTGCCATCAAATACCATCCAGGCAAAGCCAATGTTGTGGCTGACGCCCTCAGTCGTAAGGAAACAAAACCTAAGTGTGTACGTGCGTTACAGCTTACCATTCACTCTAGTCTCCCTGCCCAAATTCGCGATGCTCAGGCCGAAGCATTGAAAGATGAGAACATCAGGGCTAAGTCCCTGCGAGGATCGAAGAAACGGTTAGAACTAAGGGAAGACGGTACTTACTACGTGGCGGGGCGCATCTGGGTCCCATTTTATGGTAATCTGCATGAGCTCGTGATGGATGAAGCTCACAAGTCTCGTTACTCAGTACATCCTGGTTTAGATAAGATGTACCACGATCTCAAGACTAGGTACTAGTGGCCCCACATGAAAGCTAACATAGCGACCTATGTTAGTAAATGTTTGACCTGCACTAGGGTTAAGGTTGAATACCAGAAACCATCAGGCCTACTTCAGCAACCAGAAATCCCGACATGGAATTGGGAGCAAATTTCCAGTGACTTTGTTACTGGCTTACCTAGATCTCAACGAGGAAGCGATACCATTTGGGTGATAGTGGATCGATTAACCAAGTCTGCACACTTCCTGGCTATCAAGGAAACGGAAAAGTTCTCCACTCTGGCAGACATCTACCTGAAGGAAGTAGTTTCGAGGCACGGGGTGCCAACTTCCATCATTTTGGATCGTGACTCACGTTTTACCTCTGATTTGTGGCGAGCAATGCACAAATCATTTGGCTCACATTTAGACATGAGCACAGCATATCATCCTCAGACAGATGGGCAGTCTGAACGCACCATCCAAACCCTCAAAGATATGCTTCGAGCATGTGTAATTGACTTTGGTAATGGCTGGGAAAGGCACCTACCTTTGGTAGAGTTTTCATATAACAACAGTTACCACACCAGCATCCAGGTCGCTCCGTTCGAGGCATTGTATGGATGAAAATGCCGATCACCATTATGATGGGCAGAAGTTGGCGACAGTCAAATCACTGGCCCAGAACTCATTGTCGACACGACAGAAAAGCTATGTTGATAAGCGCAGGAAACCACTCGAGTTCTAGGTTGGGGATCGAGTGCTACTCAAAGTCTCACCTTGGAAAGGTGTGATTCGTTTTGGTAAACGAGGCTAGCTAAATCCACGTTATGTTGGACCTTTCGAAATCACAGAGAAAATAGGCAAGGTGGCCTACAAACTGAACCTACCTGAAGAACTCAGTGGAGTTCACAACGTATTCCATGTGTCGAATCTAAAGAAGTGCCTGTCAGATGAGACCCTCATAGTTCCTCTCAAACAACTCACCATCGACGATCAGCTGCGATTTGTCGAGGAACCAGTAGAGATTACTGACCGAGACGTTAAGGTTCTCAAACGTACCAGAATACCCCTTGTTCGAGTTCGTTGGAACTCCCGTCGTGGCCCAGAGTTCACCTGGGAACGAGAAGACCAAATGAAACACAAGTATCCCCAGTTGTTCGAGAAAAGTGAAACCACTACTGAGGCTGAAGCTACTGCGGAATTTCGGGACAAATTCCAAACCAACGGGGGAAGGATGTGACACCCCAAGAAAACCAAGAAACCATGCAACTTAACTAGCTTCCTCAGTAGCAACGTGCTAAATTTCAGGACAGAATTTCTTTCAACTTGGGGATGATGTGACAACTCGTGTTTCAGAACCTTTCGTTGTACTTTGATGTAACTTGTTTGGACAACATGTGATTACGTGATATGTGGTTTTAATGGAATGTTTGTTATGTTATATGATTATGTGTGTAATGTATGTATATAATGTAGTCGCACAATACATGTCCAATCGCACAAGCCTTTGGGCGTTTGTTCCACACCCTTCTCGGCCCACACTTCTTATACTCGAAACCAAAAGGGCAGCCCATGTAAACGGTTCGCCCCACTCCTTTTATGCGCATACAATCACCTCTTGTGGGATTTTGTTCCTCATTGCTTGCAAAACACAACATACACCAAACCCTAGTTCTCTCATCTCCCTCTCTCGAAGCCGACAGCATCACATCCCCTTCTCTCGAAGCATTTTTTATTCGGATCGACCCTTCATCCTCTCTTCTAACCAGTTAGTGTTTCACGATTATTGTTTTGTTAGATGATATTATGATTCCATGATTTGATGTGATAGCGTTGTTTGTATGATGAATGATTCTTGATGTTGTGGTATTGTATAAACAAGTTATATATATAATTGGTTGATGCCTTTAAATGATCAAACCGAACCTATATGATGATTGTGAAACTGGTGTTGATTTGGAATTAGGGTTTATGTGATGATGTTTATATGAATCGGATTGCATGTTATTGATCTAAGAACAAAATGGATGCAATGTAATCGGCTGTATGTATGTGTGTTCGGATTAAATGCATGATCGAGTATGAGGTGTTGTATGATGATTTGAATCCAATGATCTGCTAGTTTAGTGTATAAGATTGTCATTTATGTTTTGTGCATGATTAGGGTTCATAAGAATGTGATGCTGAAACTCTAATTTGATCGATTTTGGTATGATTGGAAACTGTTAATTTGATCAAGCGAATTAATTGGAATTAGTAAATGACTTGCATGATTTAAGAAGATGTATTACGAGTCGCACAAGATCAGATCGCACAAGATTTGATCTGATCGTACAAGCTCTGGTCGCACAAGTGTAGTTGCACAAGCTAGGTACAACCAATAAAGCACAGTATACAACCTAGAACTGCGTGATCGCACAAAACAAGTGGATCGCACAAGGTGGTGCCGATCGTACAAGTCTTGGGCCACACACACATGTTGAACCTTATTATGTTGTTGGGCCTTAAAGCCCAAAACTCAGTCGCACAAGATACTTGTAATCGTACAAGTTAAACTGGGTCGCACAAGACTAGTTGGACCACACAAGTTGATTTCTGTTTATCTGTTTGGACCGTGTACATGTTGGGTTGCTTATGTTATTTGGGCCGGGTTGTTTCAGTCGCACAACCAGTTGTGAGTCACACAAGTTGTGCTGGACGCACAACAGGTTGGGCCTAATATCGTTGGGCTTCAATTAGTGAATCGCACAAGGTTGTTGAGCCATTAAACTTGGGTGAGCCCAATCATTTGAGTCACACAAGTTCGGATATGATATATACTTGACTGTTAACGTGTTGAATATGTTTGCCATAATCATTACGTGTTGTAACCTGTTAGTTTGTGTGTAAAACTTATGTGCACTACTTAAACCTAGACCTGACTTGTATGGTAACCATGTTAGGACGTGGTTGACCACTAGCAGCTCGATTGACCTTTCTGTGTATCTGCCGAGCTAACCTAAGGTGAGTTCACACTTCTACAAGGCATGGGATTCCCGGTGGTTTGGAAATGGGTTAAGAAACTAAAATGGAACCTGCATATTCTCCTTGGGTAGGATATGTACCTCCATCCTCCATAGGAAGGATGACAACATTTAACCTGCGTATTCTCCTTGGGTAGATTACGTACCTCCATCCTCCATAGGAAGGATGACAACATATAACTTACTAGACAAAACTCTATCATGAAGTCCCTCATTTTTATCGACTTAATCGCCGGGCCATTGGCGAGCAGGTCATTAGTTAAATAGCGCTATTAGGTTTGACAAGCCTCACACCGTGCCGCTGAGGACGGGAGTGGACTAATGGATCTGGGCACTTAGTCAATGATGATAGACATTGACGCAGGGCACATAAACATGACTCCAGTCAGTTGTTGATATGGTAACGATCTAGTGGTTAACATGGGGTAGCCCCCAGTGGTGGTTTGAGAAACAAGGAACTGGTTAACTCTAGGTTTTCGAATGAACTTATGGTTTTTGGAACAACTTTAAAATGGATAACCAACTGTGAACTCGCTCAACTTTGTTGTTGATTCGTTGCTACATGCCTTGCAGGTCATTAGGTGCTTAGATGGAGCTTGCACGAGAAGGAGAGGACGTTGTGGGACATGGACTGTTGAGTTCCATGTTAAACATTTGAACTTTAAAACTTATGTTTTGGTTTTACACTTTATGCTTCCACTGATAACTTGAACTTTGTTAAATTGTTTTGGACACCAATTATATTGTGGTTGGTTTTATCTTTATAATTATTATACATTGTTCAATATGATTGGTGGATTGATCCTGGTCATGTCACGCTCCCTGCGGTGACACTCCGCTTGTGGAATTTGGGAGTGTGAAAAGTGGTCACAAAAATTATGTGCTAAGTGTATATTATGTGTATTATATGTATTAGTGTATATTAGGGACTTGAAAAATACACTAAATACTCCAAAGGAATAAAACTACCAAAATACACATACAAATACATAAGAATACTCAAGCATATAAGAATACAAAATTACCCATAAAGGGGTATATGGACAAATATATATATATATATATATATATATATATATATATATATATACTAGTCGTTTACCCGCGCGATGCGGCGGGAGTGTCGATTTACAATAGGGTACTCGTTTACCGCTAGTTTATCCGTCGTCTCGTGATATATTGTATGGTACTTAAGTTAGTTTCTTATTCGTGATATGTTCGCACTGGTTTTTCTGTTAGTTTATCAATTCTTTGGTGATATATTCGGGTAAACTTTTTTAGATGTAGCTTTAGCGTTATCTATCTACAAGAAGAGTACAAAACAAGGAAGTAGATGTAATTAAAAACAAGAAGAGTACAAAACAGGCAGGTAGCTGGAAGAAACGCTAAAAACAAAATACGGGGAGTCTCTTGTATCTCTTCATGTTTTATCAATACATCCGTTCGCTCAAGACTTTCTTGTATCTTCTCCTCTACTGTACCCTATTTCGACACATTAAAAAACAATGTTAGAAGCTTACAGGTATTTTAAAAAAGTAATTAAAAAGTAATTTTGTGGAAGTAAGTAAGGCACAAAATCTACTAACTTACCTTCGTTTTGATACGGATGCGGTTAATTAATCACGCAACACTTCCTGGTAGACAACATTTGATGTGTAAACTCCACGTTGTTTGAAATCTTTGGCGAGATGTACCAACACCTTCGTATTTTGTCTTGAAATCCCTCTTGATAACGCCACATAAAGTTGTCCATGTGAAAATACAGAATCCGGTAGATAAATACCAACATGCGGAATTGTTTGACCTTGAGCTTTATTAATCGTCATGGAAAAGCTAAGGTGGAGGATATATAGGCAGTATAGGAGTGTTTGCCACCGGACGATGATGCCCCTCCTCAATTCGTAGTCCACCAAATTGTAGTTGAGCAAAGGTATAGTCATACGCCCATATCAACTCTTCATCCGTCAAACCAAATGGATCATCATGTTGAGCGTTTGTCACCGGAGGAAGGTTTGCCAAAGGAGGAGGGTTTGCCATAGGAGGAGGGTTTGCCATAAGAGGAGGGTTTGAAATTGGAAAACGAAAGACGACCGGACGAAAAGGGTTTGCCACTTCAGAGTTTGAAGTTAGAGGGTTTGAATCAGGAAGGTTTAAATGGCGACGGGATGATCGTCCATGGTTTGAAGGTGCTTGTGGTTCAACTGGAACTGGATAACCACCACCCATACCTCTCAAATGATATGTGTTTAGAATGAATTGTAAACTGAAAAATACAATTTTGATTGGATATAAACATTAATTTTAAAACAAATAAAAATAATTTGGTTAAATATAAAAAAAGATCAATTTTCTGAAACATACAATTGAAACTCAATTTATAAACACAGTTATTTAGAGGATGTAGTGGATAATGAAGGATTTTTTGAAAGTTTGATGTCAATTTAAACTCATTTTGTAATGGGGTATTGGATTTTATTACCGGCCAATTAGTGAAACTTGGGATTATTAAAATCCAATACCCCTTTTATAATTCACACATTTCACACAATAACTTTATTTATATTTTGATCACCGGCAATATAGATCATTGTATATGGAAGAGGTTTCTTAATTCACACATTTCGCACAATAACTCTATTTATATTTTGATCAAATCACTATTTTAGTTGAAAAAACTGGACCGAAATAGGTATATGTGAATGGAGGATCATACTTTATGAAATATGGTATTGCGTTGTCTCTCAATTGGAGGATAATGGTGAGAAGGTAAAAGAAAAGTGTTATTATTTTTTGGGACAAAAAGAAGTCAAAGGTGGTGAAAATGTTGTGAAAAGTAGCCAACTCACTTTTTTTTTTTTTTGAATGGTATACTTCATTAAACACAAAGTAGCCAACTCACTTAATGGCTTATATGTGTTTAATGGCACTGTGTATACAATTTGATACTCCTTATCTATAATATAAAATCTCAAACCCACCATACTTACAAAATTACCATTTTAACGTCCTTGGTAAATATATTTAACTTTATTAAAAACACTCCATTGCAATGATTAACAAATTATTATGACTGGTATGTAACGTTGTTAAAGAAGTTGAAATATTGACAGAATTTGGACGTTTGTCGTATCTTAATTTAAGTCGGTGAAAAACAAACCAAACATATATCTTACAGAAGAGTAGGAGCATTTATACAGATGCAAAAAGCCACAGCTAAACATTTATCACATCTTAATTTAAGTCGAACAATAAAAAAATAAAGTATGATGAACATTTATCCTTCAACGTAAAAATAAAGTCAACTGAACATTTATTTTTCCAAGCATGCTCCATGTCAGACAACTTTGAATAGTTATTGCTTTAAGGCTGCATGCTAAAAGCAAGCTCTCTGAATTTTTGTATGTAAAAGTAAGTCTCGTTAGTAGTAAAAATACCATTTGAGTGCAGCACTAAAAGCATGGTCCATGTCAGACAACTCTGAATAGTTAGTGTTTTAAGGGCAATCTCTGAATGGCTGCATATAAAAATAAGCCTCGTTAGTAGTAAAAATACCATTTGAGTGCAGCACTTATGCTCCATGTCAGACAACTCTGAATAGTTATTGTTTTAAGGACAATCTCTGAATGGCTGCATATAAAAGTAATTCTCGTTAGTAGTAAAAATACCATTTGAGTGCAGCACTAAAAGCATGCTCCATGTCAGACAACTCTGAATAGTTATTGTTTTAAGGGCAAAAAGCAAGCTCTCTAAATGGCTGCATTTAAAAGTAAGTCTCGTTAGTAGTAAAATTACCATTTCTCACTCCTAATATTATTGGTTAATACCCTCATTTGTATATCTTCAATGCATAGAATCTTTTTAAATCTTTACTCAAACATTAATCTTTCTAAAACTAAATAATGCAATCAATAAAAATTAATAACAATTGAAAAAAAGTGAAAAACGACTAACAATGTATGGTAAAATACAAAAAAAATACCTGGAACAGGGTGTAATCCAAGCCACGAATTTGGGGGCAACAATGACTGAATGTTTTCAAATAAATGAGCAGATGCCTTTCGTTCCAACATTTCACAAAAAACTAACGAAATAAAATCACAACAAATATTAAGAAATGATAAAGTTAAGTAATTTCAGATAGAAATGAGTAAGATAAACGGAAAGCTTTCTTAAATTTGGAATTGATCTTTTGCAAGAGCCCGATAAGGGTAGTTGCTTCAGAAGCAGCCTTGGTCGGTTTCGGGTCAAGGGTATTTCCGGAACTTGAGTTAATGTAAAACGTGGCTGTGAGCAGACTACACTTGTATTAATGTTAACAAATATCACCGTAAATATAATATTCTTTTTTTATAAATATAGATTTATTTTTTTAATTTTGGAGGCCCTAGGCCGTCGCCTAGCCCAATTACACTAACGGGCCGGCCCTGCCATTAGCCGAAACCACCAGTACAACATTCACAGCAGAAGGCACAACATTCGCAGTGAAAGCTATGATTTTCGCACCAAACCTTGCAGCCATCCGGACAAACTCGGACTGCTCTGGCCAGAATAATTTATGCTCTTCACCCTGAAATATTCAATCATCCATTTTCATAACTTACAGTAAATGACAGTTAAGAATATAACTTTAAAAAGTACAAAAAAAAAACATAAAGTTAGTATGTTGCCTTTCTATGTAGCGCTTCACGCATGCCACCCGGACACCATATTGAGAATATAACCTAAGCCAGCATCAAGTTCCTTTGACATGGCGTCTAACATGGGTATCAAAGGGCGCAACTGTGAGCCATCGAAAGATGTAGCTGCAAAGAAGATACGGTTAAGGATAGTGGAGACCGAAAAGAAATTTACTTGAAAGACGGGTGTATGACGATACCTTAGTGAAGAGAACCACTTCCACTCCCTTGCCCTGATGGCTGCTGCTGATGTATTTGGAGCAACAGGTTCTTAGCAAACTGCAACGTTGACTGATATCGTTCATTCTGCTCGGTATCAAAATCAGACAGTGGCTGACCTGCATCATATAACGTGGACTGTAGCTGAAGAACCTGAAAAGAACAAAGGTGCCACCATCCTATAAACGAAAACTCACACGAATTGAAAATCCACGAAGCAACGTACATATGAATCACACAAAAGTGTTTGCTGAAACTGCACCTGAATGCACGTCACTGCTGCTGTGTTTGCTGCACTATTTTGGCGGCTCAATACTGATAATCTTCATCGTCATTTGGTCATTAAATGCAGCTTGCGAGACTCCCAAATCACAACAGATCAGCCACCGCCTAGACACCAGTGTAGCCGCTAATTGCTATTATTGTTTGACTGGCTTCAGCCTCTTCTGGTCGCCATTCATCGCCAATGCCTAGTACATTGATTTGCAAATGTTGCCACCAGAATTCAAACTTTTTATGCTCCATTACAGCTGTTGTGTCATGTGTGATTAATTTGGGCACATGCACATGTGTCATCAAACAGTTTTCTCAACATGGTACCTGTAAATAAATGATTAGAAATGTACTTAGAATACATCAAACAAGTTGGGTAACGGGTCAAAATGGGTAAGGTTTAGTCCTGGTATATTTGGTACCCACTTTCCCCGTTTTTTCGGTACCCTACTGGTACGGTACCGGTATTTACAGTGGGATACATTGGGATTACGAACACGATAACACCCACTTGGAGTAGAGTTTTTTTTTTAACCCAAAACAGTGCTTTTGATACAAATAATCACCAAAATGGGTTGTTTGAAAATTATTTCCCAAAATACGTTTTTTAATCCTATTTCTGTTTTAATGTACTAACGTTTATTAAAAATAAGCGAAAAGTGTTTCGGGTCAGCTCGACAAGCAATGGCCCGTTACTTAACCAGAATATTCATAAACTTTATCAACTAAAAACTTCGCTACTTTCTTTGATTTAGGGGAGGGTAGATTTAAGTTTTATAATCCGCCGACCCATGAATGAATCATGAATCTCTGGCTCTCCGTCCTATCATGGTTAAAAATATATAATTTTTCCAAAAAGAGAAAACGAAAATGAGAGGAAAAACAATCACTTGGTGTACCTTTAGCCAATCACATGGCTCACCAGCAAAAACCACCTTGGGGGATCAAAGATGCTTCAACCAACTGTGCAAGAACTAATTGACTATGTAGAATACACATTTACTCGTGCTTCATCTCCTCTGTATCTAGCCTTTGATAACTCCACTGCACTCGCTTCAGAACCACACGACTTCAAACAATATTCCATTGATTCCAACACTGATGCTAAGAAAACTTCTGAACCTTTCGAGTTATAACAAGACTGTGTGTTATTTTTAAACATGATCTAATAATATATCAGTCATTTTATCAAACACCTAGCATGCATCAAATAAAAGAAAAAAAAAGGATTCTATATTTCTATATACCTCGAAACCGAATCCGTTGTTGCAGAAACTCTTTCAGGCTGCCACCTCTACTTGGCTTCATAACTCACCTTCTCTAATACAATTCTAGTAACCTCATCAATTGAAAAAGGCTGACCAGAACATCATCTATACTATATAACCATAACAATAATAATACCTCTAATTCACATAACAACAACTTAAAACTATAAAACGCACAGAAAAACAGAAGCCAATAACATTCATAACATAGTGCAGATTTACCAAAAACAGAAGCCAATAAACAGATTTCTGAGCATCCACAACCGTCTAAACCATCAAACCGAAGATCTCTGCCACCGGAGCACCGGAAACGACGTCGTAGAGCCTCTCAACCTCCATTCTCGGTTTCCATCAGAAAAACAGTAAAAAGGTAAAAAAGTTAGGGCTCGATATATGAGATGTGAGAAAATATTCAACAAAAAATAAAAGATAAACCTACCTTGCTTACTATGCAGATCTGAAGAAGAAGAACAACAACAAGAAAGAAACACAAATCTGAAGAGGAGTAACATAGTGCAGATTTACCAAAAACATAAGCCAATAAACAGATTTCTGAGCATCCACAACCGTCTAAACCATCAAACCGAAGATCTCTGCCACCGGAGCACCGGAAACGACGTCGTAGAGCCTCTCAACCTCCATTCTCGGATTCCATCAGAAAAACAGTAAAAAAGTTAGGGCTCGAGATATGGGATATGAGATATGAGATATGAGAAAAGATAAACCTACCTTGCTGAATCGCAGATCTGAAGAAGAAGAAGAAGAAGAAGCAAACCCTAGATCTGAATCGCCAGAGAGAGAGAGAGAGAGAGAGAGAGAGAGTAGAGGCGGATAAAATGAGAGGCGGATACCAAACCCTAGTTTGATATGTGGTGTCCGCGTGGTTTGTTTGAGTGAAAGGGTATAATTGGAAACTGAAGTTTAATGATGCTTAAAGCATTTGTACATTATGCTTTAGGGGTGTTTTAAGGAAAATTTTTTGGACATTAAGAAGTCCTTCGGATATGTATATATATATAGTATAGATATATATATATATATATATATATATATATATATATATATATATATATATATATATATATATGTTAATATAATATATATCCTACAAATTTATGGACTTGGACATATTTTGGACATATTGGACAATTTTACATATTTATGGACATATATATATATATATATATATAGAAATGGGATCCGGAGAAAACGCTCAAAAGTGTGAGAACGGTGAGAACGCTTCCTGGCCTAACACGTGTCACGCCGCTTAGAGAAGGGCGGAGGTGCTTTTTTGTCCTTTCATCTTCTGCTTTTCCAGTTCTGCTTTTACCAATATTGTTTTAATTTTTGGTTTTTAAGATTTTTGGCGTTAACCAAATTCAATAATTTATGGCGTTTAATTGTTTCATTGTATCAACATTTTGGCGTTTATTCACATCTATGCCATTGGAACCCAGGGTGCAGGAAATCTATATGAATGGCATTTTTCAAGGGGTTTTAAACAAGATGGCTCATTGTTCTATTATTTTTTATAAACGTTTTGGCGTTTGGGTTATCTTGGCGTTTTACAATTGTTGGATTATATTTCAGCCACAATAAAAAAAATACAAGCGAAGAAAATAAATTAAAAATCCTAATCGGATCTCTCTTCACAATATTCACTGTCATCAGTCTCTCTGTTCTTTAATACTACAAGAACTGACACCAAAATATGGAGTTTTATGTAAAACTTAACAAACCCATCGGTTTGATTATTTTGCCTGCTCATCTGTAGAAGTGGCTTTTTTGTGGATGTTTGGGGACATAGGTCTATGACGTGTGGGAGGGTTTTTCACTTTTTTTTCATGTTGATCTTCATCTTTATCATCATCCCACTCTTCAGTGTCATTGATCTCTTCTCCTCATCCAAGCCTTCTTCAAGAACAAAAAATACAAAATGCCATATGACTGGCATTAGTATCTTTTTCTTGAATTTTTGTCAATCTCATGCAGCAAAATCTTACTGAGTTACTCATCTCCCCTAACAATTCATTCAGTGAAACATGACGAATAACAATACTGAATATCCAAGAAAGCATATTAGCCATCTTTGATTTTTTTTGGCGTTTTACAGTGAGTGGTATTTTAGTAGTATTGGCGTTTGTTTTTTTTTTTTTTTGTTTGATCAAATTGAAGTTGCTGAGATGTATCATTTTATAGGATCTCTTTTTAGCGCCTAAGTTAGGCGGTGCGTTATTATAATAAAGCATTTGTCTTTTCAGTTATTGTTTGTAATTATTGTTTTTGACAAGCTTTATCTCTGAAGTCTGTAACACGTCTCATCTTTCAAGTTTGGCGTTTTAGATTCTAATATAATAAATTTTCCCTATCTTCAGTTTTTCTGATTTGAAGTTATTGTTTTCTAGTTACATTTTCAAGTTTGTTTTTTATTTATTTATTTATTTTTAGGTTTTTTATAATACTTTTTCAAACTAATTTTATTATAGTTGGGAGTTTTTGGTGGCGTTTAACGGGATGATATCGTTTAAACAACCATTTTGGTTGTTTTGGCGTTTTTATTATATATGGCGTTTTTATTATTCAACAATCAACTGAAAAGGAAAATAAAAAAAAGAATACATAAAAAAAGTTTTTTTATAATATTTGTCCAAAGTAATTTTATGATGGTTTGATAAACGCCAAAGGTGTAAGACATTTGCCTTTTTGGCGTTTTTATTAGATATGGCGTTTTTATTAAATAAAAATCAACTGAAAAAGAAAATTAAACAAAATAAATATTGATCTTCAAATCTTCACTGTCACCAGTCTCTTTCTTCTTATGAAGCATCTTCACTGGCTGTTTCGACTTTCGTTTGAAATCAGCCTCTTTTTCTATAATTTTTGTCCATCTCATACAGCATAATGTTATTGAGTTTACACCCTTTAAGCCAAAATGTTATCTTTTTTGGCGTTTTACCAAGAAAAAAAAACGCCATAATATAATAAACCATCTTAAAACTGTAAATTTGATCATGCTAAAATCAATAAAGTGTTGCTGTATGGTGTTGGATAACATTGTTAATCCTCAGTTAAGAAAGATAACTGACAATGTTGTCCACACCATACAGCTACACTTTATTGAGAGCAATATATTTGATGTTTGGGTTTTCTGGCGTTTATCAGTCTAATGGTATATATTAAATATGGCGTTTGGGGTTTTTGTTTTGTGTTTTTTAATTGAAGGTCTGAGTTGTATATATATGATTTTTTGGCGGTTTTTCTAGGCGGGATTTTACTATAATTAAGTTTGGCGTTTTATGTCTAATGGCGTTTTTAGCAGAATGCTATGTGATTTTTGTTTTGGCGTTTTATTTTCATGAGATGGCGTTTTGTTTGGAGTAGTCAAAAGACGCTTTTACCCTTTAATGTAGCGCGTCCACGTAATAAAATTGATGTTATTTACGAAAATGCCACCATGCCAATCTAGTCCATAGATTGTTTTGATCGGACGATCGATAAGCGTTCTTACCGTTTTCTCTAAATCCCGACCCTATATATATATAGGGTCGGAGTTGGCTACAAAGTCTATTTTTCCTACAAAGTGTAAAAAGTCATAAAACAACACAATTTCAGCCATAAAACACACTCAAAACCCACAAATAACAAAGTGAAGATTACTAAAACACCATATTTATGGGTTTTGTATTGTGTTTTGGATGATAAGGCTTTTATTATCGAATGACTAATACTAGTGTGTTTTATGTTGATTATCATGTTGTGTTTTATATTCATAGTTCTACGATGGTGTGTTTGAAGTTTTTATGGAATTTTAAGGTTTGGATATTGTGTTTTAGTGATCTTCACTCTGTTATTTGTGGGTTTTGAGTGTGTTTTATGGCTGAAATTATGGTGTTTTATGACTTTGTACACTTTGTAGGAAAAATAGACTTTGTAGCCTAACCCCACCTTATATATATATATATATATATATATATATATATAACAAGTAAACATTAAAAATATAGGGGAAAGTTCTTGTACAAATAATCTTAACATACTAAACATACAAATTGAAGGAAACAGTAAAAAAGACAAGCTGGCATTTTTGTAATTATCTATAACTATCAAAGTTACTCTACAAATGTATCTAAAAAAACCCCAAAAAAAAAACCTAAACCCCCCCCCCCCACACCCAAAAAAACTTAACCCCCCCCCCCCACCCTCCCCCCCCCCAAAACCTAAAAAAAACCTAACCCCCCCCCCCCCCTCAAAAAAAAACCTAAACCCCCAAAAAACCTAAAAAATCTAAAAAAAACACACAAAAATTTTTTTTATATTTTTTATAAAAAAATCGCTACTTTTTGTTGAAAAAATATTTTTTTGAAACAAAATGTAGCGATTTTTTATAAAAAAAATATTAAAAAAAATTGTGTTTTTTAGGTATTTTTGGTTGAGTTCACATTTGTATAGTAACTTTGATAGTTGGTGGTAATTAGAAAAATGCAACCTTGTCTTTTTGACTTTTCCTTCAATTTGTATGTTTAGTATGTTAAGTTTATTTGCATTTGATCTTTTGCCTAAAAATATATTCTTTTTAAGAAAAATAATTCCGGAAAGTATTAAAAATCAAAGAATTGATTTTTGGTAACTAATACAAAATACACAAGTATTTACACCTAAATACAAGTATATTTTCCTAAGTATACTTATACCAAAAATAATATTAAAAATATTATTTGTCAAAATTACTTATATCTATTTTGAAAAATAATATAAGTATCATATAATTGGAAAACTTAAAAATATATTATTTTAACATATATCATTTTCAAATTCTACTTATACAAATATATATATTTTTGGGGATAAAATATATATAACAAATATAACACTAAATGTATTGTGGAATATATACGTTAATAATACAAGAACATATACATGTAAGACACAATAAGACACATTAAACAAATGGTAACTTGTACTTAGAGGTTTACAAGTTTAGGTGATTAACATACGTAGAACGTTTATAGGTTGCGACACCTACGTAGCGGACGCCGGTGAAACTTGACGCACAAGACGTGAATAAGTGAGTTCATGTCCCCACTCTTAAACATTTTTATTGCTTTCTAAACTTTGGGGAAAATACATGTAAAATGGTATGTTTAAAAACAAAGGAATGATACATAGATCATGTCACGAATAGGGTATACGTAAGCACCATTAATCTAGTTTAGACCGAAAGAGCAAGGGTTAGATCTAGCAGGTCCGGGCAGCCTCACTCTCTTGGCAACACATAGCCATGGAGTGCTTTGGGTCACAGTCGAATGGGTAATCGATGTTAAAATTCGCCTAGGTTTGGATGCTTCCTATGTCGTCACACGTGTTAATGTCCTTGCAAAACATTAATGATCTCGATTTCCTTTCATTTACAGAATACTTATTACTAATACATTTTTACAATTACATACCATGTTTTATACAATTACAACTCTTACATTTTACACAATCTGCATGAATTCACACCAACTTTTGTTGACGATTTTAAACTTACATGTATTTCAGGAAATTAGTGGAAATGCTCGTGGGCCCTTTTGTTCAAGATGTAGTTTTATGTTTCAAGATGTTTAGTGTCCATACTCCATTGCCCCTTTTTGATGGATTTGTTTGCTATATACCGCCTCCTTGTGGTGATATAGGAAGCAAAACATTGATCTTTGATTTGAAATGATGTTGTAACCAACTGTGAACTCACTCAACTTTGTTGTTGATTCGTTGCTACATGCCTTGCAGGTCGTTTGGTGCTTAGATGGAGCTTGCACGAGAAGGAGAGGTCGTTGTGGGACGGACTGTTGAGTTCCATGTTAAACATTTGAACTTTAAAACTTATGTTTTGGTTTTACACTTTATGCTTCCGCTGATAACTTGAACTTGGTTAAATTGTTTTGGACACCAATTATATTGTGGTTGGTTTTATCTTTATTATTATTATACATTGTTCAATATGATTGGTGGCTTGATCCTGGTCATGTCACGCTCCCTGCGGTGACACTCCGCTTGTGGAATTTGGGAGTGTGAAAAGTGGTCACAAAAAATATGTGCTAAGTGTATATTATGTGTATTATATGTATTAGTGTATATTAGGGACTTGAAAAATACACTAAATACTCCAAAGGAGTAAAACTACCAAAATACACATACAAATACATAAGAATACTCAAGCATATAAGTATACAAAATTACCCATAAAAGGGTATATGGACAAATAGAAATATATATATATATATATATATGTTAATATAATATATATCCTACAAATTTATGGACTTGGACAGATTTTGGACTTATTGGAGAATTTTACATATTTATGGACATATATATATATATAGAAATGGGATCCGGAGAAAACGCTCAAAAGTGTGAGAACGGTGAGAACGCTTCCTGGCCTAACACGTGTCACGCCGCTTAGAGAAGGGCGGAAGGGCTTTTTTGTCCTTTTATCTTCTGCTTTTCCAGTTCCGCTTTTCCCAATATTGTTTTAATTTTTGGTTTTTAAGATTTTTGGCGTTAACCAAATTCAATAATTTATGGCGTTTAATGGTTTCATTCTATCAACATTTTGGCGTTTATGGCGTTTATTCACATCTATGCCATTGGAACCCAGGGTGCAGGAAATCTATATGAATGGCGTTTTCAAGGGGTTTTAAACAAGATGGCTCATTGTTCTATTATTTTTTATAAACGTTTTGGCGTTTGGGTTATCTTGGCGTTTTACAATTGTTGGATTATATTTCAGCCACAGTAAAAAAAATACAAGAGAAGAAAATAAATTAAAAATCCTAATCGGATCTCTCTTCACAATATTCACTGTCATCAGTCTCTCTATTCTTTAATACTACAAGAACTGACACCAAAATATGGTGTTTTATGTAAAACTTAACAAACCCATCGGTTTGATTATTTTGCCTGCTCGTCTGTTGAAGTGGCTTTTTTGTGGATGTTTGGGGACATAGATCTATGACGTGTGGGTGGGTTTTTCGCTTTTTTTTTTCATGATGATCTTCATCTTTATCATCATCCCACTCTTCAGTGTCATTGATCTCTTCTCCTCATCCAAGCCTTCTTCAAGAACAAAAAATACAAAATGCCATATGACTGGCATTAGTATCTTTTTCTTGATTTTTTGTCAATCTCGTGCAGCAAAATCTTACTGAGTTACTCGCTTCCCCTAACAATTCATTCAATGAAACTTGACGAATAACAATACTGAATATCCAAGAAAGCATATTAGCCATCTTTGATTTTTTTTGGCGTTTTACAGTGAGTGGTATTTTAGTAGTATTGGCGTTTGTTTTTTTTTTTTTTGGTTTGATAAAATTGAAGTTGCTGAGATGTATCATTTTTTAGGATCTCTTTTTGGCGCCTAAGTTAGTGTTGGTGCATACGTCTGTCGACTTTGTCTTGTATCGAGTCTTGTATTAGATTGGCTAGATCAGGGCACGATTTACGAGAAAATGTGAAATATATGGGAAATACTCATTTCGCACGAAATGAGAAATGCTCATTTCGCACGAAATAGCTATGGCTATTTCGTACGAAATAGCAGGTTCATTTCGCTTGAATGGTTTCGTGCGAAATAGGTTATCCTATAAATACCTGATGTGCCTTGTCATTTGTAACGATCTGATTCCGGCAACGAAGTGCTGCCGAAGTGTCTCCAGGCTGTAAAACGTTGTGTTTTCGATAATCAATACAGTTAATGTGATTTCTTGTGTATTCCAGCTGAAATAACTCCGATATGTTTGTTTCCGCCTCTCATATTGGACAAGTTCTCTTCTGATAGACTCGTTTGGGTCAGAAAACGATCCTACAAGTGGTATCAGAGCTCAGGAGGAAGAGTTCTTACCATTTCAGCTGCAAAACCTGATTTCTACATCTTCTTTTCAAAATTAATCAACTTTTCACGGTCAAAATGGTCTAATTTTCTCACATTATATGCGAAACTGTGTTTTTACAAAGCCTTGAAAGAATTGGACCTAAAATCGAACTAAAACTTGATCAATTTGACAAAAACATGGCCGAGATGATGACATCAGCAGCATTTCGCACGAATTGAGGATTTGATTTCTCACGAAATCACTCAGATTCATCTATTTCGTACGAAATAACACATTCATTTCGCACGAAATAGCTTGTCTTGATTTGTTTTCGCACGAAAAACGTTATTTCGTTTGAAAGTTCTGGCATTTCGTACGAAACCAGTTATTTCGCACGAAATCACTTCATTTCGCACCAAATTGGTATTTCGTTTGACTATTTTGCACGAAATCAGTCATTTCGTGTGAAAATCTTTATTTCGTGTGAACTCATTTCGTTTGAAGTTGTTTTGCAGGTCATTTCGGTTGTAAAGGTCATTTCGCACCAAAGGTTATTCCGTGTGAAGAGGTTATTTCGTTTGAAAGTTGTGAATTTGTGAAACCTGTTGCCGAAACATGGAAGAGGAATTTATAACGCCTTTGCTACTCCGATTACTATTTCTCAGAACACAATGTTAGAAAATGAAACAGGCACCATGCAAAAACCGCCAAAGCTCATGAATATTGATGAGTATAAAGGATGGGAGGAGCGTTTTGAAAATTGGGTTCAAGAAAATTATTTGGATGCTTGGGAATGTGTTGAAACGAAATATATTAGACCGTTAAATGATAATGAAGAGGGGATTGCTATTAAAGACCTAAGTGTTGGTGAGAAAAAGAAATACAAAAATGAAAAGATGATGATCAGTTTACTGCAACAAGCTGTTAAAGAAGATATCTTGGTTTTATTGCAACACAATGGAAGTGCATATTCAATTTGGAAAGCATTAAAATCTAAGTTTGTTGGAAGTCAAGAGATGATTAAGAACAAAAAATCGCTTTTGAAAAAGGAGTTTGATCTATTTCGTGGTTTAAAAACTGAAAACACCAAGCAGATTATCAAAAGATATTGCAATTTAGTAATGAACATGAAGAGATTGAGCATCACAAAAGATAATGAAGAATTGATTGAAAAGTTGGCCGATGCGTTGCCATATGAGGTTTGGGGCACGTATCTTATGATGTTAAGGAATAAGAAAGGGTTTAACAATCTAACATTGAGTAAATTTATTGAAAAACTTGAAGCTTAAGAAATGGAACAACGGAAGATTTCAAGAATGAAGGATTTTGATGGTGAACAAGATATTGGTCTTTATTACAAAGGAGGTATCAATGATAAGACCAACATGTCACCAAAGATTGAAACTGCATTCAATGCTAAAAATTCATCTGGAGAGTCGTCTCAAGGATCTAGTAGCAAAATTGGATTTTCTTCATATCCATCGTTTGATCCAAATTTTTCAGCAACAAAGAGTGGCAAAGTTCTTCAATGCAACATTGTACTAAATCTTGAGAATGATCAAAATTACTCGGAAGAAGTTGCAAAAAGTCACATGTCTTTGTTGGTGACTGTGTTAGAGTCGTATGGGAGTTTAGTAGCAGGAAGGATCAGAAATCCAATGCTGACAAAAGAGGATTATGATCAGATTGATGCTGAAGAAATGGAATTAATGGATATAAAATGGTGTATGGCGAGTGTGTTGAGAAGAGCTGAAAAGTTCAAACAGATCACAGGAAGGGATGATTTCCGTGATGCAAATGTTTCTACTTTAGGTTTTGATAAGTCTAAAGTTACTTGTTTTCGTTGCAGGGAAAAAGGACATTTCAAGCGAGAATGCACAAACCGCGAAGCAAGTGGAGCTCAAAATCCGTTCAACAACAATGATTATTATCGAAAAGCAATTTATCATCAAGTTGCTCAACAACCACCTCAACAACAACCACAAACTGCTCATGCTAGAAAGGAAATTGAAGAATCAAAGAAAGCTTATATGGTGAATCAAGATAATGGAAGTTCGACTAAAGGATTCAGTTTGGATAAATATATTTCAGCAGAAAGTGAAGCATATTTGATGAACAAAATGATAAATCAAGATGATGAAAGGCTTCCAGAAGGTTTTAGTTGGGATAATTACTGTCCGGATAAAGAATTCTTGGCAAAAGCCTTTGTTGCTCGAGTTGCAGAAGATAGTGATAATGATGATTATTATGCAAACAGAATGAAAGAACACTTAAAAATGCTAGAAGATAGTGACAGTGATGATGGAAAAGTTCAAAAGAAAAAGAAGAAAGTTAAAAAGCAAGTTAGCAGTGATGATGAAGAAGTTCCTGTGGTAAAGAAAAAGGCAAAAGAAGTTCCAGTTTTCATAGTTGAAGCAGAAGCAGATGCACGAAAAATTCATGAGAAATGTGAAAACTGTGAAATAGTGAAGAAGCAAAACAGTACTTTGATTCATAACATGAACAGATTGAAAGAATCATATGATGTTCTAAACAAAGCAATGAATCAGTATAATCAATCAAGCAGTGAACAGGCAACAGCTATGAAAACACTTCAAGGAGCATTCATGACAAAGCAGAAAATTGTAAACAATTACATTGAGAAGTGTGCTGTGCTGGAACAGAAACTGGAAACCCAGAGGACAGAAACAGAAAGAGTTAATAGATTGTTAAAAAGTTACTCATGTACTTCTTATGTTATTGACAGGATTTATCCAACTGTTGAAGGCATGAAGGCATTTGAAGAGGAAGCATCTGAAGAAAAGAATTGTGAAAAGAAGAAGGATACTGAAGTAAAGAATTCTGGTAAGAAACATAGTGCCAGTTACAACAAGTGTCCACCCCTGCTTGAAAATGGATATTCTCCACGAAATCCAAATTCAGAAAGAGTCTTAAAGGCAACCAATTTACAGTGGGAATCTGAGTCTTCAGATAATTTGCCAGACAACATTGATGTCACTTTCACTTCGTCCGATACTGATCATGAGTCTGAGTTAATAAAGAAAGTGGTCGATCAGGTATTGGATAAATATGAGGTCGAGGAGTCAAAGTTGGAGTCAAACTTAGAGTCAAAGTCTGAAACGTCAAGTCCAACAATCAAAAAGGGCAAACTGGTTTATAATAAAGAATTTTTGCTATCAAAATCTAATTTGAATGACGAAACATTTAAAGTGGCTTATAGTTTGAATGATTCTGACAAATTATATTCTGATGAAGAATTTCCAATAAGAGGTGTTAAATCTGAAATGATAAAAAGAGTTTTCAAACTAACAGAAATTAATATTTCTGAAATAAACGACGTAAATCTTTCTAAAAAACCTAAAAAATACATCTCTAGAGTACAACAAAGAGAAAACAAGAAAAAAGGTTACAGTTCTGGTTCAGGTTATCGAAAGAAACCAAACCATAACGGTAATTTCAAAAAGAAAGGACTTGGTTTTATTCCACCGAAAAATCATAAAAATGAGAAAACCTATAAAACAAAAACAGTGTTTGTTTCAGGAACATCATCTGAAGAAGAAAAAGAGAAATTGTTCAGAAAGCAGACAAACAAAGAATTCCTTGCTATGAAGTAAGAAGAAATGAAGAAGGAAGTTGCTGAGAAAAAAGAAACGAGAACCTGTTTTCAATGCAAAACAGTTGGTCATATTGCCAGGAATTGTCCAAAGGCAACCAAATCAAAACAGGGAGTTTCTGATAAACTGAAAGGAAAGATAGTTGAAAATGAGCCACCAACCAAACAATTTGTTGTTTTCAAAAATTCAAAGTTTGAGGTTGGTGAGTGTTCAAAAAGTTTTTACAGAAGGAAAGTAAAACTTGACAACCAAAAATGGGTTGTTAAGAAATCTGATAGCAGTTCTAGCAATGATTCTGATTCGACAAAATCAGAGGAGCTATTTTCTGGCGATGAATCTGATTCCACAAAGTCAGATGAGCCACATCTTGTTTTAAAAGATGAAAAGTCAGTTCCGCCAATGGATGATGCAAATTTTCCACCATTGCGGGCTGAAAATTTTAAACAAAATGTTGGAAAAGTTAAGATTTCAAATCAATTTTTTTCTGAAAAGAAAGATTTTGATGTTGAAAAGGCCTTTAACCTTACAGTTCAAAATATTTTTGGAAAAATGATTGAAGGGAAGGTCAAAGGGGTAAAGGAATTCTATGAGAAGAAGATGAAAGGAAAGAAACCGAGTATTGATAACTCAGAATCTCCCAAGGACCGTTAGGCTTGGGAGAATCACAATAACTGAAAAACCTGACTTGCCGGAGCTCCCAAATTGGTAATCGTGGAGCAGGAATCGGCATCTTTCTTGAGAAATTCACATTTGTGATATTTCGACATTCAAGATTAATCATTGGACATTAAGTTGTACTTGATTTATCTTTCCTACAAGTGGTGATGTTGATTGAATCGAAAATTGTTAAATTTTTCAAGTGGTATTTTAGAAGAACAAGGTGATGAATGAATCCCCGATCTTACAAGTGGTAAAATCAACAAAACTAATTTTCCGGAAAAACCATTTTGATTAAAACAAACTTAAGTGTTTTGAAATCTTAATGGGAAAATAGTTTGTTGTCAGGGGGAGTTCTGATTGTTTATGCCAAGTGGATGGCGATTTGAAGCAATTCTCATCAGTTTGTCAAATTTTCTTTAAATGGTTTTGAATTTTATGGGGAGTAAGAAATTTTAAGAAATTTCAGAAAATCCAAAAACATTGGAAAATTTCAAAAACCCAAAAATATGATAAAATCATAAATGAGTTTTGTTGTGAAAAAGAGGAAATGATAGTACATCAGTGGACATTCACAGCACGCTAAAGAATTGGAAAGTTAAAATGTGATAAACGGTCTCACTGATGATATGCTAGTAGGTTTTTACACATTTAGTAAATTGTGTCGAGATATAAACCTAAATTTCAAACTTACTTATCTCGTGGGGAACATCTCTCGAATATATGGGTAACCCCCGAAATCTTGTTTGAAAGGTCCCTCTTTCTGAGATACTAGGTCTTTATGCTTAGTGATATCTAGGGTATTATCCCGGGACTTCTGATTTTGCGGAAGCAATGGCCTAGTCCCCGTATAATACTTTTTGCTTGCTTGAAATATAGCACCCCCTCAGCATAAAAAATGATGAAACATTGCAAAATGCTAATCATGTGTTGTTGAAGAAAAGATTCTCTAAAGGGAACACACCTAAAGTCGAAGCCATCATCTCTCTGATTTTGTGGAAGCAATAGCCTGAGCTCTCATGGCCCTCGCATTTAACCCTTTACAGATATCATCTAGGTATACTCACCTGTAAGACTGAATATTAGGATCTGGATACGGGAGTATATTCTGAGGTGGGACACTCGAATAAGCTTAAGTGCTTAAAATACTAATCTTGTATCTCGGAACAGTTGAACTTTGTGTGAAAATTTAAGTGGATCAGTATACTGACAACCTAAGTGAATCGTTTAGAACTTAAAATGTTTAAAGCTTAACGGTGTTGGTGATTTGTCTCATAAACTGGTATGATCCTCTTACACAAACTCTCAAATATTGTTTGTATATATTTCTTTATTGCTTTCCATTAAAATCAAAAATCCAAAAAGATTTTAGGAGTGTTTTAGTATAAATTTTGAAAATACAAAAAGATTTTTGACAACTGATGTTGAAGAGCTGATTTTCAAAATTCCGAGTGCTAAACATGATGAACAGGTTTGGGAGAGTCTGTTTAAAATGAGAAAATTTTTGAATGTTTGCCTACACTGGTCATCAGAAACTTTTAAATGTTAAATCATTCTATTCTTACAAGTGATTTTCAGAGTATAAATAAATAATTTTTGAATGATACCTGCATGAGATTTATAAATTTGTAAAAGTTATAAATTTGTGAAATTTATTGTGAGGTAGAGAATGTGCAGGAATAAAATTTGGAAAGAGCCAGGTTACGATCATAGAGCCTGTGAAAGTGATAAGAGCCAGGTGTTCGATCCAAAGCCCGTGAAAGGATTATTCCAGACTGCGATCCCAGCTTATCGAAAGGGGGAGTCTGAAGACAGCCAAGAAAGAGTTTGAATGGCAAAGAGCCAGATTCGAGTCCTGAGGTTCACGCAATCTGTTGATGCTGATGCTGATGAACTTAAGGAATCAAGAGATCTGATCAAGGAGAAGATTTGAGAGAGAAAGAGATTGAAGATACTTACAATGAAGAAATTTTGGAGAGAGTGTGAAGACTGATAAAGACTGAAGGATTGACAACCGAAGACTCGACACCGAGGACTTCGTCAACATCCGAGGGGGAGTCTGTTGGTGCATACGTCTGTCGACTTTGTCTTGTATCGAGTCTTGTATTAGATTGGCTAGATTAGGGCACGATTTACGAGAAAATATGAAATATATTGGAAATACTCATTTCGCACGAAATAGCTATGGCTATTTCGTACGAAATTGTTAGTGCATGTGTCTATCGCCTTCGTCAATCCGAGTCGTAGCGAGAAACAGAAGATAACAAGATTATATTGTAATAACTAGTCAAAAGGCAAGGTGGCAATCTTGTAATTAATGAGAAATCTCATTAAAAGCCTTGGACTATAAATAGGGATGTTATGTCATAGTTTAGAGACTTTTGCTCATTTTGACATTTGGAGAGCTCTAGATCTAGAGAGAGATTCTAGAGAGAGAAAGTGATTCAGGTGCTGTACAATTTCATACGTTTCTAATAGAGTCACGTTTATACTACGTCTTGTGTGTTAGGTCACGTTCGTGTACGGTTTCCGCACG
Source organism: Helianthus tuberosus (assembly GCA_030545235.1). Classification (NCBI taxonomy): domain Eukaryota; kingdom Viridiplantae; phylum Streptophyta; class Magnoliopsida; order Asterales; family Asteraceae; genus Helianthus; species Helianthus tuberosus. The sequence goes on from CM060380.1 coordinate 83,300,840, forward strand.
TCACATGTTCGTTTCGCAATCGTTTCGGAGCCAAAACCGGTCCTACAAGTGGTATCAGAGCTCAGGAGGAAGAGTTCAGCTTGATTTCATCAGATTTCTGACTTCTACACCTTCTTTTTCAAATTAATCAAAATTTTACGGTCAAAATGGATTGAATTTCAAACATATCATGCGAAACAGTGTTCTAATGAATCCTTGAAAGAATTGGACTTAAATTCGATCTAAAAGTGATAAAATTGATAATTTCGTTTGAAAATGGTTTCGGATTAGGTGACATTAGCAATATTTCGCATGGAATAGCATCTTAATTTCGCACGAAATTACATTGTGTGATTAATTTCGTTTGAAATTGTTGTTTAATTTCGCACGAAATCAGATTTCGTGTGAGTATTTCATACGAAATTACTATTTCGCACCAAAGAGGCTATTTTCGTGTGAAAACCAGTTGATTTCGCATGAAACTATATTTCGTTTGGTGATTTCGTTTGAAACTGTTCTCCAGGTCATTTCGCTTTAACAGGTTATTTCGCTTGAAGAAAAACTATTTCGCACCAAAGTGATTTCGCTTGAGATTTTATTTCGTTTGAAGATCTCTATTTCGTTTGAAAGTGGACATTTCGTGTCAAGATCATTTTGCATCAACCGAGTATCATTTTGTTTCAAGTTGTTTGATATTGTTTTGACTGATTGTGTTTGTTTGATTGTCTCCAGGAAATTCAAGAAGTTCACATCATGGCTGAAGAATTCTACAATACGTTCTACAACGCTTTTACATCAGAGTCATCTGAAACATCAATTATTACACCAAAATCAATAACAAAAGCAGTCAATGAAAACATTAATCATGACAATTTTTATAGAACTCATTCAAAACCACCCAAGCTTGATAGTATTGAGGACTACATTTGGTGGAAAGAACGTTTCATTTACTGGGCAAAAGCTTATGCACATGAAAGCTGGTTCTGTCTAGAATTCGGATATGAAAGACCAAAAAATGACAAAGGAGAAGATCTTCCACTTAAGAACTTATCCAAAGAAGACAAATCCGAATTTGCAGCCGAACAGAGAATGATTGCTTTAATCCAATCATCAATCAGAAATGACATGTTTGCTTTATTACAACATGATGGATCTTCAAAATTTGTTTGGGAAGCTTTAAGGGTTAAAGCTGAGGGGGGTAAACAAATCAAAAAGAATAAAATTGCTTTATTAAAGAAAGAATTTGATTTGTTTGATAGCTTGAAAGGTGAATCAGTTCGACAAATGATTGAACGTTTTTGTCATCTAAAAATCGAACTTGAAAGATTTAAGATTGAGAAAATGAGAGAAGAAATAATTGACAAAATCATAGAAGCGTTACCACGAGCTGATCAGTGGCAAACGTTTGTGTTTATATTGAAAAATGATGTTTTGTATGAAACAATTTCTCTCGATATGTTAATTGAAAAGATTGAAACTCATGAGCTTGAATTGCAGAAACAAAACAAGATGAGCAGCTCTTCACATCAACAGAATGTTGGTCTCTATTACAAAGGTAATTTACCTTCGGTGAAAGTTGGAGAATCACCAAAAACAGCATTCAGTGGTGAGAGGACAAAAGAACCTCAGAAAAGCTCATCAAGTTACGATCCGGGTTATCATTCATCTTCGTCAAAAGCTAATTCTGAAGAATCAGAAGAGATACTGTGCAACATTGCTCTTAAGTTGAAAAATTCTCCGGCTATGAGCATCAATGCTGCTAAACAGCAAATGAGCTTCCTTGCATCTGTTCTGGAATCGTATGAAGGTCTAGTAGCTGGCAAAATTGGAAATTCTGAATTAACCAAAGAAGACTATGACCAGATTGATCCAGAAGAAATGGAACTCATAGACATTCGCTGGTGTTTGGCAAGTTGCATCCGCAGAGCTCAGAGATACATGGAGATTACTGGAAAAGAATCAATGGGTGGACCATCAACAAAGCTTGGATTTGACAAGTCCAAAGTGACTTGCTTCAAATGTAAGCAAAAAGGTCATTTCAAGAGAGAATGCAATAATTCTGTAGTTGGTGGAAATGAACATCCTTTCAACGATGATTATTACAGAAAGGTAATTTACCACCGTAGCAAAGAAGAGCCGAAGATGATTGAAAATAATCCCAGAGAAAAATCAAGAGCTTATGCAGTAATCCATGATGACGAAGGATATGATTGGAGTCAGATTCTACCAGAAGAAGATCGTGTTGATAATCAAGTTACAGCTCATGGCAGAAGTTCATCAAAGAGCAGACATTATGTGTTTGTTGCTGAAATCAAAGAGAAAACTCGAGAAGAAATTCTGAGTGAGAAGACATACAGAGAAAGAAACATTGCTAGCAACAGAATTAATGAAATGCATGAAGAGTATGAAAGTGCAGTGATTAATAAAAGATGGGATAAAAAACGAGAGTGCTATGTCAACAGAAATGGAGAACCCGTTGTTCCCAAGAAGGACATAATTTTTGATGATGTTCTTCTCATAATTCCTCGATCTGTCGAATATTATACAAATGTATCAAAAGATAACACATATGCGAAAAGGCATGAAAAAGACATAAGATATGTCATGACATCGAGTTTGAGGAAAAGGGATGAAGAAAGAATGAAGAATAATGTTGAAAAGTTGGTTGATGAATTGAAGAAGGTCGCTGAAGATGTGAAAGTAGAGAATGAGAAGGTAGAAGAAAACGTTGTGAAAGAAGCTGTTACTGAAGAACAGCGGGTTGAAGAAGTTGAGAAGAAGGTTGAAGGTTCAGTTGAAGTGGAGGATGAGAGTTTGGAGATTTCTGCTGATGTTGGTGTTGATGCTGGTGATGAGAAAAGGAGTGATGCTGATCAGAAGCAGACAGAAGCAAACATCAAGGTGTCAATCACTGAGGTAAATTCTGATTCTGAAGTCTTAAATGAAAATGTTGAACAGTGCAGTAAATGCATGATACCATGCAGTGCTTGTACTGAAAAAGACGAAAAGTTCAGAACAAGAGATCTTGAGTTCACAAAAATTGAAAATGTTTTTAAAAATAAATACAAAGAAATGTTAGAAAATGAAAAAGTTTTAATAGATAAAGACGAAAAACTTTCGGAAAAATGTAAAAAATTAGAAAAAGAAAATGAAGTTTTGAAAGAAAATGTTTTGAAAAAGACAGAAGAATGTGATCTAAAAGAGAATGTTTTTCAAGAAATGAAAAAGGAATATGATTCAATAAAATTGGCATATCACATTACAAAGGAGTCATATGAAAATGTGAAGAGTCAAATGAAACTTGTTCAATCAAGATTTGATTACTGTTCTGAAACAACTAATACGTTTAAGCGACAGTATGAAATAAAGCAACAAGTTGTAAATTCTTACATTGAGGATGTTGCTAAGCTAAAACGTCAGATTGCTGATTTAGAACAAGATAATAACAAGTTAAAAAGTTATCATGCGTCATCATATGTGCTTGAACGTATTTTTAATATAAAACCGGGAGATGGTGAGTCTGAGCAAAACAAGAAAGGCATTGGCTCAAAGTTTCATCAAGTACCACCACCGGAAAAGTTTGCATTTTATGATGATGAAAAGGTCGAAAAAGCTTTCAACATGGTAGATCAATTGCCAGATAACATTGACATAACCTATTCCAAATCTGAAGATTCTAGTGATTCAGAGGTGGTAGGTAAGGTCGTTGAAAGTGTGTTAAAAGAAGAGTCGGTTAAAACAGGTAAATCTGAATCACAGGATGAATATGAAGGTAATTTTCATGATGGATATTTGAAAACCTCAAAATCTGAGAAAAAATTGAATGATGATTCAAAAGGATTGGTTTATACTGTGATTGGATCAGACAAATTATTTTTAGATGTTGTATTCCCGATTCAGAATGTGATTTCAGAAAAGATTGACAAAGTTTTCAAAATGGTGGAGATTGAAAAGTCTGAGATTTCAAAATTTGCTGGAAAAGGTCATAAAACTTCTTATAGTAAACCTGGTTTCAAAAGGAAAAACATGAAGGCTGGGTTGGGTTATAAGAAGAAACAAAGATGGAATAAAAATGACACGCAAAATTATCAGACTAAAATGAATTTTGTTCATGGAACAAGTTCAGAAGAAGAGAAAGAACTTCAATTTAGACGACAGTCTAATGAAGAGTTCTATGCTCAGAAAAAATAACAACAACAGGTCAAAGATGTGTCCAAAAGAACATGTTTTAAATGTGATCAAACTGGACATCTTGCACGCAAGTGTCCAAATCTGAAACCTGTTGATGTTGAAACGAAAAAGAAGTCTGATGTTGTGAATCAGAAGTCAACCAAATTTGATTCAAAGCAAACTTAGAAGCCGAAAATGTCAAAAGCTGACTCACAACAAACCTGGAAATCTGAGACACCCAGATTAAGAACAACACAAAGTTGGAAAACAACTGTTAACGCAACGAAACCAAATCAGTTTTGGAAACCAAAAGTTGTTGTTCAAAATCAAAATGTTCAAAAAGAGTCACATTTTTATAAACGAGGTGCTCCTAAAGGTCAAACTTGGAGTGCTAAGAAACAAATGACTTCGGTAAATAATGAAAAAGAAGAAATTAAAGTTGAAAAAGTCTTTGTTCAAAATGACAAAGATTTTCCGAAATTAAATGATGCATATTGTGTTGAAATGCCTAAGGTCAAATAGACCTGGGCTAAATTGTTCAAGTAATTGAGTAATTTGTATGTGCAGGTGCTTCCGAAGAAAGTTGAATGTCAAGAAGAAAAGTGTTGGAGCAGCCTGGCACGAAAGGAGGAGGCTGCTGAACCTTGGTTTGGTTGAAACAGGGAGTTTGTTTGATTTCTGTACATAAATAAACAATATTTCAAAAACCCTAAAAATTAAAAATTTAAAAAACCAAAAATTTGTTTTTATTTTGTCAAAATTTTGAAAAATCAAAAATATGTTTGTTTTTAAATTTGTCAAATATTCAAAAATTCAAAAAGATGTTGATTGAATATGCCGAAACCCTCACGGCGGAACAAACATGATTAATTTCACAAGATTGAAATACGGTTTTCAAACTGTAAAAGATCAATGTGTTGTAAATCATGGGGGTATTTACTACTTTTCATGCAATTCGGTACACATTAAGCAGAAAATGGATGGCGAGACAAAGCTATCAGCATCGGTTATCAAATTTTCTTTAGAATGGTTTTGAATTTTAGGGGGAGTAATATTGTCAGAAAATCCAAAAACATTAGAAAATTTGAAAAAGTCAAAAACATGATAAAATTCAAAAAATGAGTTTTTGTGTTAAAAGAGGAAATGATAGTACATCAGTAGACAATCACAATACGCTAAAGATATGGAAAGTTAAAAAGCAATAAACAATCTCACTAAAGATGTGACAATAGGCTCAGCTAGACTAGTAGATTTGCGATAACGATACAAATTTAAATGAAAAAGCCTAGTTCTAGTGGGAAACGCGGTTGAAAGCATAGTACTTAGTTTTATCCTTCATGACTGTGTACCTACTCAGTAATTGCTGAATGCTGAAAGAGCATAAAAACCGGTCAGTTTGTGAACTTTCACAACTTGCTGAAAAAGTCACTGTGATTGTGTATTTCATTTTGCAAAGATTTAAACTTGTTTTATTTCTTTATTTTGTTTAAGCATTGGACATCCTCTGCGTATACGTGAGTATCGAACTGGATGTTATTGCCTAAACGTTCTGCTTTATTTTCTTTGGTGTTTCGTTTAAGCTTTGGATCACCTCTGCGTATACGCAAGAGGTAGTCTACGTTGATGAAAACGTGTTAAAGCTTCAAGAAGACTCAAAGAGAGAGAGAGAAAGACAAGATGCTACGAGATTGACTGCGGCAATATCCAAGGGGGGTCTGTTAGTGCATGTGTCTATCGCCTTCGTCAATCCGAGCCGTAGCGAGAAACTGAAGATAACAAGATTATATTGTAATAACTAGTCAAAAGGCAAGGTGGCAATCTTGTAATTAATGAGAAATCTCATTAAAAGCCTTGGACTATAAATAGGGATGTTATGTCATAGTTTAGAGACTTTTGCTCATTTTGACATTTGGAGAGCTCTAGATCTAGAGAGAGATTCTAGAGAGAGAAAGTGATTCAGGTGCTGTACAATTTCATACGTTTCTAATAGAGTCACGTTTATATTACGTCTTGTGTGTTAGGTCACGTTCGTGTACGGTTTCCGCACATCACACATTCGTTTCGCAATCGTTTCGGAGTCAAAACCGGTCCTACAGAAATAGCAGGTTCATTTCGCTTGAATGGTTTCGTGCGAAATAGGTTATCCTATAAATAACTGATGTGCCTTGTCATTTGTAACGATCTGATTCCGGCATCGAAGTGCTGCCGAAGTGTCTCCAGGCAGTAAAACGTTGTGTTTCGATAATCAAGACAGTTAAAGTGATTTCTTGTGTATTCCAGCTGAAATAACTCCGATATGTTTGTTTCCGCCTCTCATATTTGACAATTTCTCTTCTGATAGACTCGTTTGGGTCAGAAAACGATCCTACAGTTAGGCGGTGCGTTATTATAATAAAGCATTTGTCTTTTCAGTTATTTTTTGTAATTATTGTTTTTGACAAGCTTTATCTCTGAAGTCTGTAACACGTCCCATCTTTCAAGTTTGGCGTTTTAGATTCTAATATAATAAATTTTCCCTATCTTCAGTTTTTCTGATTTGAAGTTACTGTTTTCTAGTTACATTTTCAAGTTTGTTTTTTTTTTTTTTTTTTTGGGTTTTTTATAATACTTTTTCAAACTAATTTTATTATAGTTGGGAGTTTTTGGTGGCGTTTAGCGGGATGATATCGTTTAAACAACCATTTTGGCTGTTTTGGCGTTTTTATTATATATGGCGTTTTTATTATTCAACAATCAACTGAAAAGGAAAATAAAAAAAAAGAATACATAAAAAAAGTTTTTTTATAATATTTGTCCAGAGTAATTTTATGATGGTTTGATAAACGCCAAAGGTGTAAGACATTTGCCTTTTTGCCGTTTTTATTAGATATGGCGTTTTTTATTAAATAAAAATCAACTGAAAAAGAAAATTAAACAAAATAAATATTGATCTTCAAATCTTCACTGTCACCAGTCTCTTTCTTCTTATGAAACATCTTCACTGGCTGTTTCGACTTTCGTTTAAAATCAGCCTCTTTTTCTATAATTTTTGTCCATCTCATGCAGCAAAATCTTATTGAGTTTACACCCTTTAAGCCAAAATGTTATCTTTTTTGGCGTTTTACCGAGAAAAAGAACGCCACAAAATAAACAATCTTAAAACTGTAAATTTGATAATGCTAAAATCAATAAAGTGTTGCTGTATGGTGTTGGATAACATTGTTAATCCTCAGTTAAGAAAGATAACTGACAATGTTGTCCACACCATACAGCTACACTTTATTGAGAGCAATATATTTGATGTTTGGGTTTTCTGGCGTTTATCAGTCGAATGGTATATATTAAATATGGCGTTCGGGGTTTTTGTTTTGTGTTTTTCAATTGAAGGTCTGAGTTGTTGTATATATAGGATTTTTTGGCGGTTTTTCTAGGCGGGATTTTACTATAATTAAGTTTGGCGTTTTATGTCTAATGGCGTTTTTAGCAGAATGCTGTGTGATTTTTGTTTTGCCGTTTTATTTTCATGAGATGGCATTTTGTTTGGAGTAGTCAAAAGACGCTTTTACCCTTAATGTAGCGCATCCACGTAATAAAATTGATGTTATTTACGAAAATGCCACCGCGCCAATCTAGTCCATAGATTGTTTTGATCGGACGATCGATAAGCGTTCTCACCGTTCTCACACTTTCTACCATTTTCTCTAAATCCCGACCCTATATATATATATATATATATATATATATATAGGGTGGGAGTTGGCTATAAAGTCTATTTTTCCTACAAAGTGTAAAAAGTCATAAAACAACACAATTTCAGCCATAAAACACACTCAAATCTCACAAATAACAAAGTGAAGATTACTAAAACACCATATTTGTGGGTTTTGTATTGTGTTTTGGATGATAAGGCTTTCATTATCGAATGACTAATACTACTGTGTTTTATGTTGATTATCATGTTGTGTTTTATATTCGTAGTTCTACAATGGTGTGTTTGAAGTTTTTATGGAATTTTAAGGTTTGGATATTGTATTTTAGTGATCTTCACTCTATTATTTGTGGATTTTGAGTGTGTTTTATGGCTGAAATTATGGTGTTTTATGACTTTGTACACTTTGTAGGAAAAATGGACTTTGTAGCCGAACCCCACCCTATATATATATATATATATATATATATATATATATATATATATATATATATATAACAAGTAAACATTAAAAATATATTCTTTTTAAGAAAAATAATTCCGGAAAGTATTAAAAATCAAAGAATTGATTTTTGGTAACTAATACAAAATACACAAGTATTTACACCTAAATACAAGTATACTTTCCTAAGTATACTTATACCAAAAATAATATTAAAAATATTATTTGTCAAAATTATTTATATCTATTTTGAAAAATAATATAAGTATCATATAATTGGAAAAGTTAAAAATATATTATTTTAACATATATCATTTTCAAATTCTACTTATACAAATATATATATTTTTTGGGATAAAAATATATATAACAAATATTACACTAAATATATTGTGGAATATATACGTTAATAATACAAGAACATATACATGTAAGACACAATAAGACACATTAAACAAATGGTAACTTGTACTTAGAGGTTTACAAGTTTAGGTGATTAACATACGTAGAACGTTTATAGGTAGCGACACCTACGTAGCGGACGCCGGTGAAACTTGACGCACAAGACGCAAATCAGTGAGTTCATGTCCCCACTTTTAAACATTTTTATTGCTTTCTAAACTTTGGGGAAAATACATGTAAAATGGTATGTTTAAAAACAAAGGAATGATACATAGATCATGTCACGAATAGGGTATACGTAAGCACCATTAATCTAGTTTAGGCCGAAAGAGCAAGGGTTAGATCTAGCAGGTCCGGGCAGCCTCACTCTCTTGGCAACACATAGCCATGGAGTGCTTTGGGTCACAGTCGAATGGGTAATCGATGTTAAAAGTCGCCTAGGTTTGGATGCTTCCTATGTCGTCACCAGGGGCGGTTCTTAGTGGAGAGGTGGCAGGGTCACGGCCCTGGCAAGTTTTTCGGCCGTAGTGCTAATTTTCCGCATTTCGATCGAAATTTTGTATATATACTATGTTCGGCCCTGGCAAGTTTTTCGGCCGTAGTGCTAATTTTAGTGCCCGTGTCTTTCGGCCCTGGCAGGTTCAACGGCCAAGATCCGCCACTGGTCGTCACACGTGTTAATGTCCTTGCAAAACATCAACGATTTGGATTTCCTTTCATTTACATAATACTTATTACTAATACATTTTTACAATTACATACCATGTTTTATACAATTACAACTCTTACATTTTACACAATCTGCATGAATTCACACCAACTTTTGTTGACGATTTTAAACTTACATGTATTTCAGGAAATTAGTGGAAATGTTCGTGGGCCCTTTTGTTCAAGATGTAGTTTTATGTTTCAAGATGTTTAGTGTCCATACTCCATTGCCCCCTTTTGATGGATTTGTTTGCTATATACCGCCTCCTTGTGGTGATATAGGAAGCAAAACATTGATCTTTGATTTGAAATGATGTTGTAAACTTTCAAACAATTATCTTTTGTTGTGATCTAAACTTTAAACTAAATTTGTATTTCAGATGATCAAACTTTGAATGGCAAGTTGAGGTTTGTTTTAAATCATGTAGCATGTTTACTTATCGTATGTAATGAGAAACTTTCATGATCACACCTCGTGATTCCGCCCCTGAAAGGGGTGTGACATAACTTGACTTGAATGTGATCGCGAGACCCATTTTATGGATGCCCTACAGTATTAAGGTTTATATATGATTAGTTTATGATACTGGAGGGTGCAATGTGAAAGTTGTTGCATAGTAAAAAGGTTTATTAAAAGCATTGTAGAACATCCAACAAAATGATTCCCATGAAAGAGTTGGTAGATGCAAAATCGCTCTAAGTACCTCGTTTTTGCCAATCCAGAACCTTTTATTTGCCACAAAACTACATACCGGTCTAATGTGATTCTATTTGTATGCAAAATCAACATAAAGATTAAAAAAATTGTTAAGATAAGTTGGAAAAAGTAAGACTTTGAATAATATTACAGTTGCTAAAGTTTGAATACAAATTTTATAATATAATATTTCTTGAAGTCTCTTATAAACAGTATATTAATTGCACATGAATTGAATGTTTATTACGATTGTGCCATCTCTTTTATTTAATTTATAATCTTATTCTCCTTTTGTGTTCCACATCCATATTTGCCAAAGTGAATTGATATACTATATTTTAAATCGAATATGATGTAATAGATCTGTATTATTTATATTTATGTAATTGTAAATTTCAAATTTACTATAAACGTAAATCTAGATAAATTTTACTAGGAAAGTTTTAGTTATAACAACGTGTTTTTTATTTGTTTTTATTCTTTTGATCCAATAATTTTCTAGCCTTAGGTTTTTTTTTATTGCTATGACGAGTATGGATACCTTAAAGAATTGAAATGATATCAACCAAATTTCCGCCGCGAAGCGTGGAGTTCTCTACTAGTTGGATTATAAAGTTTGAATGTGATTCGGATTTCTATTAAAGATGATACAAGAGTTTAATTGGGATTATACTAGATAGATTTTGATTATATTTAGAATATTAAAAGTCTCTTATAAACACTATATTAATTACACATGAATTGAATGTTTACTACGATTGTGCCATCTCTTTTATTTAATTTATAATCTTATTCTCCTTTTGTGTTCCACAACCACATTTGCCAAAGTGAATTGATATACTATATTTTAAATCGAATATGATGTAATAGATCTGTATTATTTATATTTATGTAATTGTAAATTTCAAATTTACTATAAATGTAAATCTAGATAAATTTTACTAGGAAAGTTTTAGTTATAACAACGTGTTTTTTATTGGTTTTTATTATTTTGATCCAATAATATTCTAGCCTTAGTTTTTTTTTCGATTGCTATGACGAGTATGGATACCTTAAAGAATTGAAATGATATCAACCAAATTTCCGCCGCGAAGCGCGGAGTTCTCTACTAGTTGGATTATAAAGTTTGAATGTGATTCGGATTTCTATTAAAGATGATACAAGAGTTTAATTGGGATTATACTAGATAGATTTTGATTATATTTAGAATATTAAAACAAGAAGTTTGAATAAAAACTAAAATTGTAGTCGGAATAAAATAGATCAAAACTTGATTTTTAGAAGAAAAAAAAACAATTTGAATATCTTTTATATGTTCATAAAAATATATTCCTCGGTTTTTATTATATTAAACATGATTATACTACAGTGCATTTACTCCAGAAGGCCGGCTCTTGTGGAGGGTGCAACTCTTGTCATGTGGCAGTAGGCTGGAAATTTTCTCGGGGCAGCGTAACGCCCCTCTCGACCAGTCGTGGGCCCGGTTAAGACAACATAGTTCTGGTAATGAGTGGTGGCGGGCCTGCGTCTTGCGGGTGTGAATTAGCCGTTTGTTGTGAAGTTCAACTGTAAAAAAAATGATTATATTAGTTAAAATTCAATAAAAATCGTTGGTTTTTTTTAACAAAATATTAAATTTGGTGAAAACTTTGTAAAACACAAGTTTTGACAGAATTTGGCAGGTTCACGCACTGATCATGCGACAACACTTTGAAGGTCGAAAACTTGATAAATATATAACCTCGTGAAGTTAGAGCACTGAATCTGTCAAAATACGAAAATTAATGTTTTATACTCTTAAGAAAAGTTTTTGATTATTAATTGTGTTTTGATCCATCTTATATCTATGATTATTACATAAACTTGTTCTGGATTTAGAGATCTAAGCAGGGGCGGCTCTTATAGTGTGCGAGGAGGACTTCCGCATAAGGCCCGTGATTTCGAGGGGCAAGGGATTTTTTAAAACAGTTCGATATATTATATATATATGTTATTTTAAAAAAAAAATTGTAAACACATACCAAATCCAATATAGAGGCCCATTATGAAATACTTTTTTATGTTTTATAATTTAGCCAACTTAACATTAGATTTTTTTGGCCCAACCCAATACTAATATGATTTAAAAAAAAAAAAACATTGCATGTGGAAACTGAAAAGGTGATTCAGAAGACATGTTTCTTATGAGAAGTTAGTAACTTTGATTTTTTGGTATCAATTGTTATATGGTATGAAGTGTTAAATCAGGTGAATCTTGTGAGTAAAAAATTAAGTAAATGATATTCATCTTGAAATTGCTATTCAAGGAATAAACAATTTAATAAAGTACTTTAATGAGTATAGAGAAAAAGACTTTTCAAAAGCGATTGATGAAGCTAGAGAGATTGCAAGTGAAATATATATTGATCCGATATTTATACAAAAATGTATAATTAAAAGGAAAAAAATAAAAGATGAGAGTTCAAGTAGCGAAGGAGTTGCATTTACAGTTGAAGAGAATTTCAGAGTAAATTATTTCTTATATATTGTTGATCAAGCTATAGCTTCTTTAGAGAAACGATTTGCCAAATTCAAATGGTATGAGGGGTTATTTGTTTTTTTGTTTATACAAAAGTTGAGGAATATTAAAGATGAAGATCTTAAGTCGTCTTGTTATCGTCTTGAAGATGCACTCAAGTTTGAAGGGAGCTCAGATATTGATGTCGGGGCACTATACATGGAGCTTAAGTTATTTCATGCATCACTAACCAATAAATTTAGCAACCCTATAGATGTTTTGGAGCATATGAAAGAAGATGATTATTTCCCAGAAGCATGCATTGCATGTAGAATATTGTTAACTATTGCAGTCACTGTGGCATCTACAGAAAGAAGTTTTTCAAAGTTAAGTTGTTAAAATCTTACTTACGATATACAATGTCTCAGGATAGACTTAGCGGGTTGGCGATGATAGCTATCGAGAACGAAGTCTTAGATAATATAAATTGTGAAGAGTTGATCCAGCAATTTGCTATGAAGAACGCAAGGAGGGCTGCACGAATTATTGGTTAGCTATTAACTTATTAGTTATTACGGTATGTAACTCATTAGAATACTATGATTTTGTCATTATCATAATTGCATTGTTTATCAAATACTACAATTTTTGTCATTTTCATAATTATATTGTTTATTGTTAAAGCATATGGGCATATTTTTCGAGCTCAAACAGGATACGTGAATTCTCAGAGACGCCACTGGGTCTAAAGCTTATTATTAAGAAAACTTTGAAGAACAAAATGGGAAAGTTAAGAAACACAACGAACCTGAACAACAAACAAAGAATGATTAAAAGATATATGAATTATGCAATGTTAATATGTCATCCATCAGTCAAACCAGTTACCTAGATTTTTTTTTGGAATGTGACTTTCTATGTACTGGACCTATTGGTCACCGGGTTCATGTCGAAGACAATCCCCCGTCAGCCCCGCACTCTCGGACGCGATGTTCGATCGGGCCCCGGCCGCCGCGCAAGCTGACTTCCGCTCGGAAACCATACTGCCCCCACACAAGAGACACGCTGGGGTAACAGCTGGGTAAAACCGGGTTGCCCTCAAGACCGCATCATGCCTCGGTAGGATACGATCCATCATTGGGACGTCCCACCCCCCGTATGTAACACCCGGGAATCGAACCGGCGACCTCCAAGGAGGAAGCCGGTCCAACCCAAACCACATGGGAATTGCCAAGTGAGCTAGGGGGCGGGATAAACCAGTTACCTAGATATTATTTGTTTTTCTTTTTTGAAGTATTATATAATTTGCTAAAACCTTTAGGTTTCAGATACTTAGGATTTAAAATGACAAAATCCAAAAACTATGAATTTAATATACAAACTGGATTTAATTTAATTAACTAACTAATTAATTAAATTAGATGTCTAAATTTCTAGGGTACCTCGGTTCGTGATCATGAGGTTTAGAATGCACGTGACGTGAATACAAGTATCGCATGATTAACTTCGCATGAGAACAACTAACATATTAAATAATAAACATGACTATATTTACTAATCAAATTACATACTAAAATATTATTGATTTAAAACCCGAAATTCACGAATGTTACAAAGATATTCATATTCATGATATCTTAGTGCTACGTAAGTCAATACATCTTTCAAAAATGTTCAGTTAAAAATTATAATTTTATTTTTGTAAAATTTATCAACAGCTCAAAAATAAAATACCACCACCGTTGCAAAACGATTAGTCATATCTTAATTATGTACTTTCTAAAAACAGCCACACTTCCTTGTTTTTTTATGTGTTTGAAACTGAAGAAACACGGAACTAATTAAGGGACTAATCAGTTTGGTTTATGTTCCTACCATAGTGGTTAATCTTCTTTATGGTTTCCTGAGCTCCTTAATGACTGGGTTATCTGCAAAACAGAACACCGTCACTCGTTAAGAGGGGAATGTGGGGGTTTCCCTCTAAACCGGGCTCCGGCGTGAGAATAAGCGACTGCTTTGGGAAGGTAATTAAGTATTAAGAGTGAGAGTAGAGGAAATGGAATGTTTAACCTGTGAAGTGAGGTCTCTATTTATAGCCGGAGAGGTGTAAGAGGATGTGGGCTGATGGGCCTTAGGCCGGAAGGCGACAACATGGAGGATATGCTCCTTGTCTCACTGGTGTCGACCATTAGTGGCTTCCAGGAGCTTTCTGGAGCTGGCGCAATGTGATTGGAGCCACGTGTCACTGTTGTCGGCCTGGACGCCCTTCTGCCATCAGCAGGTAAGTGGAGATCGTGGGGCAGTTGTCTCTGCCTTATGATTGGTGCCATGTAGGCGTCCTTAAGTACTTTTTGTCTCCTGCATGTCAGATGATCGTGGAGCACGATTGAGCAGAGCCAGACGGACGTTGATTGGCTCTTTTCTTCTGCCATTTGTACCTTGTGTACTATTTGGAAAGGCCTTGCGCCGTAGTCACGCATGATTCTTGCTGAACACGTTATTACCCCGCGCGGGGTATGGGCTTCCCAAATGTTCTTTCAGAATGCTAAGTGTTAGAAATGGAGTCTCTACTTGCTCCGGCCTCGCGCCGGATCATTACATGTGACTGTATCCCGCGCGAGGTTGCAATAAGAAATATGTTGAATAAGGAGTATGGTCCTGTTGGAAATTTGATGAAAATAACATTTTTCATGTGAGGGATTGTTGGAAAAATAGGTGAAAATAACATTTTTCACAAATATAGGAAAATGATTTTTTCCTATTTTGGACTAGAAATAAATATAATAAAATGAGCGGGTTTTATATATTTATTTGTGGGTTTGTGTTCTATGTTGGAAGAGCTTCGCAACGAACTAAACCACGTCCAAAACGGAGCTAAGATGAATGAGATATCGATGCTCAAAGTTGGGTGTTTGGAACATTCAATGCTGAAACAAAAGGGAAAGTAGCACCTTGTCCCACATCGGATGGGAGATGGAACTTAAAGATGTATTTAAGTGGGAACTCTCCATCCTTATTGTTTCATGGGAGCACTCACTATTGCACTCCCAAGTATATAAGATTGTGTGAGAGTGAATGGCTTGATATCCGTGATGTCACCGATATACACACTAGATGTGGTTGCCTGTCATTACCAACAGGGGCGGATCCTACCCACACTCGCGGGTGGGTGGCCGCCCGCACCCCTTATAAAAATATTTTCTAGTGTTAATTTTTCTGTAAAATCTCGATCGCACCCCTTGAAATTTTTCACTTGCACCCCTTGGAAATTTCAATCGCCCCCCTTAGACAAAAAAATCATATTTTTAATTTTAAAAAAAATTGTATTAAACATTGTTTTTATATAAATATAACCTAAACACTAACTTTTCTTTTATAATAATATAACATCATTTATAACTTTGTAACCCACTTATTAAATAATTTAGCCCAACCCAAGCCCACTTAACCAAACCAACAAAATTTGAACTATAATAAAATAACCCAACCCAAACCGCCCTTCCTATTCTATTTCTCCCGCTCTCTCTCGTGACCTTGTTTGCCTCTGCAATCCTCTTCCCCAACGACGCAACAGCCAACAACAGCCATCCAACTCCAATTTTTTGTCGGAAATCGCAAACATCCGGCCACCAAACTCAACGGAATCCAAACACTACAAGGTACCTACGTTTTTTAATGTTATTGTTGTTTTATGTTGTTTTTTAGAAGAAATAGAGTTATAGAGATGATAAAAAATGTTTGAAATTTTATGTATTTTGATGCTTTTTGGTGCTTCTAGACTTTAACAGGGTGATTTTGTTTTTCAGATGAGTTTTTTGTTGTTACAACTTAAAAGACATAAGGAATCAACAATTAGTAGGTATTGAAAAGAAAATTGAAAATTATGAAGCAATAACTTATGGAGCGATTCATATGTTTACTACTTTAGTGTTGTTGTATGAACTAATTGATCGATTTATATGTTTGGATAGATTTATAAATTGAAAAGTAGCTCTAGATAATGTTTTGTAAAAATTTCAAAAAATGAAAACCCATACAACGACATTTTAAATATGTTTGTAACGACGTTTGGCGTGTTTTGATGATTATATAAATTTTAGCTTGATGTACTTTTGTTTTTTACATGACCCGACCCAAACCGACAGGATCCGACCCGATATGAACCAAAATTTTTTTATATACCTATGGACCTAAAATCTTTAAAAAATTTTCGCACCCCCATAAAAAAATTCATGAGTCCACCACTGAATATTTATGAAGAAGTAGTATGACCGATAAAAAATGTAACCGTATGTGATGCCAATAGCCAACGACAAGATATTGTGATTGGTGGTCATCTTAACATGTTTTCCACATAGCTGCCACATAGACGAAAGATTGTGGTTGTAGGCGACACAAACCTGCTAGATGAGTCAAAATATATATGGTGGGCAAAATTGACCCACCCGCATAATCATATTCGGTAACCATATCACCTCAACATTTTTGTGAAGTATTTTATGCAATCAATCCTTTTATTTTATTATGTGGATTAATTAAAAATAAAATATTAGAGTAAAGGGGAGAAAACACCCCATCACATATTATTATTATTATTATTATTATTATTATTATTATTATTATTATTATTATTATTACTATTACTATTACTATTACTATTACTATTACTATTCTTTTTTTGCAAATGATCTCTAGATCAAGTGGTGGAAGGCATGCATTTCTCTTGAGAAATGCAAGTTCAACTCCCACTTGGTGCAGGGTGAGGCATTAGTGGGCAATGATAGGAGGCCCAAGGAAACCTGTGTTCGATCCTTCAGCCAAACGAGTTTTACAGGTATTTCACCGTCGTGCCTACGGAAAGTTGGGTTACCAGGTTTTCCCCAGAATTGGTGGTGGACTCGGGTTACTCTCGAAGTACACCGTTTGGTCCAGTAGGTGCCCCGAAATTACTCAAGATTGATTCTGTTAGCTGTTCAAATACTAAAAAACATATTATTTCTTTTTATAGTTATTACTACTTAATTAAAGTGACTAATAAGGCTTTGTGGTCCAACTTTACCTTAATCTTGGATTTCTAATTGATTCCCAACACCTCGAAAAACTATTAATTTATCTTATTACTTTTCCATTTCAAACTGCAAAGCTTGCATTCACACCTTTTATTTTATAAAATACTAGGTTATAACCCGTGAATACTCACGGGTTGTTAATCTATCTTTCTAAACAAATAAGTATATACATATATATTAATAAACGAAAAAATCCATGATAAATAAGGTGGATGAATAAATGATAAAACCTTCTGTGGCTGATTATATGAATCGATATCATAACAAAAACTGCATTCTAAGTCGAAACAATTATCGATAAAGTTTCCACAGTGAATAATGTCAAAATTGTGTTAACCATTAAAAGGAACACTAATAGTAAAGTAAGATATGATAAGATGTAATAACTTAAAATTCAAAACGATTAACCATGTTAAAAACTAATAAAATTAACAAAGTAAATGTATATCATATGAAAACCAAATATCCATATGTAAAAGAACTAATCAGTACGACTGATGTGAGGTACAACCAATTCAACATTCAAGACTTGATCAGTTTCATCAAAAGAAAAGTGAACCGTGTCGCCCTCCTTAATGCCAGCACGTTTCATGAATTTCGACCATTTGCATAACGCATAACGAAAACCTTTTTCTTTCTTTTCACGTCCGGTACGGTTGGTAAACTCCTCTTGCTCAATCAGATGTAGAAGTCTGACGGTGATAGATTTTAAGTCAGAATCAAGTTTAGCCATCCTTGAAACATTATCAGGCAGCCTCTGTATTGTTTTAAAAAATAAAATTAATAATAAGAAGAATATAAACAGAATAATGTATTTTTATGTGAATAAAAATTATGTAATATTTAATATTTAGTAGTTTGAAAAATAATATTAAAACTTACGAAATCTTTAGAAGCCATACGAACAAACTTATAAAGAGGACCATCTTGTTGTTGATCAATAGCTGGCTCTGCAACTGAATCAATAGGTGCAACTACAGGCTGAAAATCACATATACATTTATTAGTAACAATATAGTAATTAAATATATAAAGAAGCAATCAAATGTATAGTTACCTCATCAACTTCTACATCAGAAAAATTAATTTCAACACCGTTTTTACCAAGAATGCTTAAATGGAAATAATTCCCAAAACCTCTTGTGAATAACAAATAACAACCGGCCTCCAATTGAAACAGACTAACAATTACATCAATACCAATGGAAAAACCGACTTTACCATCAAGCGTTTCAAGTTTGACGTGAAAGATTTTGTTGCCTATATCTATAATGGAAATTATATCATTTGATGTATAATCATAGAACTTGGGCAGGATAGACTAGGGAATGACCTGTAGGAATAATAACAAAAATAATAAAAATGTTACTTTTGTAATCAGTTCATAAAACGTAAAAATATTAACATAAATAAAATGAAAGTAAAAAATAATCTTACAATAAAGTTAGATGTTGTAGATACCAGAGATGTCCAGAAAGATGTACCACTCACACTGTAAGGACCAGCAAAATTGTCCATAAACGACCCGTAACTGAAACCCTAACGTGCATGAAAAATCAAGAAAACAAGATTTCCAGACTTCACGCGGGCCGCGTAAAACGTAAGCTCAGGCTTACGCGGGCCGCGTCAACTTAAAATTGACCGGATAAGCGTTCCAGGCCACGTGTCACACAGGTGGCGGATCTACCTGTGACACACAAGCCCTACACGTAGACTAGGGGACCCTCGCGGGCCGCGTAAGAGTCAAGCGAGGGTTTACGCGGGCCGCGTAAAACCCAAAAATCAGCTATAAATAGGTCAGTCATGGGCAGATCGTCTGTGTGCGTGAAATTTATCAAAATTCACATCTTTCTGTTCGAAAATCACATTCACAATAGCAAAACGCTACTACGATACAGGGTATTAACTCGATCACTGCTACGATACAATGTCCGATCGATTGAAACCGATCCGATGGATGTGTAAGTGCTGCCCGTATTTGGGCTATACTTTGTCATTCGTCATGAGGGTTTTGATTTCGTGAGCTTATCGTAAATGTTGTATTAAGTTACTGACCTAGTTTCGTGTGTATTGTTATTTGCAATAGGTTATAAGGCTTATCAGTAGGCTAAACTCTGCTCGGTCTAAACTTGCAAAGTGTGTCATTCTCTTTTTATCAACTGTTTTACTAAACCTCAAATTATTTTCAAAAGTTATAATTACAGGGATTAAGTCTTGGTTATCTTGAATCACTGGCAAGTGGGGTATTGTGCACATTACTAATTTCTCACGGTTAGGTTCACCAACCTAACAGTGATAATCATCACTACTTGGGTGAAAGGACCCAATAGTGGTATGACCATCGTCACCAGGGTGTGACACGGCGCCAGATAAAAATAAGATAGTAGCCATTGTAATCGCTTTTATGCTGTAATTCATAACTATGTGTCATTTTATCAAAATTGAGTGACTCGCCAGTATATCCCCGCTGATAAAATATTTTTAAACATGTTTCAGGTGACCTACTGTGAATCAAGGAAAAAGTGCTACGGAGCACTAACAAGCTTGAAGTGGTGGCTCAGTAAAATAAATAAACATGTTTTGTAAAACAAGGGATTTCCTTGTGAAATACCCTTTACTGTAAATTACGGGGTTTGTCCCAAATTATGAAATAAAATAATTGGGCATTTTGAAGTTTTAAAAGATCCTGTTAAACTTCCGCTGTTGCATCAAATAATAAATACTACGGGTTTCTGTCCCGGGGCTCCTGAACCGGGTAAAACCGGGACGGGGGCCGTGACACATACCATCAATGAAATATGTTAGTTTGAATGTAGTATAATCTACAGGATTGAATACTACCAAACATCCTTTTTTGAGTGTTAAATGTATCACAACATTCGACCAACCATGAAAAAAGAAATAGTTTCCTTTTGATTCGGTTAAAGAAACATTAAATGTTCGGCCATCCTCACTTTCTATCAGAACATTTGTAGGCGCTTTATCCCTACCCCACAATTTGCACGCAGCATCAGAAGGAATCGCCTGATAAAGCAAATAATAAAAAATGAGTTATAATTATAATTAAAATATATACAATATAATAATAATAATAAGAGTTAATTACTGTTTTCGTCCATGTGGTTTGTCAAAAATCACCATTTCAGTCCATTAGTTTAAAAATTGCGATTTCAGTCCCTGTGGTTTCACTTTCGTAACCATTTCAGTCCACCTCAGTTAACCCCATCCATTTATTCTGTTAAGTACACGTGAATTGACCATAATGCCCTTATTAATAAAAAACAAAAAGATATCTAAATGAGTTAATTATTGTTTTCGTCCCTGTGGTTTGTCAAAATCACTATTTCAGTCCCTGTGGTTTAACTTTCGTAACCATTTCAGTCCAGTCTCCTAACACCGTCTATTTTACCGTTTAGTTTTTAATGAAATACCTAAATTACCCTTGTGTTAATTAAATAAAAAACCATGGAAATTTAAAAGATTGTATTCTAGGACCTACTTGTTAAAACACAACCCCACGCTACCACCCCACCCCACCCCACTCCATCCCTGCCCTCATTTTCGGCAAAAGTTTCCGGTCATCTTCTCCGGCATCACAACCCCACCCTCTTAATGTCCGGCGACCCATTACCCCACTCCAATTAATATCTTCCTAGCAGCATCAATTAACATAATAACTTTGAAAAATAATGCTTACCTGGACATGGTGGGTCGAACCCTACAATCCAATTTAAGTCCATATGTCATACAACAATAAAATCATATAAATCCAATAATAAAATCATATAACTCCATATTTAATTAACACAAGGGTAATTTAGGTATTTCATTAAAAACTTAACGGTAAAATAGACGGTGTTAGGAGACTGGACTGAAATGGTTAAGAAAGTTAAACCAGAGGGACTGAAATCACAATTTTTAAACTAATTGACTGAAATAGTGATGTTTGACAAACCACAGGGACGAAAACAGTAATTAACTCATTTAGATATATTTTTGTTTTTTATTAATAAGGGCATTATGGTCAATTCACGTGTACTTAACAGAATAAATGGATGGGGTTAACGGAGGTGGACTGAAATGGTTACGAAAGTGAAACCACAGGGACTGAAATCGCAATTTTTAAACTAATGGACTGAAATAGTGATTTTTGACAAACCACAGCGACGAAAATAGTAATTAACTCTAATAATAAATTGTCTTTCATGATAACAACAAACAGAAAGTATAATTGATGTATGAATTTAGAAATTACCAGTAAAACTTCATCCGCTCGATTCATGTGCCTACAAAAGGAAGGATCTCCGACACTGATTAAAAAAAAATATTAATAAAACATAACATGTTAATGGAATTCTTCGAAACAAATGATAACATGAAAAACAAAAAATACCTTGATGAACTTTCAGCCATATTGAAAACCTGCAAAAACAGATTACATAAACAAAACAATTCAGATTATATATTATAAAATATCAAAATAAAAAGAAAACAAAAATTTAATGGAGATGTTATAATAACAATCCGTAAATATGAATAGGTTTAATAAACATAAAGAATGTAAGAAACGCACGTTGAAGATTTGCTTGACGATCAACAACAACTAACTTGAGTTTGATTCGGAGAACTGAGAAATATAAACAAAGTGTTTTGTTGTCATATAACAAACAGAAATCGAAAATATATATAGATAGGCGAGATATAGCAAGATAGAAGAAATCAATGTTATTACAAATCTTTTAAAAATTTATAAAATAAGTAAGGATTCATATTTCCAAATATGTATTTTTCGAAAATCAGGTGATATAATGGAAGGCCAAGCAATTAAATCTTTGTTTTCGAAATGAAACATATCGTGCCATTAATGGTAATTGTTTCCTTATAATTTGTTAGACTTACATGAAACATTCCAAAAAAATAATATAAATACAAATATAAAAACAATTTCGAAGAAGCAATATAAAAGTCAAATGTTAATGAATTTGAAAAAAATATCTTTATTCATATTCGAAAAATATATTTAGGTTTTACTTATGTAACAACTTAAGACTGAAATTATAATTATAAATGCTTACAAATATCAAAAGAAAATTTTAAAAACAATGGCAGTAATGACGATTTGTTACGTTTTATTCCTCTTCATTTGAAAATTCATGAGAAAAATATTAAGAAGGCAAAACACGCTTTTTAAAATGGTTCATGTATAAAGTTTGAAGGATAATCAACTGCATTTTATTGTGGAATCTGATTAACATCAATAAATCATTCTTACATAGTAATACACATTTGACCGAAAATTTATAAAGCGTGTATAGTTAATTAGATGAATCTATATCGTAACAAAAACTGCATTTCACATCGAAACAATTAACAACAAAGTTTATACAGTCAATAATGTGAAACTTATGTTATCTGATATACGTTAAAATATACATGTTTTTATTCCCCAAAACACTTCCGTTTTAAGCGTTTTTGACCGAAATCGCAATGTTAAGGACTAAAATCTGTATTTATACAATTCCAGGTCTTAAACGAAGCATAAAATGAAAATCTGATGAAAATGGACAACTTCCGAAGCATTTCTGATCAAACGGGCCAAAATTAAGAAATTGTCCGGAATGGCACGACCGTGCCATCCGAAGAACGATCGTGCAATTGCTGCACATCCGGATGAACGACCGGTGCAAACACGACAACCAACAAGTTACCGGGATCGCATGGACGTGCGCTATCCGAACGGACGTGCGAGACCGACAATATGCAAACCATCCGGAGATGCACATCCGTGCGACCAGCCGTTCAATTCAAATGCCGGAATTGAACGATCGTGCGGACCATTGAACGCCCGTTCCCTTTATGACGAACCGTCCAACTAACCCAACCACTCCATTGTCGGAACCAAGTGTGATCCACGTAATCAATGACGTCATCGGTATTGCACGACCGTGCAATACGTCGCACGCCCGTGCGATACAAGAAATCTTCCATATAAATAGCCCATTCGAATCAGAGCAAATGGGGGGGTTTTTCTCCAAGTTTTCTGTCGAAATTCCAGGTCCGAACCAGTTCTGATCAAGCCACTTCGATGCCTCGAGTTCGTGTGAAAGCCTAGTCAATCCACCCCGTCAATTCAGTGCATGTTTATGGTTCGATTCCTTGTTCTTGAACATGTAGTCTAATCATTGTGCATGTTATTGGGCTGATGTATGTATATAGTAATTGTGAACTTATTTCTTGAATAATCTTTGTATTGTAATCTAGTTTGTATGAAACTCAAGTACTTGTTTATGTTTGAATCTTCATGATTGTATAATGAATGTTTCATTGATGTTGTGTTCTTGATTATATTTGATTATATTGGGTAATGAATATGTGGTGATTTGGATGTTAACTACTTCTGGATTATTCACTTATTTGTAAATTCTGTTTACACCATGAGACCCAACCCGGAGATTGGTATTACACAATATATGTCTTATTTTGATTAAGAGTACTTTCCTACACGTAAGGGTTCTAATGAATTATATGGTGTTGATTACATGTTCTTGCATGCGGTTTATGATCCTTGTTCAGTAGTTTTGGTCTGAAATTGCTAACTTGGTAGATTTGTATTCAAGACTTGTAAAGGTGAAATTATTTGTTATATGATCTACATAAATGCTTATCTTTGTGGCTGTATTGTGACCATCGGTATTGCTTTCTTTGATAAGTGAGATTAGAAAACTCTTAACGGATGACTAATCTATCTTTAAAGATTCACATAAAATCAATAGCTCGCTAATGCATGGTTTTAGGAAAGTTAAGATGGGACCTTCGTGTTAACTATCCAAAGAATCATTATGTTAGAAAATTCCTAACGGTGACTAACTGTCTTGCAATTGGAAAATTGATTAAAGTGCTTTGGTGAAATACATGATAGATAACATGTTTAGGTCATTTGTGAAATAAGATATTTGTTATATTTATATTTTTATTTTCAGTTAATTTAGTTAAACAACAATTCAATCATTTCTTCCTTTGGTAAAATAATAACAAAGATTCAGTACTTATAATATCTTATCTCATCTTTCGTAATTCCTTGGGACGATATCTGGCTCTTACCAATACTTTACTGCATATATGACGGGATACACTTGTCCTTTGTTGTGTGTGTTTTAATGTTAAGGTATAAAACCATTTTTATAAATAATAAACTTAAAATAGTGCGTAAAATCAACTGTATAAATGACATACGTGGCACACTCACACCAAGTTTTTGGCGCCGTTGCCAGGGACTTTAATAAAAGAAACGGTAAGGTGTAAATAATGGAACAATCCGAGTCATTATTTTACCAATGTATAAACTGTAAATAACTGTTAATATTTGTACATTTTTGTAATTATTTATTTCTTTTTATTATTAACCACTAACGACTAACCTTTTATTTATTGTTCATCTAACCATTTATTTATTTATTCATTCTAACCGCTAACTATTTATTTATTGTCTTATTTATTTATTTATTTATTCTGACTATTCTAACCAATTAACCATCTAATTATACTGATTTACTGACTTTCTAACTTACTAACAATCTAACTTTTTATTTATTGTCAACTAACATTTAATTTATGCAATTTTTAATTCAGTATTTAATTTTTTAAGTACAGTTATTACATTACTTCAATTCAGTTATTTTATTTCTGTCATTTTATTTATTTATTTCATTTCTGTACAGTACGTTGATAGCCGTGTTCGGAAACGAACCGCTTATATACGTATTTATTTCATTTATTTATTTATTCATTCTTGTATTTATTTATTTAGTTAACTGTTATTTATTCATTTATTAATACTTGCATAAGGTAGTTATCGGGCACGCAATACCGTGGGAACCGATTACACTACCATGCACAAAAGGCATTGCGAACCGCTGTACGTGGGTTGATACATGACCATGTACGACTTTTTAGCAACATTTAAAAAAAACGAAAAAGAAAGGACTATGGAGTTAAACAATTATATATATATAGTAAATATTAATTAGAACTATATAATATCTTGCATATATATATATATGTATATTAAATAATAATTTTAGTTTTTATATTCTGTAATATATTATTAAAATATTTCTTTTATTTGTATGATACTTTTATTTTTTTTAAAATGCAGGCTAATGTCCACGCCCTCTGTTCCCGTTAAAACTGAGCTAGCCAACAAACCAGAAATTAACCTTAGAAGAAGTAGGCGGCTACACGAAAGAGCACTTGTTGTTGCACAAAGGATTGCAGACACAATCGACGTACCAGTAACACTGTCGGACAACGAGAGTTCAGAGGACGACAAAGGAGGTATTATGGCGGACGACGACCGGCCTTTGAATGAGACCGGCCGTCCAGGAGGAGAGGGCTTGCTACCGAGCATTGCCCGACCTCAGATAGAAGCACGGAGTTTTGAAATTAAATCTAGTATAATTAACATGTTGCAAAATTCTGTGCAGTTTGACGGGCTGGATCATGAAGATCCAGGTCGACACATTGCTTCATTTCTCGAAGTCTGTTCAACTTTCAAAATTACTGACGTTTCTGAAGACGCAATTCGTTTGCGCCTTTTTCCATTCTCTTTGCGAGGCAAAGCCCGATCTTGGCTTTTGTCGCTTCCAGCAGGGTCCATCACGACTTGGAACGAGATGGCGGAACTTTTTATGCAAAAATATTTTCCGCCAGAAAAGACAGTTAAGCTGAAGAATCGTATTTTGACATTCAAACAGGATGAAGGAGAATCTCTACACGCAGCTTGGGAAAGGTTCAAAGATCTTCTGATCGATGTTCCACATCACGGGTTTTCCAAAAGACAACTTGTGTTGAACTTTTACCAAGGACTCAATTACGACTCACAAGAACGTTTAGATGTTTATGCAGGAGGTGATCTGGGAACAAAAACACCCAATGAAGCCTATGCAATCATAGAGAAAGCTTCCTTGAAGTCAAGTTCGCGTCACAGTGGATCACGAAGTAAAGCTGTATCCATTCCTGGAGTTCATCAAGTAGATACATATACGGCTCTTGCAGCACAGATTGGAGCTTTGGCAGCAAGGTTTGACCAAGCTCAGAACGCTTCAAAATTACAACCATCATGTGAGCTATGTGGAGTGTCACACGAGCCAGGTACATGTGAGCAGGGTGTTATGTTTACAGGCCACGAAGAGGTGGACTACTTGGGCAATCCAATCAGGCCCCAAAATAACCCCTACAACAACACATACAATCCGGGTTGGAGAAATCATCCAAACTTTGGTTGGAAAGCCAATCCTAATAACCAAAACCCACTCGGATTCGCTCAACGTGCTCCCGCACCACAACAGTCTCAGGGGCAATCCTTTCAGCCTCAAAGTCAATTCTATCAGTCCCAAAATCAATCTTTTCAGCCATCAGGGCAAACCTTTCAACCACGTTTTAACAATTCAGGTTTAGGAAGCACTTCCCAGTCTCAACAGCCTCAAACCTCTCAAACCAATTCAAAATTAGAGGAAATGATGGCACAACTATTAAATAACTCCAATAATGCTAATCAATTGTCTGAAAAGCGATATCAGCAGCATGAGGAGCGGTTTATGGCACAAGAAGGAGAATTAAGGAGCCAGAAAGCTTCATTACAAACCATTGAGAATCAAGTCGGCCAATTGGCCAAGATGTTATCTGAAAGACCACAAGGTGGTCTCCCAAGCAACACAGAACCAAACCCGAGAGGACATGTTGTTAATGCAATTATGACGAGGAGTGGTAGAACAACAGGACCTGAAAAATCGGACTCGCCGCCGATTACTGATCCTGTCCAAACTGACGCTTCAGACGAGGTGCACGCTAGGCTAGACCCAGCAAGTACAGCACAGTTTCAGGAGCCAGTTAAAGAATTCGTCCCTCCTATTCCATATCCAAGCAGATTGAAGAAGCAAAAGAACGATGAACAACATGGTAAGTTTTTAGAAATGTTTAAACAATTGCACATAAACATACCATTTGTTGAAGCATTGGCTCAAATGCCTAAATATGCAAAGTTCTTGAAAGACATCCTCACAAACAAACAGAAACTCGAAAGTTTGTCTTGTGTGTTGATGAATGAAAACTGTTCAGCCGTTCTCCAAAACCGTCTACCAGAAAAGATGGGAGATCCGGGCAGTTTTACACTTCCATGTCTCATTGGAAACATGTCAGTTAGTAACGCATTAGCAGATCTAGGAGCAAGCATAAACCTTATGCCTTATAAAGTTTTTGCTAAGTTAGATCTAGGAGAACCTACACCCACTAAAATGAGCATTCGACTTGTAGATAGATCAATCAAATATCCTCGCGGATTCGTAGAAAACATGCTTGTTAAAATTGATAAATTTGTTTTTCCCGTGGATTTTGTAATTCTTGATATGGACGAAGATTCGAAAGTGCCATTGATACTCGGACGCCCATTCCTCAACACTGCGAGGACAATTGTTGATGTGGCAGCAGGCCAAATCACGCTCCGAGTAGATGACGCGCACGTGACTTTTGATATTAAACGATCAATGCAACATCCGCAAAATCACGATGATGTACTATACTGTGTTGACATTGTTGATACATGTGTAAGCTCTCATTTTCAAAGCACTGTTGAAGAAATTGATACGGACATATAACTCAAAAGTGAGCAACCATTTGATGAAAATGATTCTCAAAGTCCAAATCAATTTGTGGAACTAAACCGTGAAGTTGAAGAAAAATCAAAACCATCAGTTGAAGAACCACCGTCTTTGGAGTTAAAAGAACTCACTCCGCATCTCGAATATGCATTTTTAGACAAGGAGTGTCGCTTGCCAGTCATCATTTCAGCATCTTTAGCGAAAGAAGAGAAGAGACAGCTTCTTGAAGTTCTAACGCTCCACAAGAAAGCCATGGCCTGGAAAATTATGGATATAAAAGGTATTAATCCATCCTTTTGTACTCATAAGATTCTCATGGAAGACAATTACAAGCCTAGAGCGCAACATCAAAGGCGCCTGAATCCAAAATGCAAGACGTGGTGAAGAAGGAAGTAATCAAGTTGCTAGACGCAGGTCTGATTTACCCCATATCTGATTCAGTTTGGGTAAGTCCAGTGCAAGTAGTACCTAAGAAAGGTGGTATTACTGTAGTTTCAAATGATAGAGATGAACTTATTCCTGCCCGTACCGTCACAGGATGGCGAGTTTGCATTGATTATCGCAAACTCAACGATGCCACCCGTAAGGACCACTTCCCGCTTCCATTCATCGACCAGATGTTGGAACGTCTGTCGGGGAAGTCATTTTTCTGTTTCTTGGATGGGTTTTCAGGATACTTTCAAATTCCTATTGCTCCTGAAGATCAGGAGAAGACTACTTTCACATGTCCTTTCGGCACATTTGCCTACAGGCGTATGCCTTTGGACTGTGTAATGCACCAGCCACATTCCAACGTTGTATGATTGCCATTTTCCATGACATGATTGAGGACTCCATGGAAGTATTCATGGATGATTTTTTTGTATTCGGGAGTTCTTTTGATCAATGTCTAGGAAATTTGAAAAGAATGTTGATGAGATGTGAGGAAACTAATCTTGTGCTTAACTGGGAGAAATGCCACTTCATGGTGAAAGAAGGGGTAGTTCTTGGGCACAAAATCTCTGAAGCCTGGTTGGAAGTTGATCCAGCAAAAGTGGATATCATTTCTAAACTTCCTCCACCTACCTCGGTTAGAGCAATCAGAAGTTTCCTAGGTCATGCAGGATTCTACAGGCGATTCATTAAAGAATTTTCAAAAATCGCAAGACCTATGACCCGTTTGTTAGAGAAAGATGCTCCGTTTGTCTTTTCAGACGATTGTATGAAAGCTTTCAAGCAGCTGAAACAAAAGCTTATCAAAGCCCCAATTTTAGTTGCACCAGATTGGACATTGCCATTCGAGATAATGTGCGATGCAAGCGATTATGCAATAGGAGCAGTGTTAGGACAACGAAGGGAGAAGCATTTTCACCCAATATATTATGCCAGCAAAACTCTACATGATGCTCATGAAAATTATACGACTACAGAGAAAGAGCTTTTGGCAGTAGTATATGCGTTCGATAAATTCAGATCGTACCTTGTGTTGTCTAAAACAATTGTGTACACGGATCATGCGGCAATTAAATACCTTTTTAGCAAACAAGATGCAAAACCGCGTCTTATTCGATGGATCTTGTTATTACAAGAATTTGACATAGAGATCCAAGATAAAAAGGGAGCTTTAAATGTTGCAGCCGATCATCTCTCGAGACTTGAACATGGCAATTCAGATAATTCAGTGGAGGAGCAAATAAACGACAATTTCCCTCACGAATTTCTTTTGAATATCGAGATGAATAACGAGTCACCATGGTTCGCCGATTATGCAAACTACCTCGCATGTGGAATCCTTATCAAAGGATTATCATATCAACAAAAGAGGAAGTTCTTTGCAGATTTGAAGTATTACATCTGGGACGAACCATACTTGTTTAGGATCGGAGCCGATCAGGTTATCCGAAGGTGTGTATTTGGAGAGGAGGCAGCTAGCATTCTGCGTCACTGTCACGAGGGACCAACCGGAGGTCATCATGGAGCAAACTACACTGCAAAGAAAGTGTTAGACTCTGGATTCTACTGGCCCACAATTTTTCGTGATGCGTATGAATGTGTTAGAGCATGTGATGCTTGTCAGAGAGCAACGAATATCTCGGCACGCAATGAGATGCCTCAACATTGGATTCAAGTGTGTGAAGTCTTCGACATCTGGGGGATAGACTTCATGGGACCATTTCCCCCCTCACGAGGTAATAAATATATCCTGGTTGCAGTTGATTACGTATCAAAATGGGCGGAGGCACAAGCTTTATCCACCAATGATGCCAGGTCAGTCGTGAGATTTCTGAAAAGTTTGTTTGCCAGGTTTGGTGCCCCAAAGGCACTTATCAGTGACAGAGGGACTCATTTTTGCAACAGTTAGCTTGAAAAAGCTTTGTCCCGTTATGGTGTTCATCACCGTATTTCCACGCCCTATCATCCACATACAAGTGGGCAAGTGGAAGTCACAAACCGTGGGCTAAAACGAATTCTTGAACGGTCTGTAGGTATAAACCGTAAAGAATGGTCGGACAAACTAGACGAAGCACTGTGGGCTTTTCGTACAGCTTACAAGACTCCTATTGGGACTACTCCCTTTAGACTTGCATACGGAAAGACATGCCATTTACCAGTGGAATTGGAGCATAAAGCGATGTGGGCACTTAAAACAGCAAATCTGGACTTAAAAACTGGAGGTGAAGCCCGGTTTCTCCAGATTCATGAATTGGAAGAATTACGCCAACAAGCTTATGAGAGTTCCATCTTGTACAAAGAATGAACCAAAAGATTGCACGATAGACGCTTGAAGGACCAAAAAGAATTCCAAGCGGGCGATCTAGTTCTTCTGTACAATTCACGATTGCGTTTATTTCCAGG
The DNA here is from genome assembly GCA_030545235.1 of Helianthus tuberosus. Lineage (NCBI taxonomy): Eukaryota > Viridiplantae > Streptophyta > Magnoliopsida > Asterales > Asteraceae > Helianthus > Helianthus tuberosus. Next base: position 83,331,982 of record CM060380.1, read on the forward strand.
TAAGCTTCATTCACGTTGGACAGGCCCATACACTGTGAAAAAGGTATATCCATATGGAGCTGTTTCAATTGAGGAGAAGAATGGAAATATATTCAAGGCGAATGGTCATAGATTGAAGTTGTACGTTGCCGGACCGATTAAGTCGGTATTGGAGGTTTTTGAACTCCAAACCCCGCATACTTCATAAGTGTGGGGAGGAGAGTCTACGCTACTGACTCGAAGATTAAAACTGTAGCAAGAATGTCTTTTGACATTTTAGGGGTAATTTCGTAATTTTTGTGTTTTTGTAGTTCTAGTGCAATTTAGATGTGTTTGATAGATCACGATAATTTGAACAAGTCTTAGATATACCGCATGAAGATTCTATGTATAGAAAACGTTAAAATTGTTTGCGTATCGAAAAAATGGCGAAAAACGACGAAAACGAGTGCTGAAACGAAATTCTGCAGAAAAAACTGATCTGCAGCAAAAGGAACAGTCGTTCCACCTATGGAACGCCCGTGCGTTTTCGACAAACACATGGAACGAGCAGTTGCACCTCGGTGCGATGCCGACATCGTTGGTCAGGATATGAAAAATGCAGGCGACGCATGCCCGTGCGACATGTGGCACGCCCGTGCGAGGCCCAAGGGCAGTTTGGTCATTTTCACCCTATAAAAACCCCAAACCTGCATCTAACCCCCCATTCGCGAACACAGACCTGCCCAACCCGTTCCAGATCGATTTTCACCAATTTTCGCACGATCTATTCGCACGGTATGTTAATTCTTGTCGATTTCTTGTTCTATCTTAGTTTTAATCAGATTCATCCATATCTTCATAGTGTTCTAGGGTTTTCTTCTTAAATCTCACATAAAACCCTAGTCTTTGTTAGAATCGAACAAATCGTGAACAACCATAGGCAAATCAGACCCCTGTGTGTGTGAAAAACTTGTTGATTTAGACAAAATCTGAAAAATCAAAATTCAGGGGTCGGATTCTGCAGATTTGGTGACGCACGGTCGTTCCCTGGATCAAACGCTCGTGCGACGTCGGTTGTTCTCGATAATCTGCTTTATACTCGGAACTGCACGGTTGTTTTGATCATCGCACGCCGTGCGATCTCGACAATCTCCGGAAACATTAGTCTGATTTCGGCGACACACTCCCGTGCGACACGTGGCACGCCCGTGCCAAACGCCCAGATCAGTGGGACAGAACCTTCGTATCTTAGTTTTCGGCAGTTTTCGGGTCAAATTTTTGCTGTTTTCCTGTTTCTAACATTGTTCCTCATACAGATGAATCACCCGTTCCTACAATTTGACGCGAATAACGCACGAGAGGCCCTTTGTATTCCTAGGAGAGACTCCTTGTGGGCAAGGCGAGGCAGATTTGGGATTCCACGAAGACTAGATTGGGAAGTAATGACTGATTTAAATCAGAGGGACCGTTTACAAGACATGCTTTCTGTACCGTTGGCCCGTCTAGTCAATATTGACCAACCAATCTACCTTGAGCTAGCTATCGAATTTTTCTCAACTTATCAATAAGAAAAACCGGTTGCTACTCGAAATCCAAAATTCAGACACAAGCAAAGGATCACATTTAGGTTGGCAGGGAGGTGGAACACATGGTCAGTTGGGCGCTTGGGAAGGAGACTCGGGATTTATACCCGAGCGGATATGGATGATGAGGAATTATTCACCAACACATTCGATTTTCCAAACAACTCTGTGAGGAATGCTTTTTGGGCTGAGATTGCAGAGGGACATCCTTATGACCCGAGAATGTCAAAAGCCTCGAGATTGAGAGATCCACTCGTGCGAGTTATGCACCATATTTTCAGCCACACCATTTGCGATCGCAAGGATAGTCAAGGTAACTGTCCAACACCAGATTTGCTATATCTTTGGGAGTTGGTTCAAGGACCAAACCTCAACCTAGCGGCGCGAATGGCAGAGTACTTTGTCAATTGCTCAGGCAGGGTACACAACAGTCAGATTTATGGAGGTGAGTATGTCACCCAAATTGCTTTCAATGAAAATTTACTGACTGATGATGTGGTGAATGGTCTTCATCTTGTGACTGAAGGGGAGTATGTTGATATCCAGTTACTGAAAGCTATGAGAATGATTGTAGAAACGGATGCAGGGGATAGACTGAAAGGTCTAAACAATGAGATTTGGAATCCATTGCCTCATGTACCAGCAGATGATGAAGATGAAGAGATGGGTGAAGGAAATGAAGGACATGACCAGCATCAACCACAGACACCGCCACAGTACCAGGCATTCCAACAATGGCTTGAGGGATTACCGCCATACCCAGAGTTCTACCAGCAGTTTCAGAATATGCAGGTATCTCAGGAGGCGATGAGAGCAGATCAGCACGCCATCAGAGCCGAGCAGGAGGCTCTACGCGCTTCACAGGATCTTATTAGGGCTGATCAGACTGCTATTAGAGCACAGCAGGACCAGATACGGGCTAGCCAGCAGAACCTGTACCAGGGAGTACAGGATGGTTTTACATATCTCTTTGGGGGGCTTCAGGATGCCTACCCAAACTATTTTGGCGAGCCTCCGCAGTTCCCATTCTGGGATCCATCTGGTCATGATGATGCTGGCCCTTCAGGTACTGGAGGATATGGTGGTGGTGGTAATGACACTGACGAGTAGGTGATGTGTTTGTTTGATTTATGGACACTTTGTTTGTTTGATGGATGGATGTTTATTTTATGTTTTAGTACTTATGTTTGGTGTGAAACAATTTTAAACAATTGGTTTGTTTTATTTAGTATTTAGTTTAAAACTTTTAAAATTTATGTTTGTTTTGATATATGTTATGTGTGAATAATTGTTTTGTTTGATATTGGCTATTTTAGAAAGTGAGATCATTGGCAAGTTCAAGAAATGCACAGAATTGAGATGACTACAAATCAAAGTCTACTCAAACGAGTCAACTCAAAGGGAGTACATCTTTCCCTTTTCACATTATTAGTTTAGTTCCTCATAATTACTTAACTAATATGTATTTCACATTGGGGACAATGTGAAGTTCAAGTGTGGGGAGGGGTTTAAAAGATTCTTAAACTTTGTTTGTCCTTTATTGCTTTAAAATTTTGTACAAATCTAAAAAAAAAAAATTTATAAAAATTAAAGTGTTTATAATTAGTTTTGTACATATTTGATTAAGTCTTAACTAATAATTATACAAATGAGAAAATGTTAAAGTAATTTTTAGAAATAAAATATTTTACAATTATTCATAAATTTGCATCTAAAATACACACCCAATTAGTGAGTTTTGAGCCATTCTAAAAGCAATAATCATATGCTTTAAACTTCATTTTGTTGAGTGTGCCGCATAATAGTATACATTTCAGAACTTGTCTTGAATATACTTATTTAAATCACTAACTGTAAAAATTATATAAAAATGATAGAGGCAATAGGATACAACCATGTGTTTACCTTTCTTGTTAAAAAACCTTGAAAAACCAAAAATATTATCCAATAGTAAACCATGTTGAGCCTTTTCCTTTCATTTGTGTTAACCTATTTAGTGTGAATTCCGGTTTAGTATAATTTTCCTATTATAGGAATTTAGTTTGGTCTTTTACCGGCAGACCTATAAAGAACTGGACATGCATTCATTCGATTTAAATTTGCTTTGCTACTTACAATTCGCGAAACCAAGCTTACCTTCGGAGATTAGGGAGAAAATATTTCACCAAAGTGAAGAAGTTAGAAAAATGTGGCGACAACAAGAACAAACGCCACCATTTTGTGGGACATCCAAAAGTGCAATGAAAAGAAGAGCAAAACGATACGACAAATGCATTGGATGTGGAAATTGGTCTCACAAAGGAAGATGTAGAAAAAGTCAAACCGAATCCCAACATGAATATACACTTCTAATGAGGGTGGGGGCTATTAGGCTCAATGCCGAACGGTCCATTAGAGTTGGAAGTAATGTTCACTACAGGATAAAGGAAGACATACGACACATCAAAGATAAAACAGGTCTTGACAATCTGACCTTAAAAAAGTCACTTGGTTTGTGAATATATTGATGTTAAAAAAAATAGAGTGAATTTACTTTTGTGTGAGGTTTGTTAGGATAATTTGCTAGACCGGATTGAAACACTTCACCCAGTAAATATCCATTCCTACCCATAAACCTTAGCCAAGTTACAACCCACAATAAAAAGTCCTCTTGATTTTTATGTGTTAAATGATAAAAATGAGATTTCATTACAAGCGTATGTTAATGTTACTATATGACCTGGCTTTTGAGTTATCACAGAAAATTACTAGTGTACAATTCACTAGTTTGCACCAGTGAGCTGAGGGAATTACATTAAAGATGCAAGTAAGTGAATAATTGATGTTAAAAACGCTATTTATTTTTGAAAAATTGCATTAAGTTTTCTCATTGCTATCATTATTAGTTAATTTTAAAACGCTTATGTACATTATTGTGTGTTTAATCTTTCTGTTTTAAATTAATCGTTTGTACAGTTGTTTTGCTTAGGGATAAGCAAAAGTTCAAGTGTGGGGAGGTTTGATATACGTTAAAATATACATGTTTTTATTCCCCAAAACACTTCCGTTTTAAGCGTTTTTGACTGAAATCGCAATGTTAAGGACTAAAATCTGTATTTATACAATTTCATGTCTTAAACGAAGCATAAAATGAAAATCTGATGAAAACGGACAACTTCCGAAGCATTTCTAATCAAACGGGCCAAAATTAAGAAACTGTCCGGAATGGCACGACCGTGCTATCCGAAGAACGATCGTGCAATTGCTGCACATCCGGATGAACGACCGGTGCAAACACGACAACCAACAAGTTACCGGGATCGCACGGACGTGCGCTATCCGAACGGACGTGCGAGACCGACAATATGCAAACCATCCGGAGATGCACATCCGTGCGACCAGCCGTTCAATTCAAATGCCGGAATTAAACGATCGTGCGGACCATTGAACGCCCGTTCCCTTTATGACGAACCATCCAACTAACCCAACCACTCCATTGTCGGAACCAAGTGCGATCCACGTAATCAATGACGTCATCGGTATTGCACGACCGTGCAATACGTCGCACGCTCGTGCGATACAAGAAATCTTCCCTATAAATAGCCCATTCGAATCAGAGCAAATGGGGGGGGGGGTTTCTCCAAGTTTTCTGTCGAAATTCCAGGTCCGAACCAGTTCTGATCAAGCCACTTCGATGCCTCGAATTCGTGTGAAAGCCTAGTCAATCCACCCCGTCAATTCAGTGCATGTTTATGGTTCGATTCCTTGTTCTTGAAAATGTAGTCTAATCATTGTGCATGTTATTGGGCTGATGTATAGTTTGTATGTATATAGTAATTGTGAACTTGTTTCTTGAATAATCTTTGTATTGTAATCTAGTTTGTATGAAACTCAATTACTTGTTTATGTTTGAATCTTCATGATTGTATAATGAATGTTTCATTGATGTTGTGTTCTTGATTATATTTGATTATATTGGGTAATGAATATGTGGTGATTTGGATTTTAACTACTTCTTGATTATTCACTTATTTGTAAATTCTGTTTACACCATGAGACCCAACCCGGAGATTGGTATTACACAATATATGTCTTATTTTGATTAAGAGTACTTTCCTACACGTAAGGGTTCTAATGAATTATATGGTGTTGATTACATGTTCTTGCATGCGGTTTATGATCCTTGTTCAGTAGTTTTGGTCTGAAATTGCTAACTTGGTAGATTTGTATTCAAGACTTGTAAAGGTGAAATTATTTGTTATATGATCTACATAAATGCTTATCTTTGTGGCTGTATTGTGACCATCGGTATTGCTTTCTTTGATAAGTGAGATTAGAAAACTCTTAACGGATGACTAATCTATCTTTAAAGATTCACATAAAATCAATAGCTCGCTAATGCATGGTTTTAGGAAAGTTAAGATGGGACCTTCGTGTTAACTATCCAAAGAATCATTATGTTAGAAAATTCCTAACGGTGACTAACTGTCTTGCAATTGGAAAATTGATTAAAGTGCTTTGGTGAAATACATGATAGATAACATGTTTAGGTCATTTGTGAAATAAGATATTTGTTATATTTATATTTTTATTTTCAGTTAAACAACAATTCAATCATTTCTTCCTTTGGTAAAATAATAACAAAGATTCAGTACTTATAATATCTTATCTCATCTTTCGTAATTCCTTGGGACGATATCTGGCTCTTACCAATACTTTACTGCATATGTGACGGGATACACTTGTCTTTTGTTGTGTGTGTTTTAATGTTAAGGTATAAAACCATTTTTATAAATAATAAACTTAAAATAGTGCGTAAAATCAACTGTATAAATGACATACGTGGCACACTCACACCATTATCCATTACCAGGAACACTAAGAGTAAAGTATCAAGTTTCATACAAAAGATTGTTGTTTACTTACTATTTGTTCAGACGGTAAACGAAACAAACTAAGCACATCATAAGCATATCAACAACATATACATACTACCAAAATACTTGTCTAACAAACCATCAGTACTATCCCCAAGTATCAAAACAAACCAACCAAAAAACCACATTTAATATTCATGCTTAACCATCTAACATAAACATGATAACCAACATTCACGAACGACCTCTTTTCTTTGTGATCTTGGGTACGACTTTGGTCAACATCAAACACTGAGAAGACTTGACGTACGTAAAGAAAAGAGTGGAGCCGAACTCGATGTAATTCAATTTCAAGAAAGCTGACCACTTTTTAAAACCATACCTGAAACCCTTCCCAGACTTCTCGACTCTTGTGCCCAACATAAGGAGTTCACATTTTTCGTTCTGAACTGTGACATGGTGCAAGTTGTCAAGACAAAGACAGATGGCTTGAAACATCAGTCGGTAAACGCTGAGAAAAAAAAATAAAAGGATTAATTATCTGATTGATTAATAAGTTATGTCTCTTGTATTATAAAATTTGAAGGAAAAAATTAATATTATAAAGTTTACCAGTCTGCTTTCGGCTTTCTTGGTGAACTCAATTACAACAGTTTTTTTGAACTTTTTTGCTGTACAGCATTTACGGCCATCATCAACAGCTGTAGATGTCAAGGATCTGAATGCCTTATGCTTTGGTTTAACCTAAATAATTGAATAACACACAACAAGTGTAAAAATTATATAGATAAAAGTGTACAACAATACGATACACGCTTCTTTATATAATAAGAGATAATTTCATGGTTACGGTATCTTACTTGTTTGTTTTCAGCAGGACTGATTTCCTGAAGGACTATACAATCATCAACTTTGGGAACCTTAGAACGTGTACGATAACCCATATGAGACGTGGATGTGAAGGATCTGGATACCTTAGGCTTTGCTTTAGACTAAATAATTGAAAACACACAATAAGTCTAAAAATTTTACAGAAATATAAAGTTTTCATATATAAAGTTTATTAAAACTTTAAATGTAATGGTATAAATAACATGATAAAGTTTAAAACAAATAAAATGGATATTGAAAACAAATATTAAATAATATTCTTACTTGAGAGACAACGTGAGAAGACAGATTTTGGTCAGAAACAAAATCATTTGATTTTCCTTTTGGTTTAACCTAAAGAAAATAAAACAATTAAAATATTGATATAGAATGAAATAATTAAAAGAATTATATAATAATTAAGCAGGTTTTTATACATGTAATGTATTGTTTGGTATAAAAAAACTATCCAAAACCACATCAAACTGGGTTTTGACATTAACAAAGGAAACTTCAAATTATTAATTATATTTATTGAAAACAAACATCAAATTATTTTATCGGATCATAAAAAACCTTTGTCGAAAGCCCTTTATCTCCAACAACAAACTTTGATTTGACTTTAGGATGAACCTACAAAACCATAAACAATGTAACATATTACTATAAAAAAATTTATTCATTAAAAGGATTTTATAATTGTAAAGTTAGTTAGTACACATAAAATAAATTTTTTGGTATCATAAAAATATGGGAAATAAATACACCGAATAGAATAAAAAGTATATTAGATGTATTGAAAATAAGTATTAAATTAACTTAGTATATAAGAAACAACCTTTGGAGATACAGTGTCGTGACCAAATACAATCTTTGACTTCCCTTTTGGGTCATTGTACATAACAATGAATGATAAACATATAACTATAGAACAAAGTAATTAGAAGCGTTATATAATATATAAGGCACGTTGTGAAACACTTACATGAGACCGATAGGCATCAGAGGAAGATGAAAGGCGCAAAGATTCACCAACTATATCACCAGCAAGATTTTCATCAACATCACTTTCGTTGGTAATAACCTTGTCTTTATGTTCGGACTACAAAAACATAATATTCAAAAACACCGACAATGTTAACTTGAAAATTAACTAATAAGCTCGTATTAGTTAAATAATTAACTATAAGCATAATAACACTAACCGCAAGCAGTAAATCAAATCCATCATCTCCGTAAATAGGATCATCCAACACAACAACGTCAACCTTCTTGAAATACATTTGAGTACCAGTTTCATGATTAAAAACGGACAACTCAAAAGTCTCATATCCAGCCATTGTAAAAATAAAAGTAGTCCGGGTATCTAATGCAAGATCCCTAATCAGCTTAGACCATCCATCAGTGAAAGCACATTTGTCAGACAACGCCTCGATCTTCACATTCCAAAACCTATCACCCACATAAAGAGTTGCTGATCCACTTTTATAACTGCTGCTGTAAAACTGTCCCCAGAATTTGTCCGCCATAAGCTGTAAAGTTGTTAAGAATTATGTTAAACAAAATATGCACAAAAAAAATTGACATAAAAAAGTGATTATTTCATATATAGTACTTACAATGAAATCATCATCAACTCTAATGGAAGTGATAAAAGAGTTATCCAAAACACATGACTTAAAGACATCGAGATACCATGTAGATGGTCCAAGAGTGTTGAACAACAGATAATCATTTTTTTGTAAACCACTGTCCATAACGACTTTAACAAACCCATCACCTAAAACAAGACCCAACACATCTTTTTCAATTTTGACAATCCATAAGTTGTCAGCATCAAAAATTTTAACACAATGACCATATGGCAATTGTTCTCCCCACAGTAATGTGGCAAAATCATACGGTATTTCTTATAATTTGAAACAAAAGACATATTAGTATCAACATAATTTTTAGTAAACATAATAAAATAAAAATACATACCACTTTTGTAGGATGATGAACATCGATTAACTTCAAGAAATAACAACTATTGCTTTTTGGATCCATATTTGTAAAAGTAGTATCAACCTTTTTTTAGATCAAAAAATAAAATGATAACATTACAAAATAAACACATTCAAAACAAAGAAAATATTTTATTCTTTCAATTAACAATGAGTAAAGTTGGAAAATTATTACTGATAAAGAAAAAAGTATACATATAAATCAAAAGTACAAACAATAACCAAATTTCACTAACCTATTATCTTCGAATATAAATTTTAATCAGATTGTTATCCAATAATTACGGTTTAACATGAAAAAGGAAATTAAAAAACATAAAAAAGTGGGAAAATCTTGTAAACATAACATAAACATTGGAGTCGGATTGTTATTAAAGAAAATTGGGTGTCACAGTTGATTGTAAAGAAGAACATTGGATCTTGATTTGTATTGCAAAACAATAAGAAGAAAACTTATCAAAAGCCGGATTAAAGATGAACAACATACCTTCTTCAGTTGATTGTAGTGTAGAAGACGAGAATAATGAAGATGTAAACCCTATAACAATGGCGGTGAGGAAGCGAGAACCGAGAGAAGAGGTGAAAGATTTTTTGATGGGTAATGATGTTCTTTGTGATATGATGGTTTTGTTTTCGGTTGCATCAATTTTGAAGTGAATATAATACAATTACACATTCACCCCTTATTGATTTCTAATAGTTACACAATTAGATTTAGAAATAAAAAAAAATAAAAAAATATATATGTGTTTATATTGTAACTAGTGAGATTCTCTTAAGGTGTAATGGGTGCCTGGGGAATGATAACTTTTCTGTCACAACCAATCATAGTATGACATGTCAACTCTCTTTTTCATTCTTTATTTTTACATTTAATCATTGGCAACACTTCACCTAAACAGTTTTTCTTAAAAAAAAAGATAAAAGTGTGATTGGTTGAAAAAGAGTGAGCCTCACCGTTAACCCTCTCTCTCCTTTTCCATACGCGGTGACTACTCCCCGCCTTCACTCAATCACCGTACACCATGGTGGGTCGACGACGGTGTGCCCGCACGGCAACCACACTCACCGAACCCACTACCCGCACGCACACACCCTGTACACCCTTATGCGAGATGCTGAGCAAAGACAATTTCGAGTGGTATTAGTGTTGGAAATTTGTGAAAATAGCATTTTTTACAAATATAGGAAAATGATTTTTCCTATTTTGTAATAGAAATAAATATAAGAAAATGAGCAGATTTTATATATTTATTTATGGGTTTGTGTTCTATGTTGGAAGAGCTTCGCAACGAACTAAACCACGTCCAAAACGGAGCTAAGATGAATGAGATATCGATGCTCAAAGTTTGGTGTTTGAAACTTGAATGCTGAAAATGTGGGAAAGTGGCATCTTGTCCCACATAGGAGGAGAGATGAAACTTAAAGGGGTATTTAAGTGGGAACTCTCCATCCTTATTGTTTCATGGAAGCACTCACTAAGTGTACTCGCGAAGGGTGCGGAGCACCCTAACTCGCACTCGCACACGCGCGCGCGAGGCGTGGGCGATGAGGCGCAATGTGGCTCTTTGATGGCGCACTTCGCACGCTCACATCGCCGCGAGCCGCTTGAGAGCCGCCTTTGTATTTTTGACCGCGTGCGCGTGGTGGAGCACAAGGGTTGCAAGGACCAAGTGGTTGGTGATGTGGCATGCAGGTGCATGACCCTGGTGGGTCCGCGCGCAGTGGCGCATGACGTGGCAGTCATGCGCGTACGCGCGCGAGTACACATGGCATGATGGCTCGCACTGGCGCATGGAGCATGGGCACTGAGGTGACGTGCACGGCGCACCAAAGTGAGGCAAAACGGCGCGACTGTGTGGCGTGCTCGTAGAGGCTTACAGGTGACGTGGCGCATGCGCGCAGGGGACTAAGCCAGTATGGCGCACGCGCGCATGGTAGTGAGCCAAAATGGCGCATGCGCGCATGGGCATGCAGGCTTGCGCGAGCTTCCAGCAGTTAATGCCACTGCTGTTACACTTCAGCATTTGAAACTGACGAATCAATGCGTTTGACTGAGAATTTAATGACGAATTAAAGTGCATTGAAGACGTTTAATGTAGTTTAATTCTCCCATTAAATTCGTTTTTCAGTTTCGATCTTACATCTGCAGTATAAATAGATGACCTAGCTGCAGAATCAGATACACCGAATTACACAGCAAAAATTCAATCTTTCTCCCTCTGAATTCTTCATCTTCTACAAGCAGCAAGGTACACCTTCGGGTTGGAGTCAAGACCGGCAGTGCAACTGCTTTAGCTGTTGTATCCTGGAAACAAACGTGTTCTCCTGGGAGACACGAAATTTGTTTTAAGGGACCCGTGTTCAACACGATCCTCAGCTGTGAACAGTGTTTCTGTTCGGAATTTTGTTCTAATTTTTCTGTTTCTTTCAGTTGTAATTACATTGTTTCAGTTTCCATTCTGGTATTGTATTTTAATTCAAGTTTGTGACAACCCTCATAATTCCATGTATTCCGTACAATTTATTAATAATAATTAATGTGCTTGACGACTGTGTGGAATTACGCAACTGCTTTCTGAAATCTGTGTTATATTTACATGCGCCTGTTAACACACTAGTAATGTACAGAAAGGTCATTAAATAGTCCGTTATGATTTCCTAAGTGGTAGAAATTAAAAACGTTACAAAAATATATACATATGACACGTTACGAATTAATTAAGCACTTTAACGGAACAACACCGAACCGAACAACCGGACTTTACCCGGAACCTAAAAATATTGTCAATGACATTGTTTTACTTTTCTGAGCCAGTTAGGGTCCCCGAACACCCTAACACCCGTTATTATACATAATACACTATTACACCAATTTAATCTCCTAACTAACTTAACTAGATCACTTAACTCTAGTTGGAATCAAACTAATTACCCCACCCACCCTAAACCGATCGGTCACCATGTGATGACCCCCACACCTCTAATTTCTTGTTTATTTTATTGAACTTTGTCTAGAATCAAGAAGACATAATACTTGTTGGGTAATGTCCTAATATAGTTTATAAATAAACACCAAAGATAAGAGCACTTCATTTCATAAACATCCACCAAACAAACTTTCTTTTTCCCTTCTTCCCTTGTGTTCGGCCGAGAGCCAACCCACCCCCAACATCACTTTTCAATTTTGATTAAGGCTATCTATTATCATACAAGTGTGAAGGATCACGTATAAGGAGGCTCGGTGCTTACGGATTGCCAAGGACCTCACCACAACGCTATTAACCACCCGTTTTTCGCCTAGTTTCTTCCCTAGCCTCGAGCTAGTAGTAAGTGATTCTAATCACCTTCTTAAGCTTGTCTAAAGTGGTTAATAAGAATTTTGTCGGATAAAAATCATGAACACTAGAGTTCAAAACTAAAAGTCCACTAAAAATAATAAACATGGTGGTTAATGAATGAATGTTAGTGTAAAACTTTTGAAACTAGTTTTGTTATGATTCTGGGTTGATTATCTGATGTTTTGCTGGTTAGTATTGATGTTTAATGTTGTTGTGATTAATAAACTTGCTAACGGAAATCAATAGAACACGAACTAGGAAGTTAAATACTTAAAACAGAATCTGATCAAGTTTTACAGCCAACTTCAGTTGGCTGTAAACAGGTGATAAACTCTACGAAAAACTGATATTTTGAGTCTAAAAGTGTTATTATAAAATACGGTTCTAATGGCACCAGAATCGTAATTTTTGGACTTCGTTTACTATTTTTAATGTGTTGATTTGTAACAACAGCTTAAGCTGAATTTTGACAGCAATAAATGGGTGTCATACTTTCAGTCATAACCAGAGTTTTGTGATGAATCGGACCATGAAATTTGTACAGTAGATGACAACCGATGCATTTGTAATTACCCCACTGGAATTTCGTAAATTGGACACTCGATGAATTTTTAATAAATTATCTCGTGGACTGTGGTCAGAAAAATATGAATCTGAGTTCAGTCCGGAAAATGAATTTTTATAAAATATTGGTAATGAACCGGACCCCGATATTTTTACACAATAAAATTTGGAATGCTTAAGACATTCGGTAAAAATTTAGGAATTTTTGGAATAAGTGAGCTATTTTATTAAAATGTCTGAAAACAGCCCGGTTTTGAATAATTATGCTGAAATGACTTAAGCTGTAATTTGCGTGTCTAAAGGTCGAGTGTGCTATCGGTAAATGATCTAACTTGTTATATATGTTACGTGCACTATCGTATATTTGCTTATGAGTGGGGAATGGATGGGAAGTATATATACGGGCATAAACAGTTAAAGTAATGCATGCTATGTGATAGATACGTGTAGGAACTTTGTGCTCTATTTGTAAGCCACTAAATGACTAAATGGTAAATCATACTAGGACGTGATTGACCGAACTTGACTGTTAGCTATATTTGAGAATCTAACCGAGCAAACCGAGGTGAGTTCACACTTTTCTACAAAGCATGGTAAATTCCCGGTGGGAATGGGAATGGGTACAGGAATAGGGATTCCTCGTCCTTTGGGACGCGTTCAGGAATGTGAATTCCTCGTCCTTGAGACGTGTTCAGGAATGTCAATTCCTCGTCCTGTTGAGACGTGTTAGACTTACCGGACTAGAACTCTATCAGCGAAGTCCCTCCCTTTTTGTATCGACTTAATCGCCGAGGCTATGGCGAGCGGGTCATTAGTTAATAGCGCTATTAGGTTTAACAAACCTCACACCGTGCCAGTCGGACGGGCGTGTACTAATGGACTATGGCACGTCGGTGGTGATAGAACACCGACGCTAGGGCACAATTGATTTTTGTTAGTAGTCGATATGATAAACGAGTCTGGTAGTTTAAAATACTCGGGCAGCTCCCCACGGCCAAAGTGCCGGGCTGGATAGCCAGGGAAGGTGGACATGGGATGGTTAACAAATAAACGTTTTCGAACTATGGGGTAACCCCCACGGCTGGATAGCCGAATGAGATTAAACTATGTTTTTGGAAACAACTCTAAAATGGACAACCAACCGTGAACTCACTCAACTTTGTTGTTGACTCGTTATTACTTGCTTTGCAGGTCGTTAGATGCTATGGAGCTTGCATATGGAGGTGGTCGTTGTGGGATGCGAACCGATATGTCCCGTTCTTAATAAATAAACTTTATGAACTTATTAAACCTACGTTTTGGACGTTAAACTTATGAACTATGGACTTACATTTTATGCTTCCGCTGTTTAAACTAAACATGGTTAACTAGCTTTGGTCACCAATCGTATTGTGGTTGGTCTTATTTACTTAATTACGATGTTCAATATGATTGGTGGCTCGATCCTGATCACGTCACGCCTCCAAGCGGTGGTACTCTGCATGGTGGATTTTGGGGGTGTGACAGATTGGTATCAGAGCCATTGGTTATAGTGAACTTGGTTTTTAAAAGGGAAAAGTTTTTGATAAAACCAGACTATAACCAGTACAGTGCTCAACGATCCACAACGACGCTACGCTCCACGTGCAAGACTCGACACCATAAGTGGTATGATTTATGTTATATTGTCGGTTAGATAGTTCTCACTGTGTATTAGATAATGTGGTAGTTGCTATTTGAACCTTGTGTGCTTACTCTCTATTGTCGTCCCACACTTACGCACTTTCGCGACACTTTTCTCACCTACGTTTCTTCGTTATGAAGATCATGAGCGGACGCGGAGGACGTATCAACCTCACTCAAGCCCAGTTGACGACTTTGATCAATGAACGAGTCGCTGAGGCACTCGCAGCCAATCCAGCAGGAGGTCAACATGCTCAACCTCCTGTGTGCACGTTCAAGACGTTCATGGACTGCCGACCTACCACTTTCAGTGGCACCGAAGGAGCAGTGGGCCTTCTTCACTGGTTTGAAAAGCTTGAGTCAGTTTTCGAGATGTGCGAATGCCCCGAAGACCGTAGGGTGAAATATGCTACCGGAACACTTGAAGGGGTAGTGCTCACATGGTGGAACGCTCAGGTTCAATTGCTGGGGTTGGTTGCTGCTAATGCCACCCCATGGAACGGTTTCAAGGAACTGATCAAAGAGGAATACTGTAGTCGGGATGACATCCACAAACTGGAGGTGGAATTTTTCAATCTGAAGATGACGGGGTCTGAGATTGAGGCGTATACCAAGAGGTTGAATGAACTGGCCATCCTGTGCCCTACTATGGTGGACCCTCCCATCAAACGTATTAAGCTTTACCTCAAGGGCCTTGTACCCGAGATTCAGAGTCACGTAACTTCAGCCAACCTGGGTACCATTCAGCAAATTATCAAGTTGGCTCATCGTCTCACCGACCAGGCGGTGGAGCAAAACATGCTACCCAAACGTATCAGTGCCACAACTACTTCTGATGCACCTACCGACAACAAGCGAAAATGGGATGGGAACTCCGAAAAGGGTTCTACTTCAGTTCAGTCTCAGCAGCGAAAGACTGATGACTACCAGAGTCCTGGTCAGCAATCTTCTGGTAACCAAGGACAGGGTGGATACCGAGGGAACCACCCCAAGTGCAACCGGTGCAACAAACATCACAGCGGGCAGTGCAACAAAGTTCGTTGCCTGAGGTGTAACAAGTTTGGTCATGAAGCAAAGGATTGCAGGAGCGCCCGACCAGCAAATCAGAATCGCCAACAACAACAACAAGCTCCACAGAATCACCAGCAGCAGCAACAAAAGGGCAATAAAGGATGCTTTCAGTGTGGCGCTGAAGGCCACTTTAAGAGGAACTGCCCCCAGCTGAACCAAAACCAGAACAATAACCAAGGAAATGGGAACCACAATGGGAATAACAATGGAGGCAACAATGGAGGCGGCAATGGGGGAAACAACAATGGCAATGGGGCAAGGGGTCGTGTGTTCGTGATTGGTCAGGGAGAAGCAAGGAACGATCCCAACGTTGTGATGGGTAAGTTTCTTCTGGATGACTTCTTTGTTACTGTTTTATTCGATTCAGGTGCCGATACTTGTTATGTGTCCGTAAAAGTTAGCCAAATGCTTAAGCGCCCTCCAACACTTTTGAACACCAAACACGCGGTAGAACTAGCTAACGGTAAAAGTCTTGAAGCCACACACATAGTTAAAGGTTGTAACCTCGTCTTAGCTGGTCAGACTTTCTCTATCGATCTTATTCCTATCACACTTGGTAGTTTCGACGTTGTTATTGGGATGGATTGGCTATCCCATTATCAAGCGGAGATTGTTTGCAAGGAGAAAATCGTCCGCATTCCTCGTTCTGGTGAAGAACCTCTCATGATTCGTGGCGACAAGAGTGGTGCTGTCGAAGGCATCATCTCTTTCCTTAAGGCCCAGAAGTGTTTGCAAAAGGGCCACACTGTCATTCTAGCGCTCGTTACTGACACATCAACAGAAGAGAAGAGAATTGAAGACATCCCTATTGTGCGCAATTTTCCCGAGGTATTTCCTGAGGAATTACCTGGTCTTCCGCCTCACCGCCAAGTTGAATTTCAAATCGAGCTAGCTCCTGGAGCAGCGCCCATAGCTCGAGCACCTTATCGTCTAGCTCCATCAGAACTTGAAGAACTGTCCACGCAATTACAAGAACTCTTGGAAAAGGGTTTTATACGTCCTAGCTCTTCGCCCTGGGGAGCTCCAGTCTTGTTTGTGAAGAAGAAAGATGGTACTTTCAGAATGTGTATTGACTATCGCGAGCTTAACAAGGTGACTGTGAAGAATCGTTATCCTCTTCCACGTATTGACGACTTGTTCGACCAGCTGCAAGGATCAAGCTATTACTCTAAGATTGATTTGAGATCGGGATACCATCAGCTGAGAGTCCGAGAGGAGGACGTCTCCAAAACAGCATTTAGAACTCGTTACGGCCATTACGAGTTTCTGGTTATGCCATTCGGGCTGACGAATGCACCAGCGGTCTTCATGGATCTCATGAACCGAGTGTGCAAGCCTTACCTGGATAAGTTCGTTATTGTGTTCATCGACGATATCCTGATCTATTCTAAGAGTCAGGAGGAACACGAGCAGCATCTACGACTTATGCTGGAACTTCTTCGAAAAGAGCAGTTGTATGCCAAGTTTTCGAAATGTGACTTCTGGCTTCGCGAAGTCCACTTTCTAGGCCATGTGGTAAACAAGGATGGAATTCATGTGGATCCATCTAAGGTTGAATCGATCAAGAACTGGCCTGCACCCCGCACACCAACAGAGATCCGCCAATTCTTGGGTTTGGCAGGATATTACAGAAGGTTTATAAAAGATTTCTCCAAGATTGCGCAACCTCTCACTTCACTGACTCAGAAGGGTGTCATCTATCGTTGGGGTGATGCATAGGAGTCCGCATTTCAACACTTAAAGGGTAGACTTTGTAGCGCGCCTATCCTCTCATTGCCTGAGGGCACAGAAGATTTTGTGGTTTACTGCGATGCTTCCATCCAAGGACTTGGTTGCGTGTTGATGCAACGTGACAAGGTCATTGCCTATGCATCACGCCAACTCAAGGTTCACGAAAGAAATTACACTACTCACGATCTGGAGCTGGGAGCAGTTGTTTTCGCGCTTAAGATATGGAGACATTACCTGTACGGTACCAAGTGCACCATTTACACCGATCACAGGAGTCTCGAGCATATCTTCAAGCAAAAGGAGTTAAACATGCGTCAACGCCTATGGGTTGAGCTCTTGAACGATTATGAATGCGCAATCAAGTATCATCCGGGCAAAGCCAATGTTGTGGCCGGCGCCCTCAGTCGAAAGAAAACCCTACCTAAGCGTGTACGTGCATTACAGCTTACCATTCACTCTAGCCTTCCCGCTCAGATTCGCGATGCTCAGGTCGAAGCATTGAAAGCAGAAAACATCAGGGCTGAATCCCTACGAGGATCGAGGCAGCGGCTAGAACAAAAGGAAGACGGCGCTTACTATGTAACAGGGTGCATCTGGGTTCCACTTTATGGAAACTTATGCGAGCTTGTGATGGACGAAGCGCACAAGTCTCGTTATTCAGTACACCCTGGTTCGGACAAGATGTACCACGACCTCAAGACTACGTATTGGTGGCCTGGCATGAAAGCCCACATAGCAACCTACGTTAGCAAATGTTTGACTTGTGTGAGAGTCAAGACCGAATACCAGAAACCATCAGGGCTACTTCAACAACCGGAGATCCTGAAATGGAAATGGGAGCAAATTTCCATGGATTTCGTTACTGGTCTGCCTAGATCTCAACGCGGAAACGATACCATTTGGGTGATTGTAGATCGACTGACCAAGTCTGCACATTTTCTGGCCATCAAAGAAACGGATAAGTTTTCTACTCTTGCAGACATTTATCTAAAGGAAGTAGTGTCAAGGCACGGAGTGCCAACCTCTATTATATCTGATCGTGACGCGTGCTTTACCTCTGAACTATGGCAAGCTATGCACAAGTCTTTTGGCTCACGTTTAGATATGAGCACCGCTTATCACCCACAGACGGATGGGCAATCTGAACGCACCATCCAGACCCTTGAAGACATGCTTAGGGCATGTGTAATCGACTTCGGAAATGGCTGGGAAAAGCATCTCCCGTTAGTGGAGTTCTCATATAACAATAGCTACCACACCAGCATCCAAGCCGCTCCATTCGAGGCATTGTACGGACGAAAATTCCGATCACCTCTCTGTTGGGCAGAAGTTGGTGACAGCTAAATCACTGGCCCAGAACTTGTGGTAGATACCACCGAGAGAATTGCTCAGATACGACAGCGAATGGCGGCAGCTCGTGACCGTCAGAAATGCTATGCTGATAAGGGAAGAAAACCACTCGAGCTCCAGGTTGGGGATCGAGTGCTACTCAAAGTCTCACCTTGGAAAGGTGTAGTCCGCTTTGGCAAACGAGGCAAACTCAATCCGCGTTATGTCGGACCATTCGAAGTCATTGAGAAAATTGGCAAGGTAGCCTACAGGTTGAATCTACCCGAAAAACTCAGCGGAGTTCACAACGTATTCCACGTGTCAAATCTGAAGAAGTGTCTGTCAGATGAGACCCTCATAGTTCCTCTTAAGGAACTCACTATCGACGACCAGCTGCGATTTATCGAGGAACCAGTAGAGATTACGGATCGAGATGTTAAGATCCTCAAGCATACCAGGATACCTCTCGTTCGAGTTCGTTGGAATGTACGTCGTGGCCCAGAGTATACCTGGGAATGAGAAGACCAAACGAAACTCAAGTATCCCCAACTGTTTAAGAAAAACGCAACCACTACTGAGGCTGAAGCTACTGCAGAATTTCAGGACGAAATTCCAAATCAACGGGGGGATGATGTGACACCCTAGGAAAATCAGGAAAACAACGCAACTTAACTAGCTTCCACAGCAACCACGCGCTAAATTTCGGGACGAAATTCTCTTAACAGGGGGATAATGTGACAACCCTCATAATTCCATGTATTCCGTATAATTTATTAATAATAATTAATGTGCTTGACGACTGTGTGGAATTACGCAACTGCTTTCTGATATCTGTGTTATATTTACATGCGCCTGTTAACACACTAGTAATGTACAGAAAAGTCATTAAATAGTCCGTTATGATTTCCTAAGTGGTAGAAATTAAAAACGTTACAAAAATATATACATATGACACGTTACGAATTAATTAAGCACTTTAACGGAACAACACCGAACCGAACAACCGGACTTTACCCGGAACCTAAAAATATTGTCAATGACATTGTTTTTCTTTTCTGAGCCAGTTAGGGTCCCCGAACACCCTAACACCCGTTATTATACATAATACACTATTACACCAATTTAATCTCCTAACTAACTTAAGTAGATCACTTAACTCTAGTTGGAATCAAACTAATTACCCCACCCACCCTAAACCGATCGGTCACCATGTGATGACCCCCACACCTCTAATTTCTTGTTTATTTTATTGAACTTTGTCTAGAATCAAGAAGACATAATACTTGTTGGGTAATGTCCTAATATAGTTTATAAATAAACACCAAAGATAAGAGCACTTCATTTCATAAACATCCACCAAACAAACTTTCTTTTTCCCTTCTTCCCTTGTGTTCGGCCGAGAGCCAACCCACCCCCAACATCACTTTTCAATTTTGATTAAGGCTATCTATTATCATACAAGTGTGAAGGATCACGTATAAGGAGGCTCGGTGCTTACGGATTGCCAAGGACCTCACCACAACGCTATTAACCACCCGTTTTTCGCCTAGTTTCTTCCCTAGCCTCGAGCTAGTAGTAAGTGATTCTAATCACCTTCTTAAGCTTGTCTAAAGTGGTTAATAAGAATTTTGTCGGATAAAAATCATGAACACTAGAGTTCAAAACTAAAAGTCCACTAAAAATAATAAACATGGCGGTTAATGAATGAATGTTAGTGTAAAACTTTTGAAACTAGTTTTGTTATGATTCTGGGTTGATTATCTGATGTTTTGCTGGTTAGTATTGATGTTTAATGTTGTTGTGATTAATAAACTTGCTAACGGAAATCAATCGAACACGAACTAGGAAGTTAAATACTAAAAACAGAATCTGTCCAAGTTTTACAGCCAACTTCAGTTGGCTGTAAACAGGTGATAAACTCTATGAAAAACTGATATTTTGAGTCTAAAAGTGTTATTATGAAATACGGTTCTAATGGCACCGGAATCGTAATTTTTGGACTTCGTTTACTATTTTTAATGTGTCGATTTGTAACAACAGCTTAAGCTGAATTTTGACAGCAATAAATGGGTGTCATACTTTCAGTCATAACCTGAGTTTTGTGATGAATCGGACCATGAAATTTGTACAGTAGATGAAAACCGATGCATTTGTAATTACCCCACTGGAATTTCGTAAATCGGACACTCGATGAATTTTAAATAAATTATCTCGTGGACTGTGGTTCGAAAAATATAAATCTGAGTTCAGTCCGGAAAATGAATTTTTATAAAATATTGGTAATGAACTGGACCCCGATATTTTTACACAATAAAACTTGGAACGTTTAAGACATTCGGTAAAAATTTGGGAATTTTTGGAATAAGTGAGCTATTTTATTAAAATGTCTGAAAACAGCCCGATTTTGAATAATTATGCTGAAATGACTTAAGCTGTAATTTGCGTGTCTAAAGGTCGAGTGTGCTATCGGTAAATGATCTAACTTGTTATATATGTTACGTGCACTATCGTATGTTTGCTTATGAGTGGGAATGGATGGGAAGTATATATACGGGCATAAACAGTTAAAGTAATGCATGCTATGTGATAGATACGTGTAGGAACTTTGTGCTCTATTTGTAAGCCACTAAATGACTAAATGGTAAATCATACTAGGACATGATTGACCGACCTTGACTGTTAGCTATATTTGAGAATCTAACCGAGCAAACCGAGGTGAGTTCACACTTTTCTACAAAGCATGGTAAATTCCCGATGGGAATGGGTACAGGAATAGGGATTCCTCGTCCTTTGGGACGCGTTCAGGAATGTGAATTCCTCGTCCTTGAGACGTGTTCAGGAATGTAAATTCCTCGTCCTGTTGAGACGTGTTAGACTTACTGATATTCGTTAATTTACACATATTTTAGTCCCCCGTTTTACCCCTATTTTATGCGTTTTTGGCCGTAAAACCGTCATTCGTATACTTATTTATCTACATTTATGTTTACAGGCCTAAAACAGCATACCAGACAAGATGATTGCAAAAACGAGGACTTTCCGGACAAAACGTCGAAGCTGCGGACATTCTGTTAAGGAAACTGATCTGGGCCTGTGGAACGGTCGTGCGACCTGATGCACGACCGTGCATCTCCGACAATTGCTAATCAACCCGGCATTGAACGAGGGTGCGACAAGGCGTGCAAGGCATATAAGGTCAGCTCGGTGATGCACGGACGTGCCATCCGAAGAACGACCGTGCGTCTGCGATTATCCAGCCTTAGCTCGGTGATGAACGCCCGGCCCAGCAGCTCGTGCAACAAGAACCCGGAACTGAACGACCGTTCCATCCGAAGAACGGTCGTGCGATATCGTATCTGGTCAAAGATCTGATGACGTATGCAGTATGGTGACCCATCCCCAATAATTGCTTAAAGTGCACGGTCGTGCCACATGGAGAACGACCGTGCGACAGCGAAAAATATAAAAACAGAACAGAAACATTCTCTTCGACATTCTGGATTTTTGGAGAGCTTCACAGGCAATTTTCAGGCTCCAGAGGCGTTAGCTTTCCCCCGGATTCAAGCCACATTGTCCCGTTTAGCTCGATTACTACCCGGATCCTTAGTCTAGTACTTGTTTATGGTTTGATTTTCTAATCTTTCCATGATTTTGTTAATCTTTCAAGTACTTAGATTATTGTTTATGTATTATTGTAGCCTTTGGGCAAAAACACAAACAATCCCTTGCTAGATTATTGCCATTAGTGTGTTAAGCTTTGTTTGTAATGACACTTGAAGTATTTTCTATGTTAATCTTTGATGATTAGTTTGCAACCTTGTTATTGATATTGAATTCTTGATTATAAGTAATTATGTTGGATGATTGATGCTTGGTTAGTTAGATAGTTGAAAAATGAAGCTTAATTAATCTTGTATTAGTAAACTTTGAATTTGGTTAACTAGTTTAACTTGGTTTAAATGTATGCATCATGATACTAGAAATGGTTAGTGATTTAATAAAATGTAATTATTGTTAATCAAGAGAGCTTGCCGTCACGTAAGGGCCTTAACGGGTTAGATGGTGTCGTTATGAATTCTTGCCATGATTTATTAGCTTAGTTAGTAGTTTAGGCCAAAATTGCTATCTTGGTGAATTATTGTGCAAGATTTGTAAAATGAACTCGGTTGTGATTTAATCTAGTTTATGCTTGTCTCGGTGGTTGCATTGTGTTTATCGGTGTCTCTTTCCTTGATTAAGTGCGGTTAGAAAACTCCTAACGGATGACTAGCTTATTTTTAAGAGATTTTCATAGACATTTATCAATTGCACGTTAAAGAACAATTTTAGGTGGTTAAAGTGTGTTTATCGTTTTAGCTTTCCGAATGATTGTCATGTTAGGATTCCCGAAAGGGATACTAATTGTCTTAAATTGGAAAATTGACCGAATGCTTCTAGTGCCAAAACCGACTTAGTTGACATGCTGTGGTTGTGTATTTAGCAAGGCTTTTTATCTATTATCTATTATGTTTTTATTATGTATTTTTTATGCTTACTTTAGTTTAGTTAAAATCAACCAAACTTATGTTTTTACCGGTAGTTTAGTGACAAAGGTCTAGTATTAATTCTCCGCCCATTTTCTTGGATCGATACTTGGTTCTTACCGATACTTTATTACATATATGACGGGGTACACTTGCCTCTTTCGTGTGTGTTTTGATGTAAAAGTAATAATCACTTTTATAAATTTAAAACCAATTCGTGTGTAATTTCATTGCAAATTTATGTATATATACGCACACGTCAAGTTTTTGGCGCCGTTGCCGGGGAAATGGCGAGTTTTAGGAACGACCCGAGTCATTAAGTTATCGGTGTATATACTTGTTAATATTTGTGTATAATTCTTGATTTTTTTATTTGTTTTTTTATTTGTTAATATTTCTTGTTTTTATTTCATTTATTCGTTTTCCAAGTCATTTTTGATACACTTGTTAATATTTGTTCCATTTATTTATTCGATCCGGATTTATTTATTTGTTTATTCTTTGATTTTTCGGCTTCGGGTATCATTTTTACTTTAGCCGATTAGATTTTTTTTATTGTGTTGATTTTTATAAAATTTCGGGCCTATTTTCGGATTTTTATAAAATTTTCAGCCCATTTTTAATAATATTCTGCTTCTATTCAGCTGAAAAAAAATGGTTCCGAATTATTATATTAATAAAATATTCATTGTGTCAAATTTTCGTTTGCAGGTTAATGTCCTCAACTCCCGCGCCTAATATTGCTGAGCCGGTTGACGAACCAGCGCATAATCTTAGGAGAAGTAGGAGGCTGCGAGAAAGGGCACGGGTCATTGCACAACGGATTGCAAACGCGATTGACGACCCGGTGATACTTTCTGAAAGCGAAAACTCAGGGGACGAAATCATGGCAGACGATAATCAACCTTTGAATGAGACGAATCAGCCCGGACGAGAGGGCTTGGAGCCCAGTATTATTAGACCTACTATTGATGCACCTTCATTTGAAATAAAATCTAGTATTATTAACATGGTGCAGAATTCAGTGCAGTTCGACGGGCGTGAGCACGAGGATCCCCGGAGACACATTGCGGCTTTCCTCCATGTTTGCTCCACATTCAAGATTAGGGATGTTTCGGAGGACGCAATTCGGTTGAGGTTGTTTCCGTTTTCATTGCGTGAAAAAGCCAGAGCTTGGCTTATGTCACTCCCAGCCGGGTCCATCAGGACCTGGAATCAGTTGGCGGAGCAGTTTATGCATAAATACTTTCCACCTGAGAAAACGAACAAGCTACGGAACCGGATTACTTCATTTCACCAGGACGAGGGAGAATCGTTGCATGCAGCTTGGGAGAGATTCAAGGATTTGTTGATTGATGTGCCACATCATGGCTTCTCCAAGAGACAGCTGGTTTTGACATTCTATCAGGGGCTCAGCTACAACACGCAGGAGCGATTAGATGTTAACGCAGGAGGCGATCTGGGAACGAAGACGCCGACGGAAGCATACGATATCATAGAGAAAGCTGCGTTGAAATCCAGCTCGCGTCGGGAAGGCGATAGAGGTCGGGCTACATCATCATCATCTCGCCCAGGAGCTCACGCTGTGGACGATTACACAGCCATTACTGCGCAAATCTCGGCTCTGGCAACGAAATTCGATAAATCCCAAACAGCCGCGCAAGTTGGCCCTGGATGTGACCAGTGTGGAGTGTCACATGTGCCAGGTACGTGTGAGCAGGGTGTTATGTTTACCGGTCACGAAGAGGTGAACTACATGGGCAATCAAATCAGGCCCCAAAATAACCCCTACAGCAACACGTACAATCCAGTGTGGAGAAATCACCCAAACTTTGGGTGGAAATCTGGTTCTGGGAACCAAAACGCGCCCGGTTTTGCTCAACATGCTCCCGCGCCACAACAATCTCACGGTCAATCCTTTCAGCCTCAATATCATAATCAAGGCTCAGGAAGCAGTTCACAGCCGCATGCCTCTCAAAGCAACGCAAAGCTAGAGGAAATGATGGCACAACTGCTGAACAACTCCAATAGTGCTAATCAAATGGCTGAAAAGCGATATCAGCAACATGAGGAGCGATTCTTGGTCAACGAAGGAGAAATGCGGAGTCAAAAGGCTTCCATTCAGAATGTCGAGAATCAAGTGGGCCAGTTAGCAAAAATGTTGTCGGAGAGACCCCCAGGTGGACTTCCAGGCAACACGGAGCAGAATCCGAAGGGGCGTGGTAATGGCCCGCACACGTAAAGTGTGGGGACATGAGTCTTGCTATCGACTCGCCGACAAAAATTTAGCATGAGTCTTGCTATCGACTCGCCGACAAAAATTTAGCATGAGTCTTGCTATCGACTCGCCGACAAAAATTTAGCATGAGTCTACGCTACTGACTCGCCGACAAAAATGTAGCAGGAGCGTCTTTGGCGCTATAAGGGCAAAATTGTCCTTTTATTTATTTTTGTAGTTTTAGCGTAATTTAGGTATTGTTTGGTAGTTTACGTTAGTTTGTTTAGTTTTCGTACGTGCCAAGCGAAGGTTCTGTATTGCAATATTGTTAGAACAGTTGGTGTGTCGAAAAAATGGCGAAAAACGGCCATAACAGTTGCTGGAAATGGCTTCTGCGGAAAAATTATGATCTGCACCTGATGCACGCCCGTTCCTCGAGTCGCACGCCCGTGCGTCACCGAGGGCCGGCACGGTGGATCGCACCCCTGGTGCATTTCCGAGAAAAGTGGTCTGGGTTTGAGCGACGTCGGTGACGCACGACCGTGCCATAGGTCGAACGACCGTGCGTCAGGCTGAGGGCAATTTTGTCATTTTGCACATTATATATACCCTCATCTGCTGCAAAATCCCTCATTCGCGAACCCTAGTCGCTGCAGGCCGTTCCAGAGCGATTCTTCGTCATATCGCACGGTTTTTCGCACGATCTAACACCATTCTTCGCACGGTACGTTCCTAGTTGTAGATTTCTTGTTTTCTTGCTTTCTAGGTTAGATTTCTTCCGATTCTTCAAGGAATTTTTAGGGTTCTCTTCATAAACAAATCGAAACCCTAACCCTTGTTGAATCGAAGTATCGTGAACACCCGGTTGACTTTCAGACCCCTGTTGGCCCAATACTTGTTGAAATTTTGCAAAAATCAGGTTGTTCTAAGTACAGGGATCGAAATCTATAGATACGTAGTCGCACGGACGTTCCTTGAATGGAACGATCGTGCCTTGCCGGATGTTTTCGATAATTTGCTGTTTGTTCGGTGTTGCACGGTGGTGCCACAGATCGCACGCCGTGCAGTTCCGGCTTATTTGGGCTTGGTCTGTTAGTTCTCGGAGATGCACGACCATGCGTCTCGAAGAACGACCGTGCCATTTGCCCAGTTCAGTTAGACAGTTTCTTCATAATTTGCTGCTCGGCTGTTTTCAATTCATTTCTCTCCTGTTTCTGTCTCTCTAACAATGTTCCCCATTACAGATGGATCACCCTTTCCTTCAGTTTGACCCCGACATTGAGAAAGAAGCTTTGTGCATACCGAAGCGCGATTCCTTGTGGGAAAGGCGGGGACAGTTCGGAGTCCCACGATGGTTAGATTGGGAAGTCATGCGGGAACTCAATCAGTATGAGAGATTAGACGACATGATGAGTCGCCCGCTTGCTAATCTAGTCCCTTGCAACCGACCCGTTTACCGGGAGCTGACTATAGAGTTCTTTGCATCTTTTTCCTATGACAAACCGGCTGCTTATAGAAGACCTAAATTTCGCTACAAGAAGCGGGTAAATTTTAGGTTATGTGGGCAATGGCATAGTTGGTCGGTTGGTCGTTTGGGAAGGAGGCTAGGGATTTATACTAGGGACGACATGGATGATGAAGATCTCTTCACTGAACAGTTCACCTTCCCTTCTGATGCAGATCGGGATGCATTTTGGGCAGAAAACGCTATTGGGGAGCCCTACAACCCGAGGATGTTAAAGGCCTTGCGACTCCGAGACCCTCTGGTGCGAATGATGCACCATGTATTCAGCCATTCGATATGCGGTCGCATGGACAGTCTCGGTAACTGTCCCACACCTGACTTGATCCTTTTATATGCGTTGGTTGACAAAGCACCAATCAACCTGGGCGCACGCATGGCTGAGTATTTCGTCAAGAGCTCGGGGCGGACCCCGAACAGTGAGATACATGGCGGTCAGTATGTGACCGAAATAGCCTTCAACGAAGGCTATATGACTGAAGAGGTTCTGCAGGGTCTCACTTTGATTACTGAGGGGGTTCATGTCGATATCCGGTCACTGAAGTTCATGGGGGTGATTGTTGAGCTTGATAGGGGAGATAGGTTGAGGGGATTGAATAACGAGGTCTGGGACCCGTTGCCTCCAGATGAGGAGGAAGATGAGGATGTTGAGATGGGAGAGCAAGGTCCGCAACAACAGCATCAGCCACCGACACCACCACACTCGCCGCAGCACCACGCCTTTCATCAGCATGAGGACTGGCCCACGTTCTACCAGCAGTTCCAGGATATGCGTGTGACGCAGGAGCAGCATGGTACCTACTTTGACGAGATCAGATCTAGCCAGGACCAGATCCGGGCTAACCAGGACGAGATTCGGGCCAGTCAGGCTCAGATTCGGGCCACACATGACCAGCTTCGGCAGATCCAGGATACTTTATATCAGGAGGTCAGCGCGGGATTTTCTTATCTTTTCGGGGAGATGCATCACGCATACCCCGACTATTTTCAGCATCCCCCGGAGTTCCCACCGTGGAACCCCCTGGTTATGGCGATGTCGGCCCGTCCCATACGAGAGCAGATGATGATGATGATGAGTAGTTGGCAGTGGTGATAGCAGTTGGTGGTGTTTTCTATTGCAGTACTTTATTTACTTTTGGGTGTTTATTTTGACTATTATTTAAAACACCCCGGTTATGTATTTCAGACAATTTCCTTTGTGTTTTGTTTGGATTTTAGTATTTATGTATATTATGGTTGTTTTGTGATTTTTCTATTTCTGTTATGTTTTGGGTGCACATGTGACATACTCGCAGGTTTTATCTATCGGATCTTGGACCGGAGCACGTACCAGATACAGCTTCGGAAGTCTCGTGGCACCAACATCATCTTGAGGGGAGTATTTTTTTTATCCCCTTCTCTATATTTCGGGTCTCGCATTGGGGACAATGCGAAGTTCAAGTGTGGGGAGGGGGTTAACTTTGTTTGTCCTCTTAAAAAAAAAATCAGAAAATCAGAAAAATCATTCAAAAATACTTGTTTTTTGTATATATTTTTGTAAATAAACCGGTTGGTTGTGTTTTAGAAAGCGTCGGACTTGATAAAAACTCGACAAGCAAAATATTTTTGAAAAAGGAAACCGGAAAGCGTGACAAACAAAGAAAGACTTACATGATAATTTTCACACTTTTACCCATTCCTTCCGTTACGTGAGCATATTTGAGCCTTGATTGTTATATATTTGTTCATTTCGGATATAGGAGTGAGCCGGATGTTATGTGCAATTTAGAACTTGTCACTAGTATGCTTGTTAAGACCATGAACTTGTGAATTTGTGTAAAAGTGATAGAGGCACTTAGATTACCCATTTGTTGTGTACTTGTTCTTTGTGTTGTGCTTCCCGTTCACCTTATATTACCCTTTAGGATTAACCATGTCGAGCCTTTCCGTTCACCTTTGTTTACCCACATTATCGCCCACTTAACCAAATTTAGCCTTTTTATGTTTTAAACCTTTTTAGTGTTGAAACTCGGTCAAAATAATAGTTTAACTAGCTTGTTTTTGTTTATATTTCATTGTATAGTTTGTTTAGTAAATAAAAAAAAAAACAGAAAATAAAACACCCTAAAATAGGGTGAAGTTGATAGAAATCGAGCAATTTTGAATGCTTAAATGTTAAAATTTCGTTGATAAGCTCGATTGCGCTTTAGTCGCCTTTTTAAGGCGTTTGTATGTATAGTTGTATATGTTGTTGCTAGTTAAACGCTACTACCGAGTTTTAACCGTTTTCGCCACTTTATATGTCCACTTCCATACCCTTCGCCCAAGCCTAACGTTACAACCCGTAAAGACCTCTTGATTTACACTTGTTTGCATGTTAGTTGGTGGAGACGAGATCTTATGACAAGCTTATGATATTGCACATTTCATTGACTAGGCATTGAGTGTTTACACATACACATTTTATGTATGTTTCATAAATAAAACCGAGTGTGTGAACATTGTGAGTCGTGTGAAGATTAACATGTGAGTCAATTAAATGTGAAGTCACGGCTTTTTGGTTGTCGCTTTTTAATTGCATATGCTTGTTGGGTTTGAGTCTTTTGATGTTGTCTTTCGACAAACCGGCTAACCGTTTATATTAGTTTTCAATAAAATAGTGTGTAAATTATCGTTCTTGTTTGTTTATATCTTTTGTTGCTTTTTAGTTAAGCTTGCTTGAGGACAAGCAAGGTTCAAGTGTGGGGAGATTTGATATTCGTTAATTTACACATATTTTAGTCCCCCGTTTTACCCCTATTTTATGCGTTTTTGGCCGTAAAACCGTCATTCGGATACTTATTTATCTACATTTATGTTTACAGGCCTAAAACAGCATACCAGACAAGATGATAGCAAAAACGAGGACTTTCCGGACAAAACGACGAAGCTGCGGACATTCTGTTAAGGAAACTGATCTGGGCCTGTGGAACGGTCGTGCGACCTGATGCACGACCGTGCATCTCCGACAATTGCTAATCAACCCGGCATTGAACGAGGGTGCGACTAGGCGTGCAAGGCATATAAGGTCAGCTCGGTGATGCACGGACGTGCCATCCGAAGAATGACCGTGCGTCTGCGATTATCCAGCCTTAGCTCGGTGATGAACGCCCGGCCCAGCAGCTCGTGCAACAAGAACCCGGAACTGAACGACCGTTCCATCCGAAGAACGGTCGTGCGATATCGTATCTGGTCAAAGATCTGATAACGTATGCAGTATGGTGACCCATCCCCAATAATTGCTTAAAGTGCACGGTCGTGCCATATGGAGAACGACCGTGCGACAGCGAAAAATATAAAAACAGAACAGAAACATTCTGTTCGACATTCTGGATTTTTGGAGAGCTTCACAGGCGATTTTCAGGCTCCGGAGGCGTTAGCTTTCACCCGGATTCAAGCCACATTGTCCCGTTTAGCTCGATTACTACCCGGATCCTTAGTCTAGTACTTGTTTATGGTTTGATTTTCTAATCTTTCCATGATTTTGTTAATCTTTCAAGTACTTAGATTATTGTTTATGTATTATTGTAGCCTTTGGGCAAAAACACAAACAATCCCTTGCTAGATTATTGCCATTAGTGTGTTAAGCTTTGTTTGTAATGACACTTGAAGTATTTTCTATGTTAATCTTTGATGATTAGTTTGCAACCTTGTTATTGATATTGAATTCTTGATTATAAGTAATTATGTTGGATGATTGATGCTTGGTTAGTTAAGATAGTTGAAAAATGAAGCTTAATTAATATTGTATTAGTAAACTTTGAATTTGGTTAACTAGTTTAACTTGGTTTAAATGTATGCATCATGATACTAGAAATGGTTAGTGATTTAATAAAATGTAATTATTGTTAATCAAGAGAGCTTGCCGTCACGTAAGGGCCTTAATGGGTTAGATGATGTCGTTATGAATTCTTGCCATGATTTATTAGCTTAGTTAGTAGTTTAGGCCAAAATTGCTATCTTGGTGAATTATTGTGCAAGATTTGTAAAATGAACTCGGTTGTGATTTAATCTAGTTTATGCTTGTCTCGGTGGTTGCATTGTGTTTATCGGTGTCTCTTTCCTTGATTAAGTGCGGTTAGAAAACTCCTAACGGATGACTAGCTTATTTTTAAGAGATTTTCATAGACATTTATCAATTGCATGTTAAAGAACAATTTTAGGTGGTTAAAGTGTGTTTATCGTTTTAGCTTTCCGAATGATTGTCATGTTAGGATTCCCGAAAGGGATACTAATTGTCTTAAATTGGAAAATTGACCGAATGCTTCTAGTGCCAAAACCGACTTAGTTGACATGCTGTGGTTGTGTATTTAGCAAGGCTTTTTATCTATTATCTATTATGTTTTTATTATGTATTTATTTATGCTTACTTTAGTTTAGTTAAAATCAACCAAACTTATGTTTTTACCGGTAGTTTAGTGACAAAGGTCTAGTATTAATTCTCCGCCCATTTCCTTGGATCGATACTTTGTTCTTACCGATACTTTATTACATATATGACGGGGTACACTTGCCTCTTTCGTGTGTGTTTTGATGTAAAAGTAATAATCACTTTTATAAATTTAAAACCAATTCGTGTGTAATTTCATTGCAAATTTATGTATATATACGCACACGTCACTTACCGGACTAGAACTCTATCAGCGAAGTCCTTCCCTTTTTGTATCGACTTAATCGCCGAGGCTATGGCGAGCGGGTCATTAGTTAATAGCGCTATTAGGTTTAACAAACCTCACACCGTGCCAGTCAGACGGGCGTGTACTAATGGACTATGGCACGTCGGTGGTGATAGAACACCGACGCTAGGGCACAATTGATTTTTGTTAGTAGTCGATATGATAAACGAGTCTGGTAGTTTAAAATACTGGGGCAGCTCCCCACGGCCAAAGTGCCGGGCTGGATAGCCAGGGAAGGTGGACATGGGATGGTTAACAAATAAACGTTTTCGAATTATGGGGTAACCCCCATGGCTGGATAGCCGAATGAGATTAAACTATGTTTTTGGAAACAACTCTAAAATGGACAACCAACCGTGAACTCACTCAACTTTGTTGTTGACTCGTTATTACACGCTTTGCAGGTCGTTAGATGCTATGGAGCTTGCATATGGAGGTGGTCGTTGTGGGATGCGAACCGATATGTCCCGTTCTTAATAAATAAACTTTATGAACTTATTAAACCTACGTTTTGGACGTTAAACTTATGAACTATGGACTTACGTTTTATGCTTCCGCTGTTTAAACTAAACATGGTTAACTAGCTTTGGTCACCAATCGTATTGTGGTTGGTCTTATTTACTTAATTACGATGTTCAATATGATTGGTGGCTCGATCCTGGTCATGTCACGCCTCCAAGCAGTGGTACTCCGCATGGTGGATTTTGGGGGTGTGACAAAGTTAATAATAGAATTTTATTTATTTTGCACGAACAGATTCCTACAATCTTAAAACAATTTTTTTAAAACACCGTTCGTGTAGAATCACAAACATATTCTGCTGTGAATTCGAACCAGTTTTGAATTCATACAGTTGTGTTTTAAAAAACATATTATTTTTCTCTGTTTTGATTCAAAGTAGCGACTTTGTCAAAACAGAACTCTGCTTCTACTCCTTTCTGTCGTTGAGTTCTAAAATCCTACTGTTGTAGTCTTCAAAGTTGGACTTAGAAGCTACACGGTTGGTTTTTTCGCACTCATAAAAATAATAAATTAGCGTATTTATTATTTTGAAAACAGTTTATTAACTTGTTTTCTTGGAACTTTTCAGAATGTCGACTGAAAACGTGAATACCAGCAACACCAACGTTGTTGTCGGAACCCCTGCCAACACTGTGGGAGTGTCCACAGTGGCAAATCATGCTGAACGACCCGAGAAGTTCTCGTGTCTCCACTTCAAAAGGTGGCAACAGAAGATGTTCTTCTACTTGACCACCATGAACCTTGCGAGGTTCTTGACTGAAACCGCTCCCCAACCTGCGGAAGGGGAGACCAACGCTCAGGCTCTGTGCGCGGTAGAGGTTTGGAAGCACTCGGATTTCATATTTCGAGGCTATGTACTCAATGGTCTCTCGGATGCGCTGTATAATGTGTACTATAGTATCAAGACTTCCAAAGAATTATGGTAGTCTTTGGATAAAAAGTACAAAACGGAGGATGCGGGAACAAAGAAATTTGTTGTCGCTCGTTTCTTGGACTACAAAATGGTTGATAACAAGACTGTTATGAACCAAGTCCAAGAGTTACAAATTATACTTCATGACATCCATGCTGAGGGAATAGTACTTAGCGAGACATTTCAAGTGGCAGCCATGATCGAAAAATTACATCCTGCTTGGTTGGATTTTAAGAATTATCTTAAACACAAGTGAAAGGAAATGACGATTGAGGAACTTGTCGTCTGTCTTCGTATAGAAGAGGACAACAGGGTGGCCCAAAAAGGCACCATTTTGCAAGCTTCGGCTAAGGCAAATATGGTGGAAATTGGGGAATCCTCAAAGGGTAATAAAGGCAAGGGTAAAAACAAGAAGGGAAAGCAAAGGTTAACAACCTTGGACCTAAAAAGGGGGCTGTGAAAAAGAAGTCTGCGCCTTTCCAAGGTACTTGTTACAACTGTAACGAGACGGGGCACCGTGCTAACCAATGCAAGAAACCTAAGCGTGAGCGTGCGCATATGGTTGATGAGGATGGTATGCCTCTGATTGCAATGATAACCGAGGAAGCGGCTATGATTGAAGAAGTCAACGCGATGGGTGAAAACCCAAAAGGATGGTTTGTTGACACGGGTGCAACCCGCCATGTTTGTGGAGACAAGGCTCTTTTCTCTACATTCAAGGAAGCGTCGGGTGAAGAAAAGCTTTTTATGGGAAATAAAGCTACCGCAAGCATCAAGGTGGAAAGCACTGTCATCCTGAAGATGATGTCTGGCAAGGAGCTTACTTTGACCAACGCGCTTTATATCCCAGAGATAAGGAAGAATCTCGGGTCGGGATGGATGCTCAACAAGTTTGGATTTCGTCTAGTATTTGAATCGGACAATTTTGTTCTTTCTAAACATGGAATGTTTGTTGGAAAGGGCTATGCCCTTAATGGAATGTTTAAAATGTCTGTAATGGTTGTGAAAAACAACAAGAATATGAATGGAAATGTTTCTTCTACTTACATGATTGAGTCTTCTAATGTTTGGCTGGTAGACTAGGACATGTAAATTTTAATTCTTTACGACGTTTAATTAAATTAAATTTGATACCAACATTCCATATCGAGTCCAATAACAAATGCGAGACATGTGTCGAATCCAAACTTACGAGATCATCGTTTAAATCTGTTGAACGAATAACCGAACCTCTTGATTTAATTCATACCGATGTGTGTGATTTGAAAGCGGTTCCCTCACGTGGAGGAAATAAGTACTTCATCACGTTTATTGATGATTGTACTAAATATTGCTATGTGTATTTACTTAAAAGTAAAGACGAAGCAATAGAGAAGTTTATCTTGTACAAAAACGAAGTTGAGAATCAACTTAAAAAGAAGATAAAAGCTGCGAGAAGCGATCGAGGAGGTGAATATGTTGCACCTTTTGCGGAATTATGCGCAAAAAGTGGCATTGTACACGAGTGTACACCTCCTTATTCTCCACAATCAAATGGCGTGGCAGAACGAAAGAACCGCACATTGAAAGAGATGATGAACGCCATGTTGATAAGCTCGGGAGTGAACCGAGAAATGTGAGGGGACGCCATTCTCTCAGCAAACTATCTTTTGAACAAGATACCGTTGAAAAATAGGTACGAAACTCCATATGAGTTATGGAGAAAGAGGAAGCCGTCATACAAATACTTGAAAGTGTGGGGGTGCCTAGCAAAGGTGAGTGTACCACCTCCTAAGGCTCTTAGGATAGGACCCAAAACGGTTGATTGCATTTTCATAGGATATGCGCATCAAAGTAGTGCACATCGTTTTCTTGTACATGAGTCCAAGAATCCCGATGTACACAAACACACTATCATAGAGGCAAACTCTAACATCGTCTCATATTTTGAGAATGTGTTTCCTATGTTAGGACAAACACATGCGACTTCATCAACAACGGCTGATGAAGCAGGTCCAAGTTAATCTACATGGTTAGATGAAGCAGGCCCTAGTTCATCTACGAGGATAGATGAAAGACATGAAAGACCCGAGGTCGAGGAGGGTGAGCTTAGACGAAGTAAACGACAAAGGGTTGAAAAATCCTTTGGTCCAGACTTCATGAGCTACATGGTTGAGGGTGAGCCCAATACCTACCGCGAGGCGGTTACCTCCGCAGAAGGACCTCAATGGCAAGAAGCAATTAAGAATGAAATTGATTCTATATTGCAAAATCATACTTGGGAGTTAGTAGATCTTCCACCTGGTTGTAAACCACTTGGATATCGTTGGATATTCAAAAGGAATATGAAAGATGACGGAAGTATTGATAAATACAAGGCAAGGTTAGTGATCAAAGGATTTAGATAAAAGGAGGGTCTAGACTACTTTGATACTTACTCGCCTGTAACGCGAATAACCTCTATACGATTGGTTCTTGCAATTGCGGCTCTAAGAAATTTGGAAGTTCACCAAATGGATGTAAAGTCCGCATTTTCTAAATGGCGATTTAGAAGAAGAAATGTACATGGAACAACCTGAGGGTTTTTCCGCCCCAGGAAACGAGGGCAAAGTATGTAAATTGGTCAAGTCTTTGTATGGCTTGAAGCAAGCTCCAAAATAATGGCACCAAAAGTTTGATCATGTCATGATTGACAATGGTTTCAAAATAAACGAGTGCGACAAGTGTGTTTATTTTAAAGACACACCAAGAGGTTATGTAATCTTATTTCTTTATGTAGATGATATGCTTATCATTGGGAGTGATGATAACATGATCAACTCAACAAAAGACATGTTGAAATCGAGGTTTGACATGAAAGACATGGGTCTCGCGGATGTGA
Source organism: Helianthus tuberosus (assembly GCA_030545235.1). Lineage (NCBI taxonomy): Eukaryota > Viridiplantae > Streptophyta > Magnoliopsida > Asterales > Asteraceae > Helianthus > Helianthus tuberosus. The sequence goes on from CM060380.1 coordinate 83,368,208, forward strand.
TTCTTGGAGTAAAAATCACTAGAACCCAAAATGGTCTTGTGTTGAGTCAATCTCACTACGTGGACAAGATCCTTGGGAAATTCAATTCGGACGATACGAGTATAGCTCGAACTCCAATTGATAATACCCAACGCCAAAGGAAGAATAGAGGAGAGGGTGTTGCTCAGTTAGAGTACTCAAGGATCATTGGTAGTCTCATGTATCTAATGACATGTACTAGACCCGACTTAGCATATGCTGTGAGCAGGCTAAGTAGATACACCAGTAATCCGTGTGCAGAACATTGGAAAGCTATCACGAGGGTGCTTAGGTACATATGATACACAAGAGACTATGGATTGCATTATACCCGTGATCCGGCAGTGATCGAAGGATACACTGACGCGAACTGGATATCGGATATAAAAGATCATAGATCGACAAGTGGATATGTGTTTACACTTGCGGGAGCAGCTATAGCTTGGAAGTGTTCCAAGCAAACGGTTATAGCTAGATCCACGATGGAATCCGAATTCGTCTCTTTAGATAAAAGCGGGGAAGAGGCGGAGTGGCTACGTCAATTTGTGGAAGATATTCCAAGATGGCCAAAGCCGTTGACGGCAATTTGCATACATTATGACAATCAATCAGCGCTTGTTAGAGTACAAAGCGCAATGTACAATGGCAGATCAAGGCACATTCGAAGTAGACACAACACGGTACGACAACTTATCTCAACGGGTGTTATCTCAGTTGACTATGTGAGGTCAAAGGAGAACATTGCGGACCCGTTAACAAAAGGCTTAAGCAAAGATAAGGTGTATAAGTCGTCAAGAGGAATGGGACTAAAGCCCATAGAAGAAAGGAATATGAGGGAAACCTAACCTAGTTGACTGGAGATCCCAAGATCTAGGTTCAATAGGAAAACTTAATCATAAACCCAAAGGGAGTCACTGTGGGGGGTGCCCCAAAATCAATAAAGGGAGTTGTATACTTCCTAGTCCATTCCAATCAGTGACATGAAGGAAAGGTTAAGCATGTTGAGGTTAAGGATTTTGAGGAAATCCAAAATTAACCATGATGCCTTTAATGATTCAGAGGAATCACATATGTTAGAGAGAAGTGGGGTCGCTTCGAATGGATTTGTGGGGAGGCACAAATCCTAGAGCTCTCGCAGAACCAGGAACGTGTTCCATGACCATAAACATACACAACCATGAGGACTTGACTCGACTAGGGAGAGTATTGTGTGAATGTATATTCTCGCCTACATAAATGGGGGATTGTTCAAAGACATCGCGTCTACAAGACCCTAGGAGGCTAAGTATGCTTCACAAAAGAAGTTTCAAAGGTTACACCTACCTATCTTGCAATACTCAACTGTTGAACGTGTATCGTTGAAACTTGATAGATCGATTTCTATTCATGTGGGGGACTGTTGGAAATTTGTGAAAATAGCATTTTTCACAAATATAGGAAAATGATTTTTTCCTATTTTGGACTAGAAATAAATATAAGAAAATGAGCGGATTTTATATATTTATTTGTGGGTTTGTGTTCTATGTTGGAAGAGCATCGCAACGAACTAAACCACGTCCAAAACGGAGCTAAGATGAATGAGATATCGATGCTCAAAGTTTGGTGTTTGAAACTTGAATGCTGAAAATGTGGGAAAGTGGCATCTTGTCCCACATAGGAGGAGAGATGAAACTTAAAGGGGTATTTAAGTGGGAACCCTCCATCCTTATTGTTTCATGGAAGCACTCACTAAGTGTACTCGCGAAGGGTGCAGAGCACCCTAACTCGCACTCGCGCACGCGTGCGCGTGGCGTGGGCGATGAGGCTCAATGTGGCGCTTTGATGATGCACTTCACACGCTCGCATCTCCGCGAGCCGCTTGAGAGCCGCCTTTGTATTTTTAACCGCGTGCGCGTGGTGGAGCACAAGGGTTGCAAGGACCAAGTGGTTGGTGATGTGGCATTTAGGCGCATGACCCTGATGGGTCCGCGCGCAGTGGCGCATGACGTGGCAGTCATGCGCGTACGCGCGCGAGTACACATAGCATGATGGCGCGCACTGGCGCATGGAGCATGGGCACTGAGGTGACGTGCGCGGCGCACCAAAGTGAGCCAAAACGGAGCGATTGTGTGGCGTGCTCGTAGAGGCTTACAAGTGACGTGGCGCACGCGTGCAGGTTCGCATGGGACTGAGCCAGTATGGCGCACGAGCGCATGACAGTGAGCCAAAATGGCGCATGCGCGCAGGGGCATGCAGACTTGCGCACGCGCGCGCAGAAGCTTCTAGCAGTTAATGCCAGTGCTGTTACACTTCAGCATTTGAAACTGATGAATCAATGCGTTTGACTGAGAATTTAATGACGAATTAAAGTGCATTGAAGACGTTTAATGCAGTTTAATTCTCCCATTAAATTCATTTTTCAGTTTCGATCTTACATCTGCAGTATAAATAGATGACCTAGCTGCAGAATCCGATACACCGAATTACACAGCAAAAATTCAATCTTTCTCCCTCTGAATTCTTCATCTTCTACAAGCAGCAAGGTACACCTTCGGGTTGGAGTCAAGACCGGCAGTGCAACTGCTTTAGCTGTTGTATCCTGGAAACAAACGTGTTCTCCTGGGAGACACGAAATTTGTTTTAAGGGACCCGTGTTCAACACGATCCTCAGCTGTGAATAGTGTTTCTGTTCGGAATTTTGTTCTAGTTTTTCTGTTTCTTTCAGTTGTAATTACATTGTTTCAGTTTCCATTCTGGTATTGTATTTTAATTCAAGTTAATAATAGAATTTTATTTATTTTGCACGAACGGATTCCTACAATTAGTTCGGTGTGTTATGACACTAGTAAGGTAATGGTTCTTGTTATAGTCTATGATACCAAATTGGAATACAATTGCATTTTCAATTAACTTTATATCGGAATACAGTTGTATATTCAATTAAAAAAATTAACAAACACAAATTATTAGAAAAAAAATCATATTAAATGAAAGATAATTGGGTTAAATGTCAAACCCTGATTTCCCGGTGGGCCCAGACCTGGGGTATATACATGACAATTGATATCAGTAATTACAATTCACAGCGGAAGATGTAAATTTTAAGAAAATTAAATAAATTACGAACTGAAAATAAAGTATAAAAATTAATACAAGTTGTTCGTACGAAAAGATCCACATCGGGATCTAATGTATAAAATGAGACTTGAGACTAATAAGGTTTTTTTCGTAGTTGCTAGATAACCCAAGCAGCTCCAGCCTATTTCGTACTTGCTAAATAACCTGCACTTAGTCTTTTGAAAATAGGTTAGTTTTCACTGGTAAATACAATTAACCAACTCTTTTTGAAAATCTTTTCAAAATGTATATTATATCATTTGGTATATCATTTTTAAATAACTTGGGACAAACTATATCTCTTGTTACAAGTTTTACATGATTGTCAATACAGTTGGGGACCGGAAACTAAGCGCCAGTACTTGATTAATCGACACACCACATTTTCAATATCATATAAATATAACATTAGTGTCTTCCAGGTGTATGCCTACACCCCACGCTTAGGTCATGGCCATTTGCAATTAAATGAGTCGGGATATCCAGGACACGGTCGTATTAAACCCCAATGTTTAAGTTATCAAGCAAAACGGATTAAAATGGGTTATTTGAATTTCTTTGACATCATTCATGGGCGTAGCTTAGTGTAAAGTGGAAGTGCACCCGCCCACGAATGTTTCAGTTAGAAGTGTAAAATTTCTTATTTTTCGTCTGGAAATTTTAAACTTATATAGGAGTGCCCCCCATTATTTTGCCTAAATATTTATATAATATATATATTGGGTCCTATGACATTCCGCCCCCTCAGAACTTTTGGTCAAGCTCCACCACTGACATCATTCATCCTTTATTCAATACCCGACCAAGTGGCTAGTGTCGTATGCCAAGCCTTTATAAAATAAAATAAGCTAAGAGTATTTACACGTGCTAGTCTTTATAAATCAAATATGCTAAGCACAACCGTAATTCAAAATAACCTAGCTTAGGCGCAATTTACTGGAGGCTTCTAGTCTGGAATGGACAGAAATATGACCCGTTAAAATGTTAACGGGTCATTAAAAGTCATTGACTTTGACCGTTTAACTTAATAGATACGTACAGTTCGCTAAATTAGGCGCAGACCGGATATAATGTGGTTTATTCCCTTCCGAGTGCAAGGACTCGTGTAATATGGGTTAAATAACCAAGCATTTTGATTAGAATTGAATTTGAAAGGTTTTGACCCGATTCGGGTAGTTTATATATCTTATGCTATTTAAACTAGTTGTGTAGGTCCCGTGAGCCGTGCGGATCGTAACAGAATCGTCGATCCAACCTAGAGTGCGGAATCCTCTAGATTAGATTTCACAGAAAATGAGTAGAACAGAATCAAGAACACGATACACTTTCAATCCGGTCTTCTATTGATTATCCAACACGATGTTTACAATCAATTCAAGACCCACAAGAAATCTCCTAGCCACTCTCTATAGATTTCTCTAACTCCCCAAACTTGCTAACAAAATGTCTAACCTCAACCCTTATGCCAAGCCTTGTTTATATAGGACAAGGTTTGCACATGGGCTTTGGTCTGGGCTAGGCCATTCTCCAAGCCCATAAAACTAAATAACTCCCTAACCAATAATGCTAGGCCCAATACAAAATATCCAAAGACTAAATAAACAAACTATTAAGCTGTTGTCACAAAACATGCACCAACAAACTCCCCCTTGACAATAGCTTCATAGTGTAACTTTGTCTTCAAACATCTTGCAGTCTTTTGGCCTTTGGATAGCGTCAGCTACACAGTTTCTGACATCAACAAACTCCCCCTTAGCTGATGCTTCCAATCTCCAAAACTTTCATTCGTTGTAGATCAGCGAACTAGCAATCTTTGGTTAAGCAAGTATCTCCAACTCTTCCATATCTCTCTCTCTCTTTCTGCAATGTAGTAGAAGGATCCTACCATGCATCTTCACACGAACTTCACTTCACTCTCAATCTGCACTTTACTTGTATTCTGCACTTCATTTTGATAACTGCATCAATCTGTTTAGCAACACAAGCAAGTATCTCGAAAAACCATTAGTCTTTTTCACATTTAAAGATAAACCAATATTTTATCTTAGTTTGCAAAAACAACTACCTGTCAGTTCAAAATGGGAGATCTTTTAAAAGGAAATATTTTGGAATTTTTGATTTTAATATTTCTCAAAACAACTAAACAAACTAAACTAAACTCAAAAAAAATATTTACAAAACTTCTTTTTGTGAGTATCATGTGCAAGAAGATCATATCAGCAAAATCAAACTGTTTTCACACTATTAGATAATTCTTTATGTAATTTATCATGAAAAGCAGTTCAAGACGATTACCAGTATGTTTGTCCACCTAAACAAAATGCATGAACATTTCAAGTACCATTACCATATGATACGTTAAGGTAATATTAATTCTGATATATTAGCGTGTCCCACTTCAGGATATACCCCCGCGATCAAGGTATGCACAAAGATTCATCGTAGTAGGTGAGTATACTGAATTCATCCGTTTTGTTTTTCAACGTTTAGATAATTGGTGAACAGGTCAGTACTTCCGTACAGCAGAGAGACCAAAATATCTAACGAGGGCTAAGACAAATACCATTTTAGGTACGATTTGTGCATTTTGCACTTATTGAATGACTCTCTATGAGAGCTGCTTCATTTTTCAGGGTTTTGGCATTTTTAGCTCTTTTAAGATATCCTGGGTGTGTCTAGGTCAGCATGTATCTGGATGCAGCAGAAGGACACCCATGATATCCCCGGATGAAATAACAGTATAAAGACCCAAAACTTCAGATTTTGGCAATCTATCAACGCAAGATTTAAGGTCATTAAACCATACACCACTGATGTGTTCCCCACTCATACTCAGTGCATTTATGTTTATATCACATTGGTAAGTTGATTATTTCATGCTTTTGCCTACTGGTATATCATATGATGAAGCTGCTATCACACTTAAGCATTTTAATTCAGTTCGAGTGTGATAGTCTAACTTGCTAATGTACTATCATTTCTTTTTTTTCACACAGTGAAAACTCATTTTTCCAATTTTTCAATTTTTTTTTTATGTTTTTCATTTTTCAAATTTTATAACTTACTCCCCCTAAACACACGCACTATCTAAACTCTTTTTGGCTTAGAGGAATTTCTCCCCCTAAATTTTTGTTTTTATGGAGTAAGTTTCAAAAACACAAATTTGAAAACACAAACAAACTCCCACCTTAACTTGACAAAAGTTTTTCAATGTTAAAGTTTAGAATAAACAAGACAATGACAGAAGTAAATAGTTCGTTACCCATGTTAACCTACTATTCACCTCAGATGCTTAGCAGGAACAACCACTGTCGAACACATCAACAGTCCTTCTTGGTCATCCTGCATTCACTCAACAACTCAGTTAGACTTTAGAACCCAAACCTTACTGGTTTTGGGTCGACCATTTAAATCCACATAAGATGCTTCTATCCAATATCCATCACACCTTAATGGTGTCATGGATCTTAGACCTGTTGATTTAGATAGGTTTTGATTTCCATAAGGTCTTTGGTCCTGAGGGTTCCTATATGTGTTTGGACTATTTGACCTTTGAAAATTTTGATTCCAAGAAGCTTGATTATTATAATTTCTAAAGCCATTGTTATAAAAAGTTCGACCACCAAAATTTTGGTATCGATTTTGATATTGACCTTGATTTCTGAAATTATTTGAACTATAATTGTTCATTCTTGATGAACTGCTTCTAGGTCTCTCATATCTGCCTGGTGGAGATCTAGGCTGAAATCTTAGTTGATTTCTTTGAAAACGAGGAACTTGTGGAGTTCCTTTTTCAGCCTAATCTACACCAACAGCAACATTGTCTGGTTGCTTAGGAGCAGATTTCTTTGGAGAGTTGGACTCTTTCTCCTTTTTATCACCACTCTTCTCTGGTGACTTCTCTCTCTTTCTCTCACTCACTTGTGCTTCATTCTTTTTGTTAGGACAGCAGCTAGCTACATGTCCCTTTGTGTGGCACTTGAAGCACGATCTCTTTTTCGAAGACTTCTTAGTTGAAGCCTTTGAACTAGATTCAGGTTTTGATGATGATGCCTTAGAAGGATTTGGTTCAGTTTGCTTAGTTTCAGAATTTTCTTTGTTCTTGTTTCTAGCAAACTCTACATTAGATTCGTTTTCAATAACAGCTGTTTCGTTTTTCATGTCACTTCCTTGAACAAAATTAACCTTTTTAACAAAAGTTTAATTTTTGGTTTTAGGAGGTGTGTTTATCTTTTTCAAAACAGGTTTGCTGTTATTTTCCTTCTTAGCATCATTATCTTCAAACACATCACCTTGACTGGATGTGAAACTACTTGGTGATGTTGACAGAAAGTTTGTAAACTCATCTTCATCAGGTAAGAAAGAATAGTCATAACTAAGAGGAGGTGGGACTTCATTAAAGCCCTGGAATCCCACACTGGTCTTGTCATTACTTTTCTTTAACCCACCCATCATGTGTTTCATAACAAAAGTAGAGTCCCTGAATTGACCTAATTTCTTTTCAAGTTCAACAATTTTGAGTTGTGCATCTGACAACTCTTTGCATTTTTCAGAAATCTCTTTTGTTTTCTCAGCCATCATGTCATGAGCTAAGTCTATGACTTGAAGTTTTTCATTTAGTTTGCAGGTTAAGGCTTCAATTTCACTTTCATAACCTTTTAACTTCTTCAAGTATGAAGATTCGTTTCTTTTAGCAAAAAAGTTTGATTCTTTGATGTTAGACATCTCGTTTACTAGACTTTGGTTTTGTGTTGACAACCTGTCAACTTCACCCTGTAATTCACGACATTTTAAACACACAGAATTAAATTTTACCTCTTCCTCATGAACTTCTGTAGTTTGATCAGCAATGACCTGTTCAGCTTCACTCTCTCTCTCTCTCAACTTCAGCAACGACATGTTCAACTTTTGTTTCAGCATTCTCCACTTTAGCTTCAACATCATTCACAGTAGTTTCAGCCTCATCAACAGGCACTATCTCTGCTATGTATGCCTGAGTGGCATTCTCTTTATCCTCCAGAAGAGCACTATAATCATATGAACCTTCTCATGCTGTAGAGCTCAAAGCTTTATTCTTTTTGACATTCGCATCTCCCTGATATCGTTTTTCTAACGCATCCCACATATCCTTTGAATTTGTGTACTTCTTGAAGGTATGCTTGATGCTATCAGGTAAGGACATCTTTATTGTAGCCAAGGCTCTCTTTTCAGCCTCATACATCTTTTTATCATCCTCTTTCATGTTCACATAGTCTGTTCTACGTGGTCTGCCCTCATAATCGTGAGTTGGGTTTGTGTACCCATCTACAATACAAATCCACATACGTGCATCCCGAGATTCAATGAAGGATTCGAAGCTGTCCTTCCATGTAAGATAATTCTCCACCTTCATCATCTTAGGTGCATTCACATTCATCATGTTCGACATTTTATCGCAACAGACTGGTAAAACCGTACAAAATATCTCCGAAAACTGTGATTTCCAAAGTACGCCGTTAGAATCATCTCGGAAAGACGAATCCAATGATATATAATGTCAAACACCTGTTTTTTTTTTTACCCTAAAAATCCAAGGATTCCAACGGTGCAAACGGTTTCCTGAGATGAGTTACGGATAATTTTCTAAACGTGAAACTGTGAAATTTTCCTTACGCAAGCCAAGAAAAATTCCACCACTTCCGAAATGATCAGAAATGGTTCGAAAAGGTCCTAGATCCGAAATGCAAATCCGAAATGGTTATGATTGATCCGAAATCAGCACACTCTGGTCCGAAATGAACAAAACTTATCCGAAATCAGACCTGTTTTATCCGAAATGAATAATCTGATCCGAAATCAACACACTCTTGTCCGAAATGGGTTATTCTGATCCGAAATCGACTCAATCTGGTCCGAAATCAAGTCAATCTGATCCGAAATCAACTCAATCTGGTCCGAAATCAAGTACATCTGTTCCGAAATGGTCCGAAATGCAAGTTATCTATCCGAAATGGGTTCGAAATGGTTGCTGTTTTGTCCGAAATCCAAGCCTTTTGATCAGTAATGATCCGAAATGCTTGAATTTTATCCGAAATGCTTGTTTTCTGGTCCGAAATCAGCAGCAGAACTCAAGAACAGCCTCAAAAACGCGTCCAAAAACCCAGATTTCTGCAGAAACGATTTTGAACCGAGCAAATCAAGAGCCAAACGCTCTGATACCAATTGTAGGTCCCGTGAGCCGTGCGGATCGTAACAGAATCATCGATCCAACCTAGAGTGCGGAATCCTCTAGATTAGATTTCACAGAAAATGAGTAGAACAGAATCAAGAACACGATACACTTTCAATCCGGTCTTCTATTGATTATCCAACACGATGTTTACAATCAATTCAAGACCCACAAGAAATCTCCTAGCCACTCTCTATAGATTTCTCTAACTCCCCAAACTTGCTAACAAAATGTCTAACCTCAACCCTTATGCCAAGCCTTGTTTATATAGGACAAGGTTTGCACATGGGCTTTGGTCTGGGCTAGGCCATTCTCCAAGCCCATAAAACTAAATAACTCCCTAACCAATAATGCTAGGCCCAATACAAAATATCCAAAGACTAAATAAACAAACTATTAAGCTGTTGTCACAAAACATGCACCAACAAGTTGTACGCGCATATGCGGTATCGGGGGGTAGAATATGTTCATAATAAGTTCATTATGCCAAAAGATATTTTATTATGTTATATAATCAGTTTCAAAGTCCGAGTACAAGTTCATTTGGTTTTGAAACCATCTTTAGGCCATAAGAGCAATTTTGGCATTTTAGGTATATTATACGGACTTTATCATAAAATTTATCAAATGGTATGATCAGAAGGTATAACCTCATAGAGTTATTCCCTACAATAATATGATCATATAAAAACCTTTATACATGCTCTAACTTTGACCAAACGGGTCAAATCAAAAGTCAAAGCAGAAGTCAAACTGTTTGACTTTCGATTACAAAATGAGCTCTAATCGGGAACTGACGAGTTGGAAATGATTAAACATGTCCTAATATTTTATATAAACTGTTATAATGACAAAAATTAAGGTTTCAATACTCAGAAACTCATTTAACGTAATTTACAAAAATCTGCGTTTTGACTTTTTTGTTATACAAATTTGACTCATCATTTCGCATTTTTAACGTGATCTTCAGAGGGTGCAATCACAAGGGGTTATTACCTTCATTATTACAATCATGTTGCAAAGTTCATTTCGAACTTTAACTTGGCCGAAATGGTCAGAACCGAAAGTCAAAGCAAACATCAATTTGCTTGACTTTCGGCTAATAACTAGACTAGGAATGGAAAAAGAACTGGGGAGAAAATTACAAGTGTTTTAGAGGAAGATTAAACTTCAAAGAATGAGGCTTCTTAGTCTAGAAGCTGCTTCAAGTGATAGAGAGAAAGAAATGTGAAAGGTGCACGGATAAATGGTGAAGAACATCACCTATTTATACTTGAACAAGTGAAAGGAGAGCTTGCCATGTGTAACCGGGAGCTCTAGCAGTGTGATAAGTGTCCTAGCAGATGTCCAAAAGAGAATAAGGGTGGCAAGTTTCGCAGATAAGTGGCAAGGAGTGCATTTACTATGTGTCAAAGTTAAAGACATTTTACTATTTAAACTATAAAGGGTAAAACTGAAACTTAAAAAAATATATTTAATAATAAACTTACTATTCATAGTCTATGAAAATTAATATATATATATATATATATGTATATATATATATATGTATATATATATATAGGGGAATTATAGAGATAAAACTCACTTAAGTTAAGAAACTCAAGACAACCTTATGTAACAAACTTTTTTTTCTAAAAAAATTAGGTAATGTAAGTTACATGTTATCGAACGTCTTATAACAAAAAATAGCGCCGAGTGTTTTTTATATTTTTTTTGAAAATTCAGTGTGTGTGTGTGTGTGTATAGAGAGAGAGGGTAGGGTTCTAGAGTGAACACTAGGTTGAGAGTGAACTGTGTGAACTAATCTGGGCCATTGGATTACATCATCTAGAGATTTTTAAACAATGGTAAGATTGTAATTATAATATTGTAACTTTCCTTTAAAATAATTGACAGAAGGGTATTTGCGTCTTTTGTAAATTGCATTTATTAAACAATATAATCAAAATCCCTAAAATCTCGCTAGTTTCCGTATATACAAGATACACAGCTGTTAGTGTATACACATGTGTACAGTCTCGCTAGTATTAGTTTATACAAGATACACTGATGTTAGTTTATGCACATGTGTACAGTCTAGCTAACTATCAGTTTATACAAGATACACAGCTGTTAGTTTATACACATGTGTACAGTCTCGCTAACTATCAGTTTATACAAAATACATAGTTGTTAATTTATACATATGTGTATAGTCTTTTATACATCCATGTATTATATTCAGAAATGGTTACATATGTGTATATTAACAACATATAGTATATTATGCATGCACACAAGTAGATTCATATAAAAATTATGAAATTAATGAAAACAAAACATATCACATGTATGCAAAAATAAATAACTTAATCACATATTCAAAAAAAAAATTAATGCTAAAAAATAATTACAATTTCAATCTCAGAGAAATTTTTCAATATTTATTGAAAATTATAAAAAGTTAATATATACGGATAATAAAAGAAAAACAATATTCAAGTTAAAACTAAAACAAAATCTATGGATAAAGAAATGATGGAGAAATAATTAAAAATGAGAGAGAGAGAGAGAGAGTTAAGAAATGAGAAAATTAAGAGATTTTAATTAAACATACTTTGCTAATGTCAATCTTACCCTTTTAATCTAAAAAATGATCAAAGGGCCAAGATTAGTTCACTCGGTTCACTCTCAAGAAGTTGTTCACTCTTGAACCTAATCCTATATATATATATATAGGACAAAGATCCGTTAGGAACCACCCTTTATTGCGAGAACCGCGAGAACCAGTGTGAACACAAACAGTAATTCCTAAAAAAATCTAAAAAACACCAAAAATTTTTTTTTTTTTATTTTTTTACTATTTTTTTTTGAAAAATTCGCAATATTTTGTTAATAAAAAAAATAAAAATAAATTCCGAGTAATAGTTATCCATGCACATGTGCATATGTATCGTTTCTTTGTCAAATTCCGTAATTCATTACAAATAATAGTCAATTGCACTTTCATTTACACTACCACGTGTAATACACTACTTTTTACGTTAACAATGTTAGAAATGCACATGTGCATCTATATGTATCAACAGGAAATAAGGTGTTTTGGTACACTACTTTCTCTTTCATCTATCATTCCATCCATAATACACAAGCATGCACATGTGCATTTTTGTCATTTCTTTGACAAATTCCGTAATTCATTACATATATTAGACAATTGCACTTTCATTTACACTACCATATGTAATACACTACTTTTTACATTACCAATATTAGAAATGCACATGTGCATTTATATGTATCAACATGAACTAAGGTGTTTTGGTACACCACTTTGAATACACTTTCCCTTTCATCTATCATACCACCCATAATACACTACCATTACCTCCTACCATCCATAACACAATACCATTACCTCCTACCATCCATAATACAATACCATTAACAATATTTTCACTTTATTACATGTATGTAAACACCATTTATACCATCCAATCAACATATTACATAAAAAATTGACAACTATAACCAAACCATCAACCACTAGATATAACTAACCAAAAAACATGTATATGGGTCTACTTCTCCATTTAAAATCACAAACTTTTTGTATCAAAACACGTTATATCATGGTTATACCTAATTATGCACATGTGCATTTTGAATATTGGTAATGTAAAAAGTAGTGTATTACTAATGGTATTGTAAATTAAAGTGCAATTGTCTATTCCTGATAACGTATTACCGAATTTGTTGAAGTAACGATACATATGCACATGTGCATTGATAACTGTTACTCGAAAAAAAAAGTTTTTTTTTTTTTTTTTTTTTTTTTTTTTTTTATGGTAACGAAAGCGATTTTTTATTAAAAAATATTAAAAAAAATAAAAAAAAAATTTTTGAGTGCTTTTTTGATTTTTTTTAGATTTTATTTTGTGTTCACATTGGTTCTCGCGGTTCTCGCAATAAGGGTGGTTCTCCCATGAACCTTACCCTATATATATATATATATATATATATATATATATGCTAAAAACTGAATTTTAAATTTTTATAAAAATTCCCCTCTACGCTTTTTTTTTTTGTTACAAAACGTTCGATAAGTCACCACAAACGGATTAACTTTTACCACCAACAATTACAAAGCCATGAATAGATCTCACAGGTTTGCAAGCTTTCCGAGTTAAACCGTGAAGTTGGTAAGTTATTGGAGATGTTGGTGCATAGATGTCTGTTAACTTCGTCTTTATAGAGTCTTGTATTGTTTTAGATAAATCAAGGCACGTAGTACGAGAAATATGTCAAAAATAGGTTTAGAGGTAATTTCGCACGAAATTACATGTTGTAATTTCGTTTGGTAATTTCGCACGAAATTACTATTTCGTGTGAAATATAATTTCGCTTGGACATGTTCATGCGAAATTACCTTGCCTATATATAGGTGCCTGGTCTTCGTCATTTGACACGAAATTAACTTTTCTGATTCAGAGCCAAGGTGCTGCCAGTTTGTCAAACGATCTGAAAAAGCTTTGAAATCAATAAAAGGAAGATAATTAGAGAGAATCTAGCTGTATTCACGTCGATATCATTGATTCCGCCTTTGATATTGATGTTAAACTCTTCTGATTGACTGGTTCGGGTCATACGACGATCCAACAAGTGGTATCAGAGCTCAGGAAGAAGAGTTTATACTAATTCAGCTTGTTTTCATCACTTCTACTCCTTCTTTTCAAAATTAAACGAGATTTTATGGTTAAAATGGCTTAATTTTCACACATTATACGCGAAACATCATTTTAATGAATCCTTGAAAGTATTGGACCAAAATTCGAACAAAAAACGGATCAATTTGACAAAAAGGTGGCCGAAATGATGATGTCATCATAATTTCGCTCGAAATTGTCACTGTAATTTCGCACGGAATTACATTTTGTGGCTAATTTCGTTTGAAAGTGCGCATAATTTCATACGAAATTATATTTCGCTTGAGGATTTCATACGAAATTACTAATTTCGCACCAAGTTGGCTTAATTTCGCTTGAAACTAAGCTAATTTCGCTCGAAATTATATTTCGCTTGGTAATTTCGCTTGAAATACCTAATTTCGTTTGAGTGGGTATTTCGTGTGAAAAAGTAATTTCGTTTTGAAAGCTATTTCGTGTGAAAACTGTTATTTCGTTTGAGTTCTAATTTCGCGTGAACTAATTTCGCTTGAAATTGTTTTGTTAAAAATAAAAAAATTTCTAAGTGTTTGTTGATTGTTTCAGATATTTGAAGATGGATGAGTTTATGAATCCTTTCAGTGACATGTTTACTTTCACGGGAAACACCGGAGATGACACATCAAACAACACAAATGAAAATGCTCCGAGTGCAAAGAAAACCCTTTCTGATGCTTTGAGTGTGGAGAGTGCATATGGCACATACAATAAACCTCCTAAACTGATGGCGATAGAAGAATACAATAGATGGGGTAAAAGGTTTGAAGAGTGGCTAAAAGCATTTGCGTATCCAAGCTGGAAAAGCATGAAGAATGGTTTCAATATGGGAAGAACAGATTTTGAGAATCTAGAAGAGAATGAGATAGATAGATATGTTGCTGAGCAAAAGTGCATTGCATTACTTCATCATTCTGTGAGAGACGACATAATATCATTGATCGAGTACTCAAATTCGAAAGATCTATGGGAGAAACTGAAAGTGAAATGTGTGGGTAGTGCTGAGATAGTTAAAAACAAAAAGAAATTGTTAAGAAAAGAATTTTGATTTGTTTGGATGTTTGAAAAATGAATTTGTGTCAAAGATGATCGAAAGATTTGGGCATTTGAAGATGGAGTTGGCAAGACACGGAATCATTTATACTCAAGAAGAATTGTTTGACAAACTGTTTGACTCACTGCCTGATGAGAAAGACTGGCAGTACTTTGCTTTGATGCTGAAGAACACAGTAAAGTCAGAGGATTTAACGGTTGATCTGTTGATCGAAAGATTAGAGAGTCATGAGCTGGAGATCAAGAAATCAAACAAAGTCAATCATTCTTCATATCAGCAGAATGTTGAGTTGTATTACCGAGGAAGTATGATCCCGAAGACTGTGTCTCCCAAGACAGCTTTCTCAGCTGAAAGTTCTAACACTTCAAATCAAGAAAGTTCAAGCAGTGGTTTTCATAGTGGTTCATCGTCAACTACTCCAAGTCAACCAGTTCCAAAGAATTTGTTTCAATGCAACATTGTTGTGGATCTAAAGAATGCTCAAAATTTCAGTGAAGAATCCGCAAAGCAGCAGATGGTGTTTTTAGCGTCTGTGTTAGAGTCTTATGAGAGCCTTGTTGCAGGCAAGATTGGAAACACTAACCTCACCAAGGAGGATTATGACCAGATCGATCCAGAAGAGATGGAGTTGATCGATATCAGGTGGTGTATGGCTAGTGCAGTTAGACGAGCACAAAGGTTCATGGAAATTACAGGCAGACATTCTATTGGTGGACCTTCCACAAAACTTGGTTTTGATAAATCAAAGGTCACTTGCTTCAAATTTAAACAAAAGGGACATTTTAAACGTGAATGTCGTAACGCACCTACTGATGACACTGCAAATCCATTTCGTGAAGATTACTACAAAAGAGCAATCTATCATCAGAACAAATCAGAACCGCCCAGAATGAAGCAGATAGAAGAAAATCACAAAGAAAAATCCAGAGCACTTGCTGTTATCCATGACGATGAGGGATATGATTGGAGTGAAGTATTACCAGAAGAAGACGCAGTGGGCTATGTGTTTGTGACAAAGATTGTTCCCTTCAAAGATAGCAGAACAGAAGAAGAGAAATACATCAACAGAAAGATGTCAGCTCAATTCAGGATTAGCAGAATCTATCGTACATACAAAGAAGCTAAAAAGGCAAAAAGATGGGATGCTGATAGAGAATGTACCTAGATCCCAAGGGAAACATTGATGAACAAATTGCTGATGAAGAAGAAGCCAGACAGAGAGAGTGGTGGGGAGGAGGAGAAGTTGAAGAAAAAGAAAAAGAGGCGCAGCCAAAGAAAGTTGATGTTGGAATTATTGATACATCACAAGACTTCACGGCCGAAAATTTGAAGAAGATGGCTGACAAAGTGCTTGCTGCAAAAGAGCTAGAGGTAGTTTCTGGTTCTGGAAATGAGTCTAAAAGCAAGGTCAGTCAGAATGATGCAATCAATGAGTCAGGTAAGAAAGTTAAAACTGAGAGCGACTGCAAAAATTGCATGAAAGACTGCAAGGTTTGTAGTACACTTGCTTACCTTAACGGTAAAAAGACCGAAGAACTGACAGGAAGAGTCAGAGACGTTGAAAATCAGATCTTAAACCGTGACAAAATGTTGAAAGCTTCAATGAACGATTAAAAGAATTAACTGAGAAAATCGAAAATGATAAAAGTGACGTAGAAAGAATTAGGGAAGAAAATGAAAAACTAATTCATGAAAATCGTCAACTCTCAGAAAATTTTGAGAAGCTAAAACGAACGGTAAAAGATTCTGATGAGAGAAATGGTAAGACAAACAAAGAAAATGTTCAATTGTCAGGTGTCCTTAGGGTAAAAGAAGAGTTAATCAACCAGCAACTGGATGAAATTGCTAAGTTGAAGCTTCAGTTTCAAGAAGCTAAAATTGAAAATGAACGCATCCAGTTGAAACTGAACAGTTACAACTCCGCAAGTTTTGTTCTTCAACATATAGTTCCTAAACCAATTGGAAAGAACAAAGCAGGCGAAGATGTATACTTTGATGGAACCGGGGTTGGGTTTCATCAGGTTCCACCACCAGTCTTAAACAATTTTTCAAAGAAAAAATCAGGGTTGGTTAATGATGAAGAAGAATATGAAGTTAAGCTTCTAGACACGATTGATATCACATTCACTTCATCTTCTGATGAAGATAGTGTCCAATCTGAAGTTGTGAAAAGCATGGTTGAAAATGTTTTAAAGTCTGAAAGTGACACTACTGAGGATGATGAATGCTTTTTGGATAAATACATTCCAAAATCAAAATCCAAAAACAACTTAAATGAAGAACCTAATCTTGTGATGTACAAGATGGCGGGATCTGATAAGTTGTATTCGGATCGTGATTTTCCTTTGGAGAATGTTAATGTTGGTAAATTGAGAAATGTGTTCAAGTTGATTGAAATTGATGCGTCTGAAATTGAAGGTTTGAAATGTTCCAAATGGAAATTAAACTTTGAAAAGGATAAATCTTACTACAAAAAGCCTGTTGTACCGCCGCGTTTTTCTAACAACAATTAAAACAATTGGTCGGGTGGTTATAAGGGTGGTAAGAATTATCATAGAAGGAACTTTCAAAACAAGAAGTTTGTTGAGAAAAAGGTGTTTGTAAAAAGCTCGAGTTCTCATTCCGAGCAAGAATCTGAAATTTTTTCAAAATCAAATGAAGAGTTTTTTGAAGAAAAGGCCTCACAGCCTCAGACCGAAGGTACAAATCGGGTAGTTGATACTCGTACATGCTTTAAGTGCAACAAAGTTGGACATATTGCACGAAAGTGCACCAACTTAAAGCCTAAGTCTGAAGTTGTTGAGAGTCAGAAAAGGAAAGTTGATGCAAAAGGCAAAGCTCCAATGGTTGTTGAGAAGAAAGTTTTGAAATATGAAAACACCAAAATCAAAACTGAATCCGTAAAGAATGTGGTAACTAAAACTGACAAATTTTACAAACGGGTAGCTTCGCCTCAACAAGCATGGAAGCCAAAATCAGTTGAAAAGAAATCAAATTCTGCAACACCAAAGGTTTCTGAGACGGAAAAACAATCATCCTCTACCACTTCGGTGAAGATGAATGTTCCTTTGGATCACTACGAGAAACTTGAGAAACCAATGTCTACTGCTTCTGAAAAGAAGTATGTACCAAAGAAAGACCAATCATCTAGTCAACCTTCTAAAAATGATTTCTTTATATACAAAGAGGTTGAGATTGGGTCTGAGGAGAGCTTAAAGATGAATGACAAGAATTTTCCGCCACTTTACATTGCAAAAACTCCCCTAAATGTCAAGTTACCCGAGTCGAAAGAGGCTTGGGTGGCATCAAAAACTAACTAAGTGTTTGTGATATGTGCAGGAGCTTCCAAGATCCGTTTCACGTTGGATTATGGATAGTGGAGCTTCTCGGCACATGACAGGGAAGAAAACCCTAATGTACGATGTTCGAGGGTTCAATGGAGGTTATGTGTGATTTGCAGGCAATCAAGGTGGTCGAATAGTTGGTGAAGGAACTTTATCGAATGGAATCGTCACGTTTGAAAGAGTAAACTACATCGCTGAGCTTGAAAATAATCTTCTGAGCATCTCTCAGATCTGTGATCATATGTATACAACGCACTTTACAGACAAAGAATGTTTGATCTTGAAACCAGGATTTGTTGTTCCCGAAGAGTGGGTTATCATGAGAGCACCCAGAGTCAATGATCTGTACGTGTTGGACATGAGTGTAGCAACTACTACCACGGGTCAGGCTCACTGTTTTATGTCAAGAGCAACGGAAAAAGAATCACAATTGTGGCATCGAAAGATGGGCCATATTCACCTGCGAAAAATGAATCACCTGGTGCATAACGACTTAGTAATTGGTGTTCATGTGAAAGGTTTCCATCTTGAGGGGGAGTGCATTGGCTGTGTCAAAGGCAAACAAAAGAAGAAATCTCACCCTGGAAAGAAGGTTAACTCAGTCTCAAGACCGTTAGAGAGACTTCATATGGATCTTTTTGGTCCAGTGAACCTCAAAAGCATAACTGGAGATCTCTACTGTCTAGTAGTAACAGATGATTACTCAAGATTTTCATGGGTATCATTTCTGAAAACAAAAGATGAGACGTTTGAAAGTTTGATGACGTTGTTCAGGAAAATTGAAAACTTGTACCAAACTCGAATCAGAAGAATCAGGAGTGACAACGGTACAGAGTTCAAGAACAACAAGATGGAAGAGTATTGTGATGAGAGAGGTATATTGCAAGAATTTAGTGCTCCTTACACTCCGCAGCAAAATGGAGTAGCTGAAAGAAAGAACAGGATGCTAATTGAAACAGCTAAGACTATGCTTGCTGATTCGAAACTACCAGTCAATTTTTTGGCAGAAGCAGTGTCAGCCGCTTGCTATACACTCAATCGGGTTCTTACAGTGAAGAAATTCAACAAGACATGTTTCGAGCTGATCAACAACCGCAAACCAAACCTGAAGTATTTAGAACCGTTTGGGTCTCCCTGCACAGATCTAGAGCCTTTTGGAAAGTTTGGTGCAAAGAGCATTGAAGGAATATTTGTGGGTTACTCAAGTCCATTGAAACGAGTCTTTGTTCCAAGCTTGAAGCAGATTATCGAAGCACATAATGTTGAGTGTCAGAGTTATACTATGCCACCTCAGAATCTAGGCGACTCATGGCGTTTTAATTACGATACACTGTGGGATTCATTTGACATAGAAGAAGAACCAGATTTCTTTGACGAGTTAGATATTCTGAGAGAGTATGAAGAATCACAAGAAAGATTCCCAGCTGAGTATTCTAGACGTCAATTTCAAGCTTCCAATGACGATGAAGCCGGTCCTAGTAATGCTGGAGAAAATGATGATATTCAGCAAAATCTTAACAATCTGACTGCAGTCAACGATAATTTAGAATCTGATGATAGACCTGTATTTGATCATGGTGATTCAGATTCTGAGGGGGAGCAGATCCAGATTTCAAGTCAAACAATTCCAGTCAGTGAACAAAGTGCAAATCAGAATGTCACAAATTTGGAAGGCGAGGTAGATGTTCTAGGCGACGTGATGCCGAGAACTCTTTCGTATCATCCAGAAGAGCTGATTATTGGAGAATTACAATCAGGCGTTCACACTAGACGTCAAATTGACCAAGGCCTTACTTGTTTTTATTCTACAGTTGCTCCGTTACAAACAGAATTTTCACTTAGTTGTTTTATTTTGCAGATTGAACTGTGAACATACAAGGAAGCACTAACTGAAGATTCCTGGGTCAACGCGATGCAATAGGAGCTGAGTCAGTTTGAGAAGTTGGGTGTGTGGAAATTGGTAGACTTGCCTGATGGTCAAAGGAAGATAAACACCAAGTGGGTGTTCAAGTTCAAGAGAGACGATCGAGGGGTTATTATTCGTAACAAAGCTTGACTCGTAGTTCAGGGTTTCAGTCAGCAGGAGGGTATAGATTTCACTGAAGTGTATGCTCCGGTTGCTAGGCTTGAAGCTATCAGAATCTTCCTAGCATTTGCATCTTGGAAAAATTTTAAAGTTTATCAGCTAGATGTTAAATCGGTGTTTCTCTATGGGAAGGTAAAAGAGGAGGTATACGTCGGATAGCCACCGGGCTTCACCGATCCAATCCACAAAGACAAGGTTTATTTGCTGGATAAAGCGTTGTATGGTTTACACCAGGCCCCGAGAGCTTGGTACGAGACTTTGTCTCAACACTTACTTGCCAACAGCTTCATCCGTGGAAAAGTGGATGCCACTCTCTTCACCAAAGAAGTCGACGGTCATCTTCTGATAGTTCAGATATACGTGGACGACATCATATTTGGGTCAACAAATGAAAATCTGTGCAAAGATTTCGAAAGAGTTATGAAGCAAAAAATTTGAAATGTCATCAATGGGTGAGATGAAATACTTCTTGGGACTTCAGGTTGATCAACTGCCTAAGGGAATTTTCATACATCAGACGAAGTATGTTCATGATAGAGAAATTTGGGATATCAGGTTCTACTCCAGCTTCCACCCCATTAGCAACGAATCATGGGATAAACCCTGATCTCACCGGAGAGAAGGTAAATTAAACGATGTATCGTTCCATGATCGGATCGCTGATGTACTTAACAGCTTCAAGACCCGATATTATGTATCCAACCTGCCTCGCAGCAAGATTTCAGTCTAACCCAAGAGCTTCACATATGGTAATTGTGAAATGGATATTGCGCTACCTGAAAGGAACTCCATCACTGGGGTTGTGGTATCCAAGAGAAGGCGATTTCACGCTCAAAGGGTATTCCGATTCCGATTTTGGATGCTGCAAAGTTAACGCTAAATCAACGACAGCGGGGTGCCAGTTTTTCGGATCACGATTGGTTACCTGGCAATGCAAGAAGCAGACCTCTGTGGCTTTATCCACATGTGAAGCTGAGTATGTATCTGCTAGCAGTTGCTGCTCTCAGATCTTGTGGATCCAGCAACAGATGAGAGACTACGGTTTGCAATTTCTTAACACCCCTATCTTTGTTGATAATGAGGCAGCGATAAACATTACTAAAAATCCTGTTCATCACGCTAAAACAAAATACATTGAAATTCGTCATCACTTGATCCGAGATTGTTTCGAGAAGAAGTTGATACGAATTGAGAAAATCCACACTGACGAACAAAAAGCTGATTTACATACCAAAGCGTTTGATAAAACTCGCTTTCAATATTTGTTAAAATTGAACGGTATGAAGCTTTTATCGGTGTTCGAGGAGATTCTTGGCGTATATGAAGGTACCACTGTAGATGATGTTGAGACGCAATCTGCAATGGTTTGTCGATTTTTTACTTGTTTTGGTATTTAGGGGGAGTAGGTTAATATTTTCAGAAAATACAAAAACAGTAAAAATTTTCAAAAATCCAAAAACATGAGATATTTTCAAAATACAAAAACATTAGAAAACAGGAAAGAGCTTGTGTAAAAAGGGAAAATGATAGTACATTGGCTTGACAGTTACGGTATGCTAAAGAATTGTAAAGTTTAAAAGTCTTAAGCAGTCTCGCTGATAATATGCCGATAGGTTTTTACACATTTAGTAGGTTTGTTCGGGATATAAACTTAAAATTCATACTTGCTTATTTCGTGGGGAACACTACTTGGATATATAGGTAACCCCTGAAATCTCGTTTGAAGGACCCCTCTTTCTGAAATACTAGGTCTTTATACTCAGTGATATCTGGGGTATTATCCCGGGAGTTCTGATTTTGCGAAAGCAATAGCCTAGTCCCCGTATAATACTTTACTGCTTGCTTGAAATATAGCACCACCCTCAATACAAAAATGATAAAACTTTGAAAAATGCTAATCATGTGCTGTTGTAAAAAAAGATCCTCTAAAGGGGACCCACTTAAAGTCGAAGCCGTCATCTCTCTGATTTTGCGAAAGCAATAGCCTGAGCTCTCACGGCCCTCGCAATTAACCCCTTACAGATATCATTTGTGGTATACTCACTTGTAAGACTGAATATTGGGATATGGATACGGAAGTATATTCAAGAGGTGGGACACATGAATGAGTTTAAGTTCTTAATACACCTAATTCGTATCCTGGACAGATTGAAATTTGTGTGAGAATTTAAGTGGATCAGTATATCGACAATCTAAGCGAATTGTTTAATTTTGAGTATGAAATCTAAGCTTAACGGTACTTGTAACTTGTCGAATAGCTGATATGATTCCCTAACACGCTCATCAAAAATATATGTTTGTAAATAGTTTACATTTACTGCATTCTATTTCTGTTTAGCATTCTAGTTTAGAAACTTTATTCAAAATCCAAAAAGATTTTACATTGTTGCTTTATTTTCCGACAAACCAAAGTGGAAAGTTGATCTTCAGATTCGAAGTTTGAAGCAGATGCAGGAAGTTTCTGAGCTGGACAGAAGAGTTGTGAGCTTATCTTGTTAAACTTGAAAAATGAAAAGTTAAAACAAGTTCATTAAGTTGAATCTTGTAATGTTCTGATAAAATTTTGCAAATTGTTGAACAAAAGTCAGTTTTGTTTCATCTTGGATCAACCAAGGTCATTAAGTTGGACTTGGTAGATAAATTGAGTACTCAGGGTCATTGAATTGAACTTGAGAATTTAAGTGGATTTTTAGAAACTGATAAAAAAAACAAGAATAAATGTTAAAAGTCAATAGATTGTAATGTTATATTTTTGAGAAGCAGGAAACAAGATCCCCATGGCATAGAAAGTGTAAAGTTTGAACCAGAATTCTAGCTTCAGCATATTGAAAGGGGGAGTCTACATTCTGGATCAACACTCAAAGGGGAGTTTAAAGAGTTTTGAAGATAGAGAATGAAGGATGCTTACAGTGTCAGACAAATTGGACAGAGAAGAAGATAGATCAAGACTAAAGACTGAAGATTTGATGCTAAAGACTTCGTCAACATCCAAGGGGGAGTCTGTTGGTGCATAGATGTCTGTTAACTTCGTCTTTATAGAGTCTTGTATTGTTTTAGATAGATCAAGGCACGTAGTACGAGAAATATGTCAAAAATAGGTTTAGAGGTAATTTCGCACGAAATTACATGTTCGTTTGGTAATTTCGCACGAAATTACTATTCGTGTGAAATATAATTTCGCTTGGACATGTTCATGCGAAATTACCTTGCCTATATATAGGTTCCTGGTCTTCGTCATTTGACATGAAATTAAATTTTCCGATTCAGAGCCAAGGTGCTGCCAGTTTGTCAAACGATCTGTAAAAGCTTTGAAATCAATAAAAGGAAGATAATTAGAGAGAATCTAGCTGTATTCACGTCGATATCATTGATTCCGCCTTTGATATTGATGTTAAACTCTTCTGATTGACTCGTTCGGGTCACATGACGATCCAACAGGAGATGAACATCGAAGTTACCCTATAAGGGGAAACGGATGTGTGTGAGTATTTGGATTTGGTGGAAGATTCGGATTCGAAATTGAAGTATATGAAAGTATAAGTACACGAAAGGATTTCTTTGTCTAAATACTCGTTTTGACTCTAAGTTCTTAGGTGATTTCATGGGTCCTAATTTGCCCATTAGAATCAAAACCTAGGAGTTTAGAACAACATCAAAGTAACCTATGTTCATGACATATAACCATAATCTGGTTAATATCACAAATTCGGTTGATTATGTATACATTATATATTATATAGTATAGGTTAATATTTGTCCATCATATTATATCATAGAATTCATGTAAGTCACACATGGAGATATGGTATACCTCATTGTATGATTCACCAAAGCACAAAGTTTACCAACTTAGTTGGTAAACCCGGTTGGTCATGAATGATAAGAAAATACAACTAACTAGTTCATTAAGTAGCCAAGTAAGAATAACCCGGGGGTTTCATACCCATCATGGAAAATGTTGGAGATGCGGTGTGGTTGTGTTACTTTAGGACTAGGAAACTACTTGGAATATCATGATAAATCATCAAGTGAGGTGGTGGAACGAGTTTGGATAGCCATTGCTTCCATGGTTTACATATTTACCAAAACAAAAGTCTCACCATATGGAATATGGTGAGCTTAGATGGTTTCATCACTTGTAGGTCATCTTAAACCTTGTTGAAACTGAAAGTTTATGAGGTCCTTGGACCTCTAAACTTATGAGAATCAACCTTAAACAAGTCCCATAATCATAGATGAGACTAGAGACAAGTTAGGTGCAAGATTCTTACAAGAAAGTTAAATGTAATTAAGGATAGCAAAGTTTTTCTTCATAATAGAAAGTTGGACCTCAAAATGGTGATGTTCCACCTTAGTTTACCATGGTAAACTTGTGGAAACACTCCTAGGGGCGTTCCAAGCTCTATATGGAAGAAACAATGAAGAAAAGATAAAGAAAGGTGAGTTTGAACTCACTTTAGGACTTGGAATAATTCTGCCAAAACTTGAAATTACTGCTGATTTGAGAGTGTTTTGAGGGTGTAGAGGAGTTTGGAAAGTGAAAATGGTGAGATTGAGGCTTGTTTATATATAGGTGAAGTATGGTTTATGTTTAATGGAGGTTTAAAGGTGATTGAGGAAGAAAATGTGGGAAAAAAGTGACCAACCCGTAGC
This sequence comes from Helianthus tuberosus, assembly GCA_030545235.1. Classification (NCBI taxonomy): domain Eukaryota; kingdom Viridiplantae; phylum Streptophyta; class Magnoliopsida; order Asterales; family Asteraceae; genus Helianthus; species Helianthus tuberosus. The sequence continues at coordinate 83,393,370 of CM060380.1, forward strand.
TGGGAAAACAACTCGCTGTGGATCCACCTCGTGGCGTCCCACGAGCAGAAAAGAGGGGAGGGGTCGCGGGACGCGACGCCCTCTTGGTTCCAGCGAGTTTGTTTTATTTACATTTTGGCCTCTGAAACTTCCATTTGTTATCATTTTATGCTAGAACTTTATATTTTGACATGTTTTTAAGTATGTAAAAGTATGTAAGTATAATTCGAGTATCGTGAATGTACGTATGAGTAACTAGGTTATATACCCGTGATTTCACGGGTTATGGGTTGTTTTATAAAAATTTATATTTACATAATAATTTTATATATTTGATTTCTTATAATTGGATAACCTGTTCATACTAACACCACTTTAACGTCCTTTCTACCATGAGTTTTTCTTAACATGCCGCCTTGCTAATGTGACTGCTACGTCACTTTTAATGTCTCCTATTTATACCCTCCCACACTTAATGTTTTATACCCGTGAGTTTCACAGGTTATGGGTTGTGTTAAAAAATCTATATTTATAAAAGTACTTTTTTTTGGTATGATTTTATATAGACGTGTCGAGGCAGATATGTAGCCTGTGCTTGAGTAACAAAAATCAACTTTGATCATAGCTTGAAGACATATGGGTAGCGAAATATATTCATATATGTCATATACTTTTAAAATATATTTAAGATAAAATAGTATGAAAACGATTTGGTCGTCAGATAGACCGAACCAACAACATTATATATGTAACCTCAAAAAAGACAATTGAAAATAAAATTCAATTTAAAAGGTATAAACTAAATCACACAATGAATTTTCATTTTTTTATATACCAATGAAACTGATCCCACCCAACACTTCCAAAACACACAGGAGACTTACTCGCTTCCCCCATACGCTTCTTCAACTCTCCCAAAACACACTAACCACTACCAAACTCAAACCCTAGAATCTCTGGATTCGGTACCTTCTTCAACATACTGAGACGCGACAAAGATTACACTCAAGAAACGGTTATCAACTAACAATTATCAGAAATCTCTGCATTCGGTAACCTTTTTTTAAACTGATTTCTTAATTTTTCACAGATTTCATAGTTTTATTTGTTTAATAATGTTAAATAATCAGTGTCGGAAAACAAAATAATGATGACCGGAACTTCAATTTTCTGTGTTGATATTCATTTGAAACCCTAAAACGGAGATTTTGAATGCTTGTGCTTGATTAATGCCCTGGTTTTTTAGAATTTTTCCACTGTTTGGTATTTGATGTAACATTTCTGGTTAGAATGATATTTTTTAGGGTTATGCTTGATAATGGTGATGTTTTTATGCTGAATTTTCATGGTAATGTTTCTATGAACAACCTTATAATGCATACTTGAATGGTTATTAATAGAGAATGAGATTGTACAACTTGAATATGTTCGCTGAATTGAATGCTTAGTGTGTTCGGCTTGGTTTGGACATGTGTATAAGATGTTCGATGAAATGCCAATAGTTTATTTTCATTCTATTTTGGTACAGAAATACAAATACTTCTTTTTATTGATAATATCATTGATTTTTGTCTAATTATGTATAGAATTATTACTGCGTTTAATTAATTAAATGTGAGAATCGGTAAATTCTTTACAAGTTAGAGAAATATAGATACATAATCTTTTTTAAGTTTTCATTTTGTAAAGCTTGATTACAAACAGGGGAAATGTTCATATCATATGTTCCTGGCTTGGTTCTCATGTTTATATGTATATATAACTTTACAAAATTTGAAGTTATGGTGTTACACTTGTCTGGCTAGCCGCTGATTACATATGCAAGTCATGACCATCAGTTGTCTAATTAAACAATTTTTTACTAATTCTCACTCTGCTTGATTATGAAAATATAACTACTTAAATTGGGTGCAGAAATGGATTCAACGAAGATACCTCCTTCGTTCTTAAAATTTATTGGAGAAGATATTGTGTTTTTGGTATGTTTTTCTTCTTTCTGTGGTAATGTGATATTGTTATTTGTCATTATCATCTCACATCTTTGCTATTGCTTTATTAGACCATACCATCTGACTTTGCAACTAATCTGTGGGGAGATAAAATCCCCTATGGTAAAACAGTACAAATAAGAGATGGTGGCAGTTTGAGGTTTGTAAGGATCAGAAACAGAAATGGAGAACCTATATTTACTGACTGATGGATTATGTTGGTTAGAAAAAATGCTTTGAAATTAAAAGATGGAGTATTGATAACAGCCACCGGGCCATACACATTCAATGTTTCATGGTTCAAAGAATATGTCTGTCAAAACTCTTATTTTACAGCACAACAAAAATTGTACCAGAAATGTCTGTAAGTGACTTTATATTAGTTCAGTACTCGTTTTTAACAGCTGTCTAATATTTTCTAATTCTCTACTAATGATTTTTTGAATTTATTTTATAGCTTATGTCTCATACATTTTGGAAGAACTTTTATGGTAAAAACTACAAGGGTGAAATGGCAAGGGTATATATTGGAGAAAGATTTTGGAATGTCAAGTTGGAAGCATGTTCGCATTGTTGTTGTTTCAAAGATGGATGGCGTAAACTGGTTGAGGAGGTGCCTTTGGAGAACGAACCATACTTGGTTTTTACAATGCTTGATTTGAAAACCTTTGAACTTTCTGTTTTTGATGCAGAGACTGTCACTGAAATCGTTTTCAAAAAAGATGACGTGGTAAGTACATGATGTGTTTTATTTTTACGAAATTATTTATTATTCTTGTTATTAAACTTTTACACATTAATAGTTATGACTTTTTTTGTGAAGGGTAAAGGCAAGTGTAAGATACATGCTGAAGAGGTTTTGGTAAGAAGTGGGAAGTGGGAAGTGGTAAAAGCTTTGGACGAAGCGTACATGAACTGTGGGAAGTGGTCATGTGGTTGTTATTATAAACACTATGTGGTAGTTTTTTTGGTTGGGCTTTATAGTCCTAGGTGGGTTGTTATTATAAACCTACTTATGTAAATGTAGGTTAGCATGTCAATGCGTGGTTAGTTGGTCTTTTTGGGTACAATAGCTTAACTAATTTTCATCTTTTGTGTTATGCTTAATAGTAATACACATCGTATGATTTATTAAACCTTAGTCTTGTCATGGTGATGTCTATAATAGATGACGAATTTTGGTACAACTTCATTTTTGTCGAATTATTTTAGATATGATTAATATTACAAACTTGTTTCCATTCATTTGGTTTTAAAACGTCAAAAAGTTTTTTTTTTATGATTTATAACCTGATAACTCTTCATGCTAAGACCCATGTTTGGCAAACCTTACCAAGAAGGAAAAAAACATAAATTCAATTACCTAGGACATTTAAGCGAGTCGTGTTAGGAAGTTGAACTTTTAATGGTTGTACGATCATATTACGAATAAACTTTAATGAATAATGATATTTCCATCACTACAACTGAAATATTCTTGAACAGTTGAACACCCCAAATCAAACTACTCATGTCGCAAAACAACCTAGATTGCGAAATTTAACAGTAAATAACGGGTTACATACCTCATAAAAGACGGTTCGTAGATAGGGTTCGAATATGTTTATTGTATTTTTCCTCTCTTTAATCGTACACACTCATCACACATAAATTTTTTTACTTTTACTTTTCAAATCATATGGCTAGAGCTTCACTCAACCCTATCTTGGGAAGTGGGACTGCAAGTTCCCAACATAGGTTTGAGTGAAGCTCTAGCCATATGATTTGAAAAGTAAAAGTAAAAAAACCTAATTTTTTATATTTGCAAAAGAAAAAATTTTATATGATTTATTATAAATTAAACACTAATTTTTTTGGGGGGGTAACATAAAAGAACAAAACCACTTTAACGTCCTTTCCACCACATGTCTTTCTTACCGTGCCGCCTTGCTAACGTGACGGTTATGGTTTGTTTTAAAAAAAAATTATTTGCAAAAAAAAAATTCTAATTGATTTATCTTAAATTAACAATAGAAGTTTTTTAGAAAAAAAAATTTAACGGATTAATTTTTTGGCAAAAAGATTAAAAAATAGAGAACACACCAAATCTCTTCATTATCTTCTTCACACATTCGCTCTCTACCTAACAAACCCTAAACCAGACTTCTTCCAAAAAACGCGGTGGTTTCGCCTGAGGATCCGATCACTCCGCCGTTCTACATTCAAGTTCAACATCAAGTTCAACATCCGGTATATGTTTTTTGATCTCATTTCTTCATTTTTTTGAAGATTTTGTAGTTTATATGTTAAATAATCAGAATCTAAGTTTCCGAAAACAAAATCATGATGACCGGAACTTCAATCGTTTGTGTTTCAGTTTGATTTCTTGACTTGTTTGCCGATCTGAATAATGTTTACTGTATGTTTCATTTTTCATCAAACCCTAAATCCGTGATAATGATCAAACACTTATCTTCCGATTACATAATATAATAGTAAATATCTTGTTGGTGGTTGTTGATTTTGTTTACTTCAAACCCTAAAACGAAGATTTAGATATATGTTCTTTCAACTCTTTAAGTTCTGTTTTAGTGTGGTAATTGAAAATTCTTACGAGTGATCATTGTGAATTAGATTGCACAAACTGTATATGATTGTTTTTACACTGTTTTCAGTCAAAAATCTACACTGTTTGTAGTTAAAACATTGCATAGATGATGTATTTGAGTTAAAATGATGGACTTTTTTGGGTTAAAATGGTGTGGGTGAAAGTTTGCTAATGTAAGAGGCTCTTCTTAAAGTTGTTTTCATGTTGTTTTGATGTTCATTGTTCAAGGTACTCACTCACTTTAACTGTTATTGCATTCATTAGATACCCACCAGATTTCATATGGTTTTTATATGAATGCTATGAAAATCCTTGTAAAAATTCCTTATATTCAAGTTATGCATATGCTAGTGTATTTACCTTCCTAATTGTAAGTATCTATTTCATTCTGTCCAGATATGGATTCAAGAAAAAACGCTCATTCATTCATAGCGTTTCTTGATAAAGAAGAGCCTTTTTAATGGTAATTTTTTTTAATTTCGTTGGACTGTTATATGAATATTTGAGGTTATCATTTGACATGTTTGCTATTGCTTTATTAGGAGATACCAAATGATTTTGCTTATAATCTATGGGGCGATAACATCCCATATTATAAAACAGTTGACATACGGGATGGTGAAAATTTGAGAAAGGTGCGTATTACAAAAAAATGATAGGCCAGTATTTACAGATGGATGGATCTTGTTAGTTAGACACCATCAATTGAAATACAAAGATGGGATATTGATCAAGGCAGTTGGGCAGTTGAAATTTGAAGTATTGTGTTTTAAAGATTTGGTATGTCAGAACTCGTATATTACAGCGGCTATTGAATCAGAACTTGGAATGTCTGTAAGTGAATTTATATTAGTTCAGTACTAATTTTAAACAAATCTTTAATTTATTGAAATTCTATTGTAATAATTTGTTGAATTTCTTTTATAGGTAATGGCAGATAAATTTTTTAATGAGTTTTACGGCAAAAATTTCAAAGGTGGAATGCCCAAGGTATATTTTGGACAAAGATTTTGGAATGTAAGACTTGAAGGAAGCTCGGAGGGTGGTTATTTCAACGCTGGATGGAGTAAGGTGGTGGAAGAGGTCCCTCTAGACACTGACTATTTCTTGGTTTTTACCAGGCTGGATTTAATGACCTTTGATGTTTCGGTATTCGATCCTGACACCGGAACAGAAGTTTTTCTAAAAAAGGTTGAGGGGTTCTTTTAAAAGTATATATCGAAACACATTAATTAAAACTGTTTATAATTATACTGATTTTTGTCTGAGGTTTTTTAAAATTTCTAGTCTACTGCGGATGATGATATGATAGTTGAATCAAAGTTGCCGGATGATGTGTGTGAAGATGATCGGGAAGGAAATAAAAAAGATGTAAGTATTGAAGTTGTTCATTCTGAAAGTGTTTTATATGTTTAACATTTATGAATTTATTTATTTGAATTATTATTTAACTTTTACGTATTCATGCTTTATTCTGAAAGTGTTTTATATGGCCCCTGAAACTTCCATTTGTTATCATTTTATGCTAGAACTTTATATTTTGACATGTTTTTAAGTATGTAAAAGTATGTAAGTATAATTCGAGTATCGTGAATGTACGTATGAGTAATTGCACGTATAACAAGTATTGGTTTGCATGTAAACACGTATTTAAACGATCGATTGTAAGTATAACAAGTATGTATAAAGTATGTATTTTATTACGATCAAAGCCTCGGATTACCAAGTTGGAAATGGAATACGAACATGATACAAATACAAGTTTCCATAAATAGAAATACGATTACACTTTCTAAATAAGGAAAATACAAAAATGCGAAGTGTTACATTATTTGACTAGCAGGATGCACACGCGATGCGGCGGGAGCGACTTATTGCATTGTGATACTTGTATTTGGTAGTTTTCTTATTCATATAATATTTATTGTGATAGATAAACATCAAAAGTGAAGTTATCGGGTAATCCATTTCATTGTGTTGTGCATGGTTCAGCCGGTTCAGTTATTATCCTCAACCGAAGCCAAAACCAAAGTCATCGGATAGTCTATTTTATTAACCAATCAGTTTTCAGTTAATCACTTCGGTTTATTCGGTTAGATTCGGTTTAGTTCATTTAATTTCAGTTAATAGCAAAACCAAATTGAGGCTAAAACTTTTACTTAAAAATATATGAAAATGAGGTATAAATACATTATATGAAAGTATAAATATATGAAATCGAGGTATAAAAAGTACAAATATATGAAAATATGAATGATTTTGTTGGTTCTATTTATTTTGGTTAAACGAGAGTATAAAAAGGTGATAACCGGTTTTTGGTTAATTCGGTTTTCAGATTTCAGTTTTAAGTTAATTCAGTTTTTGGTTGATTTTGGTTCGGTTTTGTCTGTTTTCAGTTTGGTTTTTAACGTTTGAGTTATTTCTCACCGATATCCAGTTTTGGTTAATAACCGATAGGTGAGCGCGATACGGCCGGAAACACATAAATTGCCACGGTGTGCATTGTTCGGTTGTTTAGATTATTATCTTCAACCGAAATCGAGGTCATCGATTAGTCTATGTTATTAACCAGTCCCCTTTCAGTTAATTGGTTTAGTTTATTCAGTTAGATTGACGGTATTTTGTTTGATTCATTTAATTCCGGTTAATAGCCAAAACCAAATTTGGATTAAAATTTTTGATTAGAAATACATGAAATGGATGTATATGTACATGAAATGGAGGTATAAATACATAAAATGGGGGTATAAACATGAAATATATGAACTAAATGTATAAAAGCTAGAAATATATGAAAAAATGAATGGTTCTGTTTAGTGAATTTTGGTTAAATGAGGGTACAAAAAAATCGATAACCGTTTTTTGTTAATTTGGGTTTCCTTAATCAGTTTTCAGTTAACTCAAGTTTTGGTTGATTTCAGTTCGGTTTCGGTTAACGATTTAGTTACTATTCACACTTAGACATTGTTAATCACGTACCATATGTCACACCCCTTTCTAAGGCGGAAGCACGAGGTGTGATCATGAAAGGTTCTCATTGCATACGAATGGTAAACATACTACATGCTCGTAAAAATAATTTCAAATAGCAATAACATTACGTAACTGAAAACATAGGTTAAGTTTGGAGTTTACATCACAGCATAAAACGTTGTCTGAAAGGTTACAACATTATTCAAAGATAAACATAAACAACATCCAAGAGCAAGAGTAAGACCGCGCGCACATCCACTTTAGTTACCTGAAATACATGTGAGTTTTTGGAAAATCGTCAACATAATGTTGGTGTGAATTCATGAACTTTTTGTATTGAATGTTTTATACTTGAATGAAAACATGGTATATAACTTGTAAAACGTATATGTAACTGAGTACTGTGAATGGAAGTAATATGAGATCGCTAGTGGTTTGCAAGGCCACTAACATGTGTCACGACATAGGAAGCCACCAAACCTAGGCATTTTTGTCGAGTTGACTGAGACACAGAAGCACTCATTGGTAGAAGTAGGCGAAGAGTGGGGTTGCCTGAAACCCATTAGATCTAATCTTTTGTTCCACGGTCTAAATGTATACGTTGATTAATGGTGCTTATGGTACCCTATTCGTCACATGATCTATGTGTCATTCCTTAGTTTTGTATTCCGCATACCATTTGTAAACGTTCGAAACATTTGTAACATGTATTTCACCCTCGAAGTTATAAAAACTGAAAACAGTTAAAAGAAAAGGGGGACATAAACTCACAACTTTGCGTATCTTGCGCCGTAAACTTCACCGGTTGGTTTTTATAGCTTCGTGACCTATACGTGTTTTGTTAACGTTCGTCACTAGACTTGTGTCGTACAAGTACAAGTCACCATCTTTTATGTATGTATTCTTTGTGTGTTAAAAAAAATAATTTATATTTTTAACTATATATCTTACTTATATTATTTTCTCAAAAATAAATATAAGTATCTTGTATTTTTCACCCGGGTTATGTATTTTTGTCCAAAACTTCATCTTAAGTTCGTAACTCGTCCAAGTTACATACTCAATTAAGAAATATATTTTCATAAATATATTCTCTTGTATTTGTCTATGCATGTTGTATGTGTATTTTGTATTTTCACTCCTTAGGAGTATTTAGTGTATTTTCAAGTCCTAATACACTATTTACATATAATACATACTACATACGCCTAGCACAAAATTTGGTGATCAATAAATATATATATTTTCCTAAAAAATATACATACTTAATATCAAGTTTTATTTTGAAGAAATCATCATTTCTTAACTTGAAGTTTACATAAAAATTAGGGAAACCTTGATAAATATTTTTAGGTAAATTTTTAGGGAATAAGTTTCACCAAAACTTATATTTTTATAAGTGTCAAAATTTTATAGAAATTTTGACATGGTTTCCCCTAAAAATGGAGGTTTCCCATGTTTTCAAAACATGTGTTTATTTTCTTTTAAAATCATCACAAACAATCATCAACTCATTCAACACTTACCGAGTGTCCAAATCAAGTAAATTACACTACATCATGAACTTGAAGTTTTTGTAAAAACTTGTAGTAACTTACCATGTTATTTAGTAGGTTGAGTTACCCTTAAAAACATATTTATTTGTTTCCAAATCACATTCTTGAAAGATTTAGTCATTTACAACTTGTAAGATGATTTTTCTAAAATTATTTCTTTTGTATTTTTCTCGTTACAAACATGTTTCTAGTCTTGTTTAAACACTAAAAATATGATTAATTTGTTTAGAAACCATGACTTTGTAAATCTCATAAATAAATTTGGTTTCTTGGGAAAATTATTTTTGTTATCATCTATTTACAAGATTTGTATTTTGTTTAAATCATCTTTACATATGAAAATCACTTTCATCATTCAAGTTCATGAAGACATAAAGCATGATGATCTTGGTCTTTCACAAGAGCACCACTTTAACTCACTAGATCATGTGTTTAATCACAATCTAGTAGGTTTCTTATGATGTCTAACATCACCAACACAAATCATCATTCATCAAGAAGCAAATCATCATCATTTACATGTATTCTTATGTATTTAAGCTTATGTTAAAGTATCAAGATCATGTTCTTTTGTGTTCTTCAAGATTAACAATGTTTATTATCTTTTATTCATCAAAATATGAAGTAACAAAGGGTTATGAGGGTCTTACTACTAGCACAAGGCTAGGGAAGATCACTAGAAGTTGAAGATGATAAATGCGTTGGTTAATAGCAAGTGAAGAAGGTCCTTCAAGATCCACAAGCTCCACACTTCTCAATCTAGCTTCTAACACCTTGTGAGGACTTGAGATTGCATGAAAGTGGAATGAAGGTGGTGGTGATGTGGGTGGTGGCTCACGGCCGAGATGAGGGAAGGGAGGAGAAGGTGAGTGGTGTGTGAAAGTCTTGACCCTTATGCTTTATTTATAATCCATGTTGAAGTATTAACCAAGGGATCATGTGTCTTCTAAGTACAAGACAAATCAAAGATTGTAATCTTTAGAGATCTTATAGGATTTAAGCAAGATTTTGGTGGATCAATGGAGATCTAAGTGTGGGGCCACCCATGACCGTCCATTTAGAAAGGGGGGGGGGTAAAGTGTAAGTTTAAATTACTAATTACATAAATAAGTAAGTTTTCAAGTGTAAAGTTTAGGGATTTAATGTGTTATTATGTTATAAGGGGTATTATGGTGTTCGGGGATCATAACTAGCTCAGAAACATTCAAACAATGCTTCTAGTATAATTTTGATGTTTCGGGTAAGGTCCGGTTGTTCGGTTTGATACCGTTCGTTAAAGTGCTAAATTGCACTGTTTAGTGTCCTTTATGTACCTTTTTGTGACACTTTCAATTCCCGACACTTAGGAAAGCATTCAGGACCATTTGGTCATGTTTTTGCATGGTACAATCTTGTTACAATGCTGAATTTTGCTGAAATATGTGAAATTCAGCATTTAAAGTGTGTTTCGGGTGCTTTTAATGCATAAATTAGCTTCTGGAAAGTCTATATGTTAACCCTTGTGTACATTCTTGGGTTTTCATGTATTTTTGACGTTGGGCCTATTCCTGGGCCCCAATTCTATTGTCTGACTGCTTTCTGCAGAATTGTTGACACAATGTGTCTTACCGGTGAGTTTACTAGTATTTCTGACGCAACGCTAATCATTAATGCATTAAGCCATATTTGAAGTATAAAACGTGCACGAATTCACATGTATAGTATGTAATCAGACAATGTTAACATTTAAGCACATAATTGCAGTTATTAAGTATTAATTAAATTGTACGAAAATTACCGGTTTTGTGCCAGTTGTCACAGTCTCCCCCCGTTAAAAGAATTTCGTCCCGAAATTCAGGCTGATCTATCTCTCGCAGGAGTTTTCTTGAACAGGTGGGGGTACTTTTCTTTAAACTGGTCTTCACGTTCCCACGTGTACTCGGGTCCGTGCTTAGAGTTCCAACGTACTTTGACAAGTTTGACACTACTCATTCGGGTCTTGTTGACTTTCCAGTCTGTAACCTCAACGGGTTGTTTTGTAAATTGGAGGGTGTCGTCAATATGCACTTCATCCGCAGGGATGATCACTTTTTCTTGGGTTGGACTCTTCTTGAGGTTGGATACATGAAACGTATCATGTCATCCGTTAAGTTCTTCCGGTAATTCCAACTTGTATGCTACGGTACCAATTCTCTCTAAGATCTTGAATGGTCCGATGTATCGTGGATTCAGCTTTCCACGTTTTCCGAATCTTACTACGCCCTTCCAAGGTGAGACCTTTAACAAAACTTTGTCTCCCACCTCGAATTCTAGTGGTTTTCGTCTTCGATCAGCGTAGCTCTTTTGTCGATCTCGAGCCGCCTTAATGCGCTCTCGGATCTGCATGATTTTGTCAGTTGTCTCTTGAACAAGTTCAGGACCAACCATACGTTTGTCTCCAGCGTCTGCCCAACATAATGGCGAGCGGTACTTGCGGCCATATAGAGCTTCGAATGGTGCGGCTTTTATGCTTGTATGGTAACTGTTATTGTAGGAAAACTCAACTAAGGGTAGATGAGTATCCCAGCTGCCGCCTAGGTCCATAACACATGCGCGAAGCATATCTTCCAGCGTTTGTATGGTTCGTTCACTCTGGCCGTCTGTTTGCGGATGGAAGGTCGTGCTTAGATCTAGTTGAGATCCAAAGGCTTCCTGGAAGGATCGCCAGATCGTCGAGACAAAACGTCCATCTCTGTCTGAAATAATTGAGATAGACACTCCATGACGTGCCACGATTTCTTTCAAGTACAGCTCAGCAAGCTTTCCAGTGCTATCCTTCTCTCGGATCGGTAGGAAATGCGCAGATTTCGTTAACCGATCGACTATCACCCATATCATATCGTGTCCTCTAGGGGTTCTGGGTAATTTCGTTATGAAGTCCATCGAGATTTGCTCCCACTTCCACATGGGTATCTCGGGTTGTTGCAGTAGACCGGACGGTTTTTGATATTCAGCCTTAACCTTAGCACAGGTTAGGCACTTTCCAACATAGACAGCAACATCGCTTTTAAGCCTCGGTGTCACACCCCGATATTTCCACATAATACCGGTGGGCCCGGCGGGGAGTATCGTGACGTAGTTGATATCATCATAGTCAATATACACAATATAATAACACAGCGGAAGGCTTGGTGAATAAACTATTACAAACCAAAATGTCTGAGTGTTCGAGTGACAGATTATACAGACTGGAATGTAATAAGATCCACAGGCGGATCATAAACAAATACAAAGAAACAAAATAACAGACTTCAGGCATCTATGGATTTGCAAGATCCTCTTATGACACCTAATAGCTCCAGCCTATTACGAGAGGTACCTGTGAAATCAGTCTTTAAGAAAATACGTCAGTTTACACTGGTAAATACAATTAACTGACTCTTTTGAAAACATTTATGAAAATTGATTTAAGTTCACATGGCACAAATCTTTTATAACTTGGGATAATTATTTAAATATAATCTTGTATACAGATTTACATGTTTGTCTTACTATTGGGGCCGGATGGAAGCCGGTCGTGATTAACCGACTCACCACTTATAGAACCCACAAAGGAGTTATCCCCAACATGTGGGTTTATGTTTTAGCATTTGCATCTGTCAGGTGTATGCCTACACCCTGTGCATAGGTCGTGGCCATTTTCAAACGAAATGAGCCGAGGATATCCAGGACACGGTCGTATTAACCCCCAATGTTTATGTTATCAAACAAGATATATTAAAACGGGTTATGTAAATTTATTAATCACAATCCGATTAAATGATTTCATACCCGACCAAGTGGTATTATTATAATACCATATCCCAAGCCCGTATAAGGGAAAATGAGTTAAAAATATTTACCTGATGCTAGAAGTAAAATCCTAAAGCTTTTTGAAGGCACCTTCTACCGGAAGCTATTTAATCTGTATAGAAGGTTTATTAACCTATTAGGATGCTAACGGGTCTTTAATTAAGTCAAGGACTTAGACCGGCTAGCTAGAAGGAAACCTTACGGCTCTAAACGCTCGATTAAGCGGAGACCGGAATAGAATGTGATTTAGACCCGAAAAGCTTGGATACTTGTATAATATTGGTAAACAAAAAACATTCTGGAAATTGAGGATTTAATGATAAGGTTAAGCCCGTTTTGACTATTATATGTAAACTAGTCACATAAGCTGATTCGAACGCGTAAACACGTAACGGGTAACCAAATAAATTATATACAGGTTTTAATCATTATTATGCTCGAAATATGTTAATACATCAGTAAGATGTTAACATATATGCCCAAAAAGTAATTTAAACCAAAATAAGTCCCACAAGGGTATTTTGGTAATTTTAATGCCCATAGAAGAGTTTTAATATTAAACTGAGTTTCAGGTCTGATTTAATTAATAAAATATATATTTTTATGAGTTATATCAGTAGGGTATTTTATATATATGAAATTTATCTTATATAACCAAAATATGTCCCGTAAGGGCATTTTGGTAATTTCACATAGGCTTTAAAGGTCCAAATATACCTCTGAGTTCAAAAACTTGGGCTTACTGTTTAATTAAGCAAATTAACTTAAAACATCAGTAGGTAATAAGTTTTATAAGCAAAAATAGTTTTGACCCACACTAGGTGCTTACAACGCTTAAAAGTGGATTTAAAGGAATATTCGGGTTAAAATAGGAAATTATGAGTTTTTTTTTGTCAGTTTATAAAGTTCAAAATACTTTATTTGTCATGTAGAATTAGTAGCAAAAGGTTTGGCATTGAAAAGTTATGTAAAACTCATTTTATGCATGAAAAGGGTAAAACTGACAATTACCGAAATCAAGCTAGAATCCTATGTTATGCTCAGCGTAAAAATTAATAAAAATCTTCAAAAATCCCAAAATATTATTTTACATCAGTAGGTAAAAAGTTTGGTATTAAAAATCGGGTTTAGATAGGCTTTATGCTACTTACGCCATTTAAATAACAAAAAGTTCCTTAATTACGCTATTGAGCATAACTCCCATTCTAGACCTCAAATTGATGTCAAATTTTCGGGACATGTCTAAATATCAGTAGCAAAGGTGTTAGTCCAATCATAAAGCATGATGATCTTGGTCTTTCACAAGAGCACCACTTTAACTCACTAGATCATGTGTTTAATCACAATCTAGTAGGTTTCTTATGATGTCTAACATCACCAACACAAATCATCATTCATCAAGAAGCAAATCATCATCATTTACATGTATTCTTATGTATTTAAGCTTATGTTAAAGTATCAAGATCATGTTCTTTTGTGTTCTTCAAGATTAACAATGTTTATTATCTTTTATTCATCAAAATATGAAGTAACAAAGGGTTATGAGGGTCTTACTACTAGCACAAGGCTAGGGAAGATCACTAGAAGTTGAAGATGATAAATGGGTTGGTTAATAGCAAGTGAAGAAGGTCCTTCAAGATCCACAAGCTCCACACTTCTCAATCTAGCTTCTAACACCTTGTGAGGACTTGAGATTGCATGAAAGTGGAATGAAGGTGGTGGTGATGTGGGTGGTGGCTCACGGCCGAGATGAGGGAAGGGAGGAGAAGGTGAGTGGTGTGTGAAAGTCTTGACCCTTATGCTTTATTTATAATCCATGTTGAAGTATTAACCAAGGGATCATGTGTCTTCTAAGTACAAGACAAATCAAAGATTGTAATCTTTAGAGATCTTATAGGATTTAAGCAAGATTTTGGTGGATCAATGGAGATCTAAGTGTGGGGCCACCCATGACCGTCCATTTAGAAAGGGGGGGGGGGGGGTAAAGTGTAAGTTTAAATTACTAATTACATAAATAAGTAAGTTTTCAAGTGTAAAGTTTAGGGATTTAATGTGTTATTATGTTATAAGGGGTATTATGGTGTTCGGGGATCATAACTAGCTCAGAAACATTCAAACAATGCTTCTAGTATAATTTTGATGTTTCGGGTAAGGTCCGGTTGTTCGGTTTGATACCGTTCGTTAAAGTGCTAAATTGCACTGTTTAGTGTCCTTTATGTACCTTTTTGTGACACTTTCAATTCCCGACACTTAGGAAAGCATTCAGGACCATTTGGTCATGTTTTTGCATGGTACAATCTTGTTACAATGCTGAATTTTGCTGAAATATGTGAAATTCAGCATTTAAAGTGTGTTTCGGGTGCTTTTAATGCATAAATTAGCTTCTGGAAAGTCTATATGTTAACCCTTGTGTACATTCTTGGGTTTTCATGTATTTTTGACGTTGGGCCTATTCCTGGGCCCCAATTCTATTGTCTGACTGCTTTCTGCAGAATTGTTGACACAATGTGTCTTACCGGTGAGTTTACTAGTATTTCTGACGCAACGCTAATCATTAATGCATTAAGCCATATTTGAAGTATAAAACGTGCACGAATTCACATGTATAGTATGTAATCAGACAATGTTAACATTTAAGCACATAATTGCAGTTATTAAGTATTAATTAAATTGTACGAAAATTACCGGTTTTGTGCCAGTTGTCACAGTCTCCCCCCGTTAAAAGAATTTCGTCCCGAAATTCAGGCTGATCTATCTCTCGCAGGAGTTTTCTTGAACAGGTGGGGGTACTTTTCTTTAAACTGGTCTTCACGTTCCCACGTGTACTCGGGTCCGTGCTTAGAGTTCCAACGTACTTTGACAAGTTTGACACTACTCATTCGGGTCTTGTTGACTTTCCAGTCTGTAACCTCAACGGGTTGTTTTGTAAATTGGAGGGTGTCGTCAATATGCACTTCATCCGCAGGGATGATCACTTTTTCTTGGGTTGGACTCTTCTTGAGGTTGGATACATGAAACGTATCATGTCATCCGTTAAGTTCTTCCGGTAATTCCAACTTGTATGCTACGGTACCAATTCTCTCTAAGATCTTGAATGGTCCGATGTATCGTGGATTCAGCTTTCCACGTTTTCCGAATCTTACTACGCCCTTCCAAGGTGAGACCTTTAACAAAACTTTGTCTCCCACCTCGAATTCTAGTGGTTTTCGTCTTCGATCAGCGTAGCTCTTTTGTCGATCTCGAGCCGCCTTAATGCGCTCTCGGATCTGCATGATTTTGTCAGTTGTCTCTTGAACAAGTTCAGGACCAACCATACGTTTGTCTCCAGCGTCTGCCCAACATAATGGCGAGCGATACTTGCGGCCATATAGAGCTTCGAATGGTGCGGCTTTTATGCTTGTATGGTAACTGTTATTGTAGGAAAACTCAACTAAGGGTAGATGAATATCCCAGCTGCCGCCTAGGTCCATAACACATGCGCGAAGCATATCTTCCAGCGTTTGTATGGTTCGTTCACTCTGGCCGTCTGTTTGCGGATGGAAGGTCGTGCTTAGATCTAGTTGAGATCCAAAGGCTTCCTGGAAGGATCGCCAGATCGTCGAGACAAAACGTCCATCTCTGTCTGAAATAATTGAGATAGACACTCCATGACGTGCCACGATTTCTTTCAAGTACAGCTCAGCAAGCTTTCCAGTGCTATCCTTCTCTCGGATCGGTAGGAAATGCGCAGATTTCGTTAACCGATCGACTATCACCCATATCATATCGTGTCCTCTAGGGGTTCTGGGTAATTTCGTTATGAAGTCCATCGAGATTTGCTCCCACTTCCACATGGGTATCTCGGGTTGTTGCAGTAGACCGGACGGTTTTTGATATTCAGCCTTAACCTTAGCACAGGTTAGGCACTTTCCAACATAGACAGCAACATCGCTTTTAAGCCTCGGTGTCACACCCCGATATTTCCACATAATACCGGTGGGCCCGGCGGGGAGTATCGTGACGTAGTTGATATCATCATAGTCAATATACACAATATAATAACACAGCGGAAGGCTTGGTGAATAAACTATTACAAACCAAAATGTCTGAGTGTTCGAGTGACAGATTATACAGACTGGAATGTAATAAGATCCACAGGCGGATCATAAACAAATACAAAGAAACAAAATAACAGACTTCAGGCATCTATGGATTTGCAAGATCCTCTTATGACACCTAATAGCTCCAGCCTATTACGAGAGGTACCTGTGAAATCAGTCTTTAAGAAAATACGTCAGTTTACACTGGTAAATACAATTAACTGACTCTTTTGAAAACATTTATGAAAATTGATTTAAGTGCACATGGCACAAATCTTTTATAACTTGGGATAATTATTTAAATATAATCTTGTATACAGATTTACATGTTTGTCTTACTATTGGGGCCGGATGGAAGCCGGTCGTGATTAACCGACTCACCACTTATAGAACCCACAAAGGAGTTATCCCCAACATGTGGGTTTATGTTTTAGCATTTGCATCTGTCAGGTGTATGCCTACACCCTGTGCATAGGTCGTGGCCATTTTCAAACGAAATGAGCCGAGGATATCCAGGACACGGTCGTATTAACCCCCAATGTTTATGTTATCAAACAAGATATATTAAAACGGGTTATGTAAATTTATTAATCACAATCCGATTAAATGATTTCATACCCGACCAAGTGGTATTATTATAATACCATATCCCAAGCCCGTATAAGGGAAAATGAGTTAAAAATATTTACCTGATGCTAGCAGTAAAATCCTAAAGCTTTTTGAAGGCACCTTCTACCGGAAGCTATTTAATCTGTATAGAAGGTTTATTAACCTATTAGGATGCTAACGGGTCTTTAATTAAGTCAAGGACTTAGACCGGCTAGCTAGAAGGAAACCTTACGGCTCTAAACGCTCGATTAAGCGGAGACCGGAATAGAATGTGATTTAGACCCGAAAAGCTTGGATACTTGTATAATATTGGTAAACAAAAAACATTCTGGAAATTGAGGATTTAATGATAAGGTTAAGCCCGTTTTGACTATTATATGTAAACTAGTCACATAAGCTGATTCGAACGCGTAAACACGTAACGGGTAACCAAATAAATTATATACAGGTTTTAATCATTATTATGCTCGAAATATGTTAATACATCAGTAAGATGTTAACATATATGCCCAAAAAGTAATTTAAACCAAAATAAGTCCCACAAGGGTATTTTGGTAATTTTAATGCCCATAGAAGAGTTTTAATATTAAACTGAGTTTCAGGTCTGATTTAATTAATAAAATATATATTTTTATGAGTTATATCAGTAGGGTATTTTATATATATGAAATTTATCTTATATAACCAAAATATGTCCCGTAAGGGCATTTTGGTAATTTCACATAGGCTTTAAAGGTCCAAATATACCTCTGAGTTCAAAAACTTGGGCTTACTGTTTAATTAAGCAAATTAACTTAAAACATCAGTAGGTAATAAGTTTTATAAGCAAAAATAGTTTTGACCCACACTAGGTGCTTACAACGCTTAAAAGTGGATTTAAAGGAATATTCGGGTTAAAATAGGAAATTATGAGTTTTTTTTTGTCAGTTTATAAAGTTCAAAATACTTTATTTGTCATGTAGAATTAGTAGCAAAAGGTTTGGCATTGAAAAGTTATGTAAAACTCATTTTATGCATGAAAAGGGTAAAACTGACAATTACCGAAATCAAGCTAGAATCCTATGTTATGCTCAGCGTAAAAATTAATAAAAATCTTCAAAAATCCCAAAATATTATTTTACATCAGTAGGTAAAAAGTTTGGTATTAAAAATCGGGTTTAGATAGGCTTTATGCTACTTACGCCATTTAAATAACAAAAAGTTCCTTAATTACGCTATTGAGCATAACTCCCATTCTAGACCTCAAATTGATGTCAAATTTTCGGGACATGTCTAAATATCAGTAGCAAAGGTGTTAGTCCAATCATAAAGCATGATGATCTTGGTCTTTCACAAGAGCACCACTTTAACTCACTAGATCATGTGTTTAATCACAATCTAGTAGGTTTCTTATGATGTCTAACATCACCAACACAAATCATCATTCATCAAGAAGCAAATCATCATCATTTACATGTATTCTTATGTATTTAAGCTTATGTTAAAGTATCAAGATCATGTTCTTTTGTGTTCTTCAAGATTAACAATGTTTATTATCTTTTATTCATCAAAATATGAAGTAACAAAGGGTTATGAGGGTCTTACTACTAGCACAAGGCTAGGGAAGATCACTAGAAGTTGAAGATGATAAATGGGTTGGTTAATAGCAAGTGAAGAAGGTCCTTCAAGATCCACAAGCTCCACACTTCTCAATCTAGCTTCTAACACCTTGTGAGGACTTGAGATTGCATGAAAGTGGAATGAAGGTGGTGGTGATGTGGGTGGTGGCTCACGGCCGAGATGAGGGAAGGGAGGAGAAGGTGAGTGGTGTGTGAAAGTCTTGACCCTTATGCTTTATTTATAATCCATGTTGAAGTATTAACCAAGGGATCATGTGTCTTCTAAGTACAAGACAAATCAAAGATTGTAATCTTTAGAGATCTTATAGGATTTAAGCAAGATTTTGGTGGATCAATGGAGATCTAAGTGTGGGGCCACCCATGACCGTCCATTTAGAAAGGGGGGGGGGGTAAAGTGTAAGTTTAAATTACTAATTACATAAATAAGTAAGTTTTCAAGTGTAAAGTTTAGGGATTTAATGTGTTATTATGTTATAAGGGGTATTATGGTGTTCGGGGATCATAACTAGCTCAGAAACATTCAAACAATGCTT
Organism: Helianthus tuberosus; assembly: GCA_030545235.1. NCBI lineage: Eukaryota > Viridiplantae > Streptophyta > Magnoliopsida > Asterales > Asteraceae > Helianthus > Helianthus tuberosus. Next base: position 83,413,103 of record CM060380.1, read on the forward strand.
CTAGTATAATTTTGATGTTTCGGGTAAGGTCCGGTTGTTCGGTTTGATACCGTTCGTTAAAGTGCTAAATTGCACTGTTTAGTGTCCTTTATGTACCTTTTTGTGACACTTTCAATTCCCGACACTTAGGAAAGCATTCAGGACCATTTGGTCATGTTTTTGCATGGTACAATCTTGTTACAATGCTGAATTTTGCTGAAATATGTGAAATTCAGCATTTAAAGTGTGTTTCGGGTGCTTTTAATGCATAAATTAGCTTCTGGAAAGTCTATATGTTAACCCTTGTGTACATTCTTGGGTTTTCATGTATTTTTGACGTTGGGCCTATTCCTGGGCCCCAATTCTATTGTCTGACTGCTTTCTGCAGAATTGTTGACACAATGTGTCTTACCGGTGAGTTTACTAGTATTTCTGACGCAACGCTAATCATTAATGCATTAAGCCATATTTGAAGTATAAAACGTGCACGAATTCACATGTATAGTATGTAATCAGACAATGTTAACATTTAAGCACATAATTGCAGTTATTAAGTATTAATTAAATTGTACGAAAATTACCGGTTTTGTGCCAGTTGTCACAGTCTCCCCCCGTTAAAAGAATTTCGTCCCGAAATTCAGGCTGATCTATCTCTCGCAGGAGTTTTCTTGAACAGGTGGGGGTACTTTTCTTTAAACTGGTCTTCACATTCCCACGTGTACTCGGGTCCGTGCTTAGAGTTCCAACGTACTTTGACAAGTTTGACACTACTCATTCGGGTCTTGTTGACTTTCCAGTCTGTAACCTCAACGGGTTGTTTTGTAAATTGGAGGGTGTCGTCAATATGCACTTCATCCGCAGGGATGATCACTTTTTCTTGGGTTGGACTCTTCTTGAGGTTGGATACATGAAACGTATCATGTCATCCGTTAAGTTCTTCCGGTAATTCCAACTTGTATGCTACGGTACCAATTCTCTCTAAGATCTTGAATGGTCCGATGTATCGTGGATTCAGCTTTCCACGTTTTCCGAATCTTACTACGCCCTTCCAAGGTGAGACCTTTAACAAAACTTTGTCTCCCACCTCGAATTCTAGTGGTTTTCGTCTTCGATCAGCGTAGCTCTTTTGTCGATCTCGAGCCGCCTTAATGCGCTCTCGGATCTGCATGATTTTGTCAGTTGTCTCTTGAACAAGTTCAGGACCAACCATACGTTTGTCTCCAGCGTCTGCCCAACATAATGGCGAGCGGTACTTGCGGCCATATAGAGCTTCGAATGGTGCGGCTTTTATGCTTGTATGGTAACTGTTATTGTAGGAAAACTCAACTAAGGGTAGATGAGTATCCCAGCTGCCGCCTAGGTCCATAACACATGCGTGAAGCATATCTTCCAGCGTTTGTATGGTTCGTTCACTCTGGCCGTCTGTTTGCGGATGGAAGGTCGTGCTTAGATCTAGTTGAGATCCAAAGGCTTCCTGGAAGGATCGCCAGATCGTCGAGACAAAACGTCCATCTCTGTCTGAAATAATTGAGATAGACACTCCATGACGTGCCACGATTTCTTTCAAGTACAGCTCAGCAAGCTTTCCAGTGCTATCCTTCTCTCGGATCGGTAGGAAATGCGCAGATTTCGTTAACCGATCGACTATCACCCATATCATATCGTGTCCTCTAGGGGTTCTGGGTAATTTCGTTATGAAGTCCATCGAGATTTGCTCCCACTTCCACATGGGTATCTCGGGTTGTTGCAGTAGACCGGGCGGTTTTTGATATTCAGCCTTAACCTTAGCACAGGTTAGGCACTTTCCAACATAGACAGCAACATCGCTTTTAAGCCTCGGTGTCACACCCCGATATTTCCACATAATACCGGTGGGCCCGGCGGGGAGTATCGTGACGTAATTGATATCATCATAGTCAATATACACAATATAATAACACAGCGGAAGGCTTGGTGAATAAACTATTACAAACCAAAATGTCTGAGTGTTCGAGTGACAGATTATACAGACTGGAATGTAATAAGATCCACAGGCGGATCATAAACAAATACAAAGAAACAAAATAACAGACTTCAGGCATCTATGGATTTGCAAGATCCTCTTATGACACCTAATAGCTCCAGCCTATTACGAGAGGTACCTGTGAAATCAGTCTTTAAGAAAATACGTCAGTTTACACTGGTAAATACAATTAACTGACTCTTTTGAAAACATTTATGAAAATTGATTTAAGTGCACATGGCACAAATCTTTTATAACTTGGGATAATTATTTAAATATAATCTTGTATACAGATTTACATGTTTGTCTTACTATTGGGGCCGGATGGAAGCCGGTCGTGATTAACCGACTCACCACTTATAGAACCCACAAAGGAGTTATCCCCAACATGTGGGTTTATGTTTTAGCATTTGCATCTGTCAGGTGTATGCCTACACCCTGTGCATAGGTCGTGGCCATTTTCAAACGAAATGAGCCGAGGATATCCAGGACACGGTCGTATTAACCCCCAATGTTTATGTTATCAAACAAGATATATTAAAACGGGTTATGTAAATTTATTAATCACAATCCGATTAAATGATTTCATACCCGACCAAGTGGTATTATTATAATACCATATCCCAAGCCCGTATAAGGGAAAATGAGTTAAAAATATTTACCTGATGCTAGAAGTAAAATCCTAAAGCTTTTTGAAGGCACCTTCTACCGGAAGCTATTTAATCTGTATAGAAGGTTTATTAACCTATTAGGATGCTAACGGGTCTTTAATTAAGTCAAGGACTTAGACCGGCTAGCTAGAAGGAAACCTTACGGCTCTAAACGCTCGATTAAGCGGAGACCGGAATAGAATGTGATTTAGACCCGAAAAGCGTGGATACTTGTATAATATTGGTAAACAAAAAACATTCTGGAAATTGAGGATTTAATGATAAGGTTAAGCCCGTTTTGACTATTATATGTAAACTAGTCACATAAGCTGATTCGAACGCGTAAACACGTAACGGGTAACCAAATAAATTATATACAGGTTTTAATCATTATTATGCTCGAAATATGTTAATACATCAGTAAGATGTTAACATATATGCCCAAAAAGTAATTTAAACCAAAATAAGTCCCACAAGGGTATTTTGGTAATTTTAATGCCCATAGAAGAGTTTTAATATTAAACTGAGTTTCAGGTCTGATTTAATTAATAAAATATATATTTTTATGAGTTATATCAGTAGGGTATTTTATATATATGAAATTTATCTTATATAACCAAAATATGTCCCGTAAGGGCATTTTGGTAATTTCACATAGGCTTTAAAGGTCCAAATATACCTCTGAGTTCAAAAACTTGGGCTTACTGTTTAATTAAGCAAATTAACTTAAAACATCAGTAGGTAATAAGTTTTATAAGCAAAAATAGTTTTGACCCACACTAGGTGCTTACAACGCTTAAAAGTGGATTTAAAGGAATATTCGGGTTAAAATAGGAAATTATGAGTTTTTTTTTGTCAGTTTATAAAGTTCAAAATACTTTATTTGTCATGTAGAATTAGTAGCAAAAGGTTTGGCATTGAAAAGTTATGTAAAACTCATTTTATGCATGAAAAGGGTAAAACTGACAATTACCGAAATCAAGCTAGAATCCTATGTTATGCTCAGCGTAAAAATTAATAAAAATCTTCAAAAATCCCAAAATATTATTTTACATCAGTAGGTAAAAATTTTGGTATTAAAAATCGGGTTTAGATAGGCTTTATGCTACTTACGCCATTTAAATAACAAAAAGTTCCTTAATTACGCTATTGAGCATAACTCCCATTCTAGACCTCAAATTGATGTCAAATTTTCGGGACATATCTAAATATCAGTAGCAAAGGTGTTAGTCCAATCATATTGTTAAAAATCTCAGTTGTATGTAGAAAGGGCGTTTATGGCATTATTGAGCATAATTACGATCAAGTGCATATAATTCAAACCACTAGGCACCAAGCAATATAACTCCAGAGGGTTATACTACTAAGTAATGTGGTCCTATTGGAAGCTTAAAACATGGGAGAATTAAGCTTGAACGGGTCAGAACTGAAAGTCAAAGCAAAAGTCAAGCTTTTGCGACTTTCGTTTATAAACTGACCTTAGACTAATAATTGCCGGGTTAGGACCGATAAAACATGTTTTAATATTAATTACCAAGTCATTAGAATGTTAAAATATAATTTAGAACATCTGGTTTATTAATTTTAATCATATTCAAACATTCTGTCAAGTTTGACTTTTTGTCAAACTACTTTGACCCGACAATTTACCAGTCAAACGAGATAATTAGGAGGTGCCCTTTTAAGGGTTAATCACCTACACTAATATGGTTCTATAACCACTTTTAATTTGGTCAGTGACTGATCCATATGTAATTAAAACGAAAGTCAAACCTAATTTACGACAAGTTTGACTTTTAGTTAATTAAGCCAATTAAAATGACTAAACAAATGATTAGAGGCTTACTAAAGGTCCTAGCAATCTTTTCTACACTTCAAAGTCTTCTCCTTGTCCTAAGCAAGCTCCAGAAGTTGTAGTATGAGAATATGTTGCATGTGTGCTTTTAAGCTCAAGAGCTAGTTCCTTTATATACCCATTCACAAGATCATGGATAATCTCCAGGTGTTATTGGAGGCCCTGGGATCACTCCAGGTGTCCTAGGAAGTGAATTAAACCGACTTATAGCTCCTTAGGTCGTTACAAACTAGACTAAGGCGGTGGAACAGCTGAAACATACATCTGTCCAAAATTTCTGCCCAGCGACAAGCTTATGGACCGTAAGCTAATATCCTTGCGGTCCGTATTCAGCACTTACGGACCGTAAGGCCATGTGGTTACGGTCCGTAACCGAACCTGAAACTCATCGCCCAGTTACCTGCTTGCGGACCATAAGCCTAGGGCCATACGGTCCGTAACCGATGACCAGAGGACAAAAAATTTAGGATTTCCAAATACTTGACCATGCATTTCCAAACTCGAATCTTTAGCAATGAATCAGTAGGATAGTCCATATTATCAATCCTGCATTGTTCAGGATGTGATGCCATGCATTTGTGTCTTCCTTGGAGTCTTATAGAAATGTCTTTTGCATGAAAAATTGTCGGTTTATGACACATGAGTTTTATTCAACCGATTGTTCATGTATTCATTCTCAATATTCAAAAGGGTATAGATTATAATTTATAAAGCTTTTAGGAATGTACAAAGGTCACTCAGAGGTAGAATTAACTTGTTGACACGTTTAATTCCTGTAGCTTTAGAATCTCCCGATTTAGAATTTATCATTCACGTGGTGTCATTCAGAGGCTCAAGTTTGGCATGTTGACACTTTGAGTCCTTCAAACTAATTTTCCACATGTTCGGACACGTGTTTTTATATAATTGGACACGTTTTTACGTGGTGTTACATCCTCACCCCCTTAAAAGAAATCTCGACCCCGAGATTTACTGGAATAAGTGAGGGTACTTTTGTCGCATAGTGGACTCAACTTCCCACGTATATTCAGGACCTCTACGTGCGTCCCATTTGACCTTTACTATAGGTACGTGCTTTCCTCGGAGCTTTTTAACCTGACGATCCTCAATCGATAAAGGTCTTTCAATAAATTTCAGTACGTCTTTATGAGACATAGCTAGCGATTCCTCAGCTAGGCATTTCTTGAGATTACAAATGTGAAACACATTATGAATCCCACTTAGCTCCTCAGGTAGGTTTAGCTTATAAGCTACACTGCCGACACATTCAATAATCTCGAATGGTCCAATATACCTAGGGCTTAAGTTGCCCTTCTTACCAAAACGCATCACACCTTTCCAGGGTGATACTTTCAGTAAGACTTTATCGCCACCTCAAACTTTAGAGGCTTTCGTCTTTCATCAGCATAACTTTTCTGCCTATCCCTGGCAGCTTTCAGGCGATCACGAATCTGGACAATCTTGTCCGTCGTTTCAAGGACTATATCAGGTCCTGATAACTGAGCTTCTCCTACTTCTGCCCAACAGACAGGCGTTCTGCATTTCCTACCATATAATGCCTCAAAAGGCGCAGCCTTAATGCTTGTATGGTAGCTATTGTTATAGGAGAACTCTATCAATGGCAGGTGGTCATCCCAACTACCACCTAAATCAATAACACATGCTCGAAGCATGTCTTCTAAAGTTTGAATTGTACGCTCACTCTGTCCATCAGTCTGAGGATGGTAAGCAGTACTAAAATTCAAACGCGTACCCAAAGATTGTTGGAAACTTTTCCAAAAGTGTGAGGTGTATCTAGTATCTCTATCAGAGATAATAGCTACCGGTACTCCATGTAGGGCTACAATCTTATCTACGTACAACTGGGCTAATTTGTCGGAGCTGTGAGTCTTCTTAATGGGTAAGAAATGTGCTGATTTAGTCAGTCTATCAACAATAACCCATATGGTATCATTTCTGTGCCTTGTTTTAGGCAACTTGGTTATAAAATCCATAGTTGCCATTTCCCACTTCCATGTGGGAAGTTCTGGCTGTTGCAACAGGCCCGATGGCTTTTGATGTTCTGCCAATAATTTGCTTTTAAATCATGATTCATCTTGTCACCTCCCGGGTGAACTGAGTACTTGGAGTTGTGGGCTTCCTGGAGGATTATATCTCGCAGTCCTCCTTGAATAGGAACCCAAATCCTTTCGTTCATTCTGAGAATTCCATCCTTCCCAGGTGCTAACTGTTCAGCTGTTATACCTAGCTTTTCATTTGGAAGGTTAACTTCCAAAACAGCATCCTTCTGTGCAGCTAATAGTCTTTCATTCAGACTATTCTTCAATTCAATGCTCTTGGCATTGATCCTAATTGGTTTAACTCTTTCCTTTCGGCTTAGATCATCTGCGACCACATTCGCTTTACCAGGATGGTAGCGAATTTCGCAATCATAGTCATTTAAGGTTTCCATCCAACGGCGCTGTCTCATATTGAGCTCTTTTTGATTGAACAAATGTTGGAGACTTTTGTGATCAGAAAAGATCACGCATTTAGTTCCATACAAATAATGTCTCCATAACTTTAGTGCGAATACAACAGCACCCAAATCTAAATCGTGGGTGGTGTAATTCTTCTCATGCACTTTTAATTGTCGTGATGCATAGGCAATCACCTTGCGTCTTTGCATAAGCACACAACCCATACCGGTGTGTGAAGCATCACAGTATACGACAAACTCTTCAATTCCATCAGGTAAGGTTAACACCGGAGCATTGCTCAATTTCGTCTTAAGAATCTCAAAGGATTCTTGTTGTTTCGGACCCCAATTAAACTTAACATTCTTACGGGTCAAGGAAGTTAATGGTGCAGCTATTCTTGAGAAGTTCTCAATGAATCTTCTATAATATCCAGCTAAACCTAGAAAGCTACGTATTTCGGTTGGAGTCTTGGGTGCTTCCCAATTCATTACGGCTTCTACCTTAGCGGGATCTACTTGGATACCTCGCTCACTGACAACATGTCCAAGGAACTGGACTTCACGAGGCCAGAATTCACATTTGGAGAATTTAGCGTACAGTTTCTCTTGCTGTAGTAGTCCTAAGATGCATCGAAGGTGCTTCTCATGATCATCTTGACTACGAGAATAGATAAGTATGTCATCTATGAAGACGATGACAAACTTATCTAAGTATGGTTTGCAGACTCTATTCATGAGATCCATGAATGCTGCTGGTGCATTAGTGAGCCCGAAAGGCATCGCTAAGAACTTAAAATGTCCATATCTCGTTCTGAAAGCCGTCTTTGGTACATCTTCAGTCCTAACCTTGAGTTGATGATACCCAGATCTCAAATCAATCTTCGAGAAGAAGCTCGCTCCTTGAAGCTGATTAAATAAGTCATCGATCCTGGGTAAAGGATAACGATTTTTAATCGTTACTTTGTTTAGTTCACGATAATCAATGCATAAACGCATTGACCCGTCCTTCTTTTTCATAAATAATATTGGAGCTCCCCAAGGTGAAGAACTAGGTTGTATAAAACCTTTTTCCAATAAGTCATCTTACTGAGTTCTAAGTTCCTTCATCTCAGTAGGTGCTAGGCGATAAGGAGCTCGTGCAATAGGTGCCGCTCCTGGAAATATATCTATCCTGAACTCTACTTGCCTCTCAGGAGGTAATCCAGGTAACTCATCAGGAAAGACATTAGGATACTCAAAGATGATTGGGATGTCTTCAATCTTAGGTTTTGGATCATTCACAGTCACTTGTGCCATGTAAATGACACGTCCGCTCTTTAAACACTGTGATACCTTGAGAATAGACACATTGCTGGGCAACCCATATTGTGTATCTCCTTGAATAGTGACGGATTCACCAGAAGGGGTTTTGATAATAACTAGCTTTTTATCACAGGAAATTTGGGCTTGGTTATGCGACAACCAATCCATGCCCAAAACTATATCAAACCCAGCCAATTTCATTGGCAAGAGGGATAGCGGGATAGAATGATTCTTAATGGATATAGAGCATCCATCAAGAAGAGTTGAAGCTGTTTCTAAGGTACCATCGGCAAGTTCTACCTCATATTTTATGTCTAGAGTCTTAATAGGCAGATTCAATAACTTACAGAACTTATGGTTTACAAAAGATTTATCAGCACCAGAATCAAATAAGACTCTAGCATAATTATTGTTGATGAGGAAGGTACCTGTTATGACCTTATCGTCATTCACTGCTTCCCTCGCATTCATCTGAAAGACTCTTGCGTTGTTCTTCTTTGCCTCCTCAGGCTTCTTTGTATTCTTGGGGCAATTGGTTTTAATGTGCCCCTTTTCATTGCAACCGTAGCAGGTTGCATCCTTTATATTTCGGCACTCAACAGATTTGTGCCCTTTCTTTTTACAGATCCCACATGGTTTGGCCTGTGGATCTTGGTTGCATTTCCCAAAATGTCTTTTGTTGCAAGTCTTACATCTGGGCTTGTCATTTGACTGCCCCTTCTTGGAACCAAAGTTCCCTTTTCCTTTCTTGTTTGATTGAGGAGACTTGTCTTCCTCTCTTTTCCTCTTCCCTTCATCAGTACTTTTCTTCGCCTTACTCCTCACAACATCCAAAGTGAGGGACAAAGATAGATCCACAACAGATCTATAAGTGGTTGGCTTAGAGGCCTTAACGTTCCCTTTTACTTCAGGAGCCAAACCACCGATAAAACGCGCAATGCGTTTGGGTTCAGGAGTTACTAAATACGGTACCAATCTTGACATTGAATTGAAGCTAGTCACATAGGATCTACAATCCAGATCCTTCATCACTAAGGTGAGGAAATCAGTCTCTATCCGCTCAACTTCATGCTGAGGGCAATAGGTTTCCTTAACCAAGTTAACAAACTTGTTCCATGACAAATTGTACAAAGGAACCTTCCCCGTGGCTTGTACTAACGCTTTCCACCAAGTGAGGGCATCGCCCTTGAAGGATTGTGATACAAACTTCACTATATCCTCTTTAGCACATCCGCTAATGTCTATTACAGTCTCCATCTCGTCTAACCATTTCATGCAATCGATTGCTCCATTTTCTCCTGTAAAATCCCTTGGTTTACAGGAGACAAAGTACTTATAGGTACAACCCTTGGTGTACCGGGGAGTTGGCTCGAGGACAATCTGCCTCTTTGGCTCACTACCCTGATTAGATGAGTGCTGGGACTCACTTTTCTTATGAGTATGGGTTTGAGAATGGGATCTCGAATGAGTTTGAGACCTAACAATACTAGGCTCCTTAAATTTAGCATAAATGATATCATTTCTTGTAGCTCGGCACCAGTGATATTAATCCTGGTGTTGTTGCCTTCTGTAGGATGACTATTCGCTTCATCTGATCCAGCCATTCTTATATACTATATCAAACATAAATGATATATTTAAATTACGTATTAGATCATCGCATTGATGACTAGATGGTCATGGTATTATTAAACCATTTAGACCATATATAAAAATAATATTCAAAGAGATATAATTCTTTAAATTTTTATTAGACAGAGGAATATAAATCACACTGTCAATGTCGTGAAGACATATTCATTTTACACAAAGCTCATCTCGGAGGACATTTAGACGACACATAAAGCCTTGTCATAAGGACAACTATAATCGTTGACCTCTTGGATCAGTGATCACTTTTAAGGGTCGAACAAAGTTAATTTCCCTTTTGACAAGAAGTCTTTAAAATAAAACTTTCGTTGTCATTATTACACCTTTGCTTATAAGCATACCTCTCTAATGGACGTTGTGGTGTATACGTCATATTGATGTTTGTTAGTCATGATTCATGTTGATCATATAGACTAAAATAGTGACTTGGAAAAGTCTAAGTACATAGAAAGATTGTGTGGTTTCTCGCACCGCACAATTTAGGATTGTTAACATGTCTTCAGATGTTAACAGAGAGTTATTGTCTTAAAAAGGTTATACCATCATAGCCATTTAATATTTTGGCTGGGTTATGCCTCTAAGAAATTTATTGGCAGATCAAATAAAATCTGAAATGAGTTAGTATGATGTAATAAACTACATATTAAAAATCGAAAATACTTCACTAAACCATGAAACGGTTACAACACTGCCCTAAAAGGGACTTGAGCAAAACAACACAAACTGCCCACGCAGGGGCTACTGAAAGCACTGCCCACGCAGGGGCTACTGAAAGAGAACGTAAGTCCACGCAGGGACTTGGTACTGGAAAACGAAATAAACGTCCTCGCAGGGACTTATTGAATACAACATGAACAACAATCTCCTACTTCTTTTTACCCTTAAGAAGGTTCATAAGACCCTTGACAAAACCATTGTGCTTTTTCTTGTTTTCATGAGCCTCATGTTCAACCCTGTCTAACCTCTCTAGAATCTCTTGAGTTTGCTGCTGCTGAAACGGAGGAGGTTGCTGGTATGGCGGATATTGATAATCCTGTGCTGGGTATCCAGTTGGATAAACTGGAGGATAAGAAGAAGAAGGGTAAAGATGATGGTATTGTGCAGCTGTAAGGTACGGATCATGGGTTCCATATTCCGATGGGTATCCTGATGGATTATACCCGGATGAACCTGGGTTTGTCGGTATCGGATTGTCGAAACCCAGCGGTGGTTGCAGTGGTGCGTGAGAAACTGGTGGAATGTTGACTTCCGGCACCGTGTGTGAGGGTCCACCCAACTGTGGGTCCTCTGGAATAGGAGGGTATGAACTTGAGCCGTGAGGAGATGCAAACCATGGTCCTCCACGTACTGACATTCTAGCATTTCTCCTCCGCCTTGGTGGCTCGGGAGGCTGTTGAGGTGGTTCCTCAACTGGTATCTGTGGTGGGGTAACGGCTTGGAGCTGTGGTTCAACCAAAGGAGAGTTATGGTATGATGGGGTAAAGAACCAGTCATATTGTGCCATCCTCTCTTGAAATGAATCGGGCCCATGGTACGGTGATCCCTGAAATGGGGAACCGCTTGAGATGCTTATTGGGTGGCCTGGTGCTCCTGTTTGTAAATCTGGGTCCGGGTCATCATCCATCTCCATTTCCTGAGCAAAGTGATCCTCAGGCCCCAAAGGGTTGTAGCCCAAAAAGTTGTTAACATAATCATTCGGATTAAATTATGCAGGAGAGTAAGTGGAATCTGAATGATGAAAAGGATGAGATTGAAAAGAGTGGTGTGATTGGTTTGAATGATGAGTTCCTTGCGAAAGAGGGGAATGATGAGGTTCGATAGGAATGGGCAACTCAAAATAAGGAGGGTCAGATGGTGAGGATCCCAACGAGACAGAATGTCTTGCTGGTTCAAAGCTGTGGCTCCAATTAGCCTTCGAGTCAGAGCCGGAAAGCGAGTCGGATGGTGTACGTCTGTGGGTGGGTCCCGTGCTGCTAGACGGTTCTCCACGCATGGGTCCTTTGCCTCTTCCCCATATTCTTGGTGGCATTTTTCCAAGAACCTGTCAAAACAAGAACTATAAAAAAAACAATAAGAGGAAGGTTAAGAGTAAAATCCTAGGTCATTTGCCTAGATTCGAGAGTCTAAGGAAAGTGCTTATTGTGTCATTGAGATTAAACACAAAAGGTTAGTGTTTAATTCACTCAATGTTGGCTCTGATACCAACCTGTCACACCCCGATATTTCCACATAATACCGGTGGGCCTGGCGGGGAGTATCGTGACGTAGTTGATATCATCATAGTCAATTACAAACCAAATTGTCTGAGTGTTCGTGTGACAGATTATACAGACTGGAATGTAATAAGATCCACAGGCGGATCATAAACAAATACAAAGAAACAAAATAAGAGACTTCAGGCATCTATAGATTTGCAAGATCCTCTTATGACACCTAATAGCACCAGCCTATTATGAGAGGTACCTGTCAAATCAGTCTTTAAGAAAATACGTCAGTTTACACTGGTAAATACAATTAACTGACTCTTTTGAAAACATTTATGAAATTTGATTTAAGTGCACATGGCACAAATCTTTTATAACTTGGGATAATTATTTAAATATAATCTTGTATACAGATTTACATGTTTGTCTTACTATTAGGGCCGGTTGGAAGCCGGTCGTGATTAACCGACTCACCACTTAAAGAACCCACAAAGGAGTTATCCCCAACATGTGGGTTTATGTTTTAGCATTTGCATCTGTCAGGTGTATGCCTACACCCCGTGCATAGGTCGTGGCCATTTTCAAACGAAATGAGACGAGGATATCCAGGACACGGTCGTATTAACCCCCAATGTTTATGTTATCAAACAAGACATATTAAAACGGTTATGTAAATTTATTAATCACAATCCGATTAAATGATTTCATACCCGACCAAGTGGTATTATTATAATACCATATCCCAAGCCCGTATAAGGGAAAATGAGTTAAAAGTATTTACCTGATGCTAGCAGTAAAATCCTAAAGCTTTTTGAAGGCACCTTCTACCGGAAGCTATTTAATCTGTATAGAAGGTTTATTAACCTATTAGGATGCTAACGGGTCTTTAATTAAGTCAAGGACTTAGACCGGCTAGCTAGAAGGAAACCTTACGGCTCTAAACGCTCGATTAAGCGGAGACCGGAATAGAATGTGATTTAGACCCGAAAATCTTGGATACTTGTATAATATTGGTAAACAAAACACATTCTGGAAATTGAGGATTTAATGATGAGGTTAAGCCCGTTTCGACTATTATATGTAAACTAGTCACATAAGCTGATTCGAACGCGTAAACGCGTAACGGGTAACCAGATAAATTATATACAGGTCTTAATCATTATTATGCTCGAAATATGTTAATACATCAGTAAGATGTTAACATATATGCCCAAAAAGTAATTTAAACCAAAATAAGTCCCATAAGGGTTTTGGTAATTTTAATGCCCATAGAAGAGTTTTAATATTAAACTGAGTTTCAGGTCTGATTTAATTAATAAAATATATTTTTTATGAGTTATATCAGTAGGGTATTTTATATATATGAAATTTATCTTATATAACCAAAATATGTCCCGTAAGGGCATTTTGGTAATTTCACATAGGCTTTAAAGGTCCAAATATACCTCTGAGTTCAAAAACTTGGGCTTACTGTTTAATTAAGCAAATTAACTTAAAACATCAGTAGGTAATAAGTTTTATAAGCTAAAATAGTTTTGACCCACACTAGGTGCTTACAACGCTTAAAAGTGGATTTAAAGGAATATTCGGGTTAAAATAGGAAATTCTGAGTTTTTTTTTTGTCAGTTTATAAAGTTCAAAATACTTTATTTGTCATGTAGAATTAGTAGCAAAAGGTTTGGCATTGAAAAGTTATGTAAAACTCATTTTATGCATGAAAAGGGTAAAACTGACAATTACCGAAATCAAGCTAGAATCCTATGTTATGCTCAGCGTAAAAATTAATAAAAATCTTCAAAAATCCCAAAATATTATTTTACATCAGTAGGTAAAAAGTTTGGTATTAAAAATCGGGTTTAGATAGGCTTTATGCTACTTACGCCATTTAAATAACAAAAAGTTCCTTAATTACGCTATTGAGCATAACTCCCATTCTAGACCTCAAATTGATGTCAAATTTTCGGGACATGTCTAAATATCAGTAGCAATGGTGTTAGTCCAATCACATTGTTAAAAATCTCAGTTGTATGTAGAAAGGGCGTTTATGGCATTATTGAGCATAATTACGATCAAGTGCATATAATTCAAACCACTAGGCACCAAGCAATATAACTCCAGAGGGTTATACTACTAAGTAATGTGGTCCTATTGGAAGCTTAAAACATGGGAGAATTAAGCTTGAACGGGTCAGAACTGAAAGTCAAAGCAAAAGTCAAGCTTTTGCGACTTTCGTTTATAAACTGACCTTAGACTAATAATTGCCGGGCTAGGACTGATAAAACATGTTTTAATATTAATTACCAAGTCATTAGAATGTTAAAATATAATTTAGAACCTCTGGTTTATTAATTTTAATCATATTCAAACATTCTGTCCAGTTTGACTTTTTGTCAAACTACTTTGACCCGACAATTTACCAGTCAAACGAGATAATTAGGAGGTGCCCTTTTAAGGGTTAATCACCTACACTAATATGGTTCTATAACCACTTTTAATTTGGTCAGTGACTGATCCATATGTAATTAAAACGAAAGTCAAACCTAATTTACGACAAGTTTGACTTTTAGTTAATTAAGCCAATTAAAATGACTAAACAAATGATTAGAGGCTTACTAAAGGTCCTAGCAATCTTTTCTACACTTCAAAGTCTTCTCCTTGTCCTAAGCAAGCTCCAGAAGTTGTAGTATAAGAATATGTTGCAAGTGTGCTTTTAAGCTCAAGAGCTAGTTCCTTTATATACCCATCACAAGATCATGGATAATCTCCAGGTGTTATTGGACGCCCTGGGATCACTCCAGGTGTCCTAGGGAGTGAATTAAACCGACTTATAGCTCCTTAGGTCGTTACAAAGTAGACTAAGGTGGTGGAACAGCTGAAACATACATCTGTCCAAAATTTCTGCCTAGCGACAAGCTTACGGACCGTAAGCTAATATCCTTGTGGTCCGTATTCAGCACTTACGGACCGTAAGGCCATGTGGTTGCGGTCCGTAACCGAACCTGAAACTCATCGCCCAGTTACATGCTTGCGGACCGTAAGCCTAGGGCCATACGGTTCGTAACCGATGACCAGAGGACAGAAATTTTAGGATTTCCAAATACTTGACCATGCATTTCCAAACTCGAATCTTTAGCAATGAATTAGTAGGATAGTCCATATTATCAGTCCTGCATTGTTCAGGATGTGATGCCATGCATTTGTGTCTTCCTTGGAGTCTTATAGAAATGTCTTTTGCATGAGAAATTGTCGGTTTATGATACATGAGTTTTATTCAACCGATTGTTCATGTATTCTTTCTCAATATTCAAAAGGGTATAGATTATAATTTATAAAGCATTTGGGAATGTACAAAGGTCACTCAGAGGTAGAATTAACATGTTGACACGTTTAATTCCTGTAGCTTTAGAATCTCCCGATTTTGAATTTAGCATTCACGTGGTGTCATTCAGAGGCTCAAGTTTGGCATGTTGACACTTTGAGTCCTTCAAACTAATTTTCCACATGTTCGGACACGTGTTTTTATATAATTGGACACGTTTTTATGTGGTGTTACACTCGGCCACCAATAGTAATCCTTCAAGTCTTGATACATTTTGTCCGATCCAGGATGGATCGAGTACCTCGACTTGTGAGCTTCATTAAGGATGACTTCTCGAATACCGCCATAGAGCGGAACCCAAATACGCCCTTTAAAGTACAAGGTTCCCTCTTTGTTTGGCACCAAATTCTTCAGCATACCTCGGAGGTATTCAGTTCTACGATTTTCCATCTTAAGGGCTTCCTGTTGTGCATCATGAATGCTGGCTGAGAGGTTCGTTCGAATAGTCATTTCCAATGCTTGAACCCTTAGGGTCTTAACCCTTTCCTTTCGGCTTAACGCGTCCGCTACAACGTTTGCCTTTCCAGGATGGTATTTAATCTCACAGTCAGTCATTTAGCAGCTTGACCCACCATCGTTAACGCATGTTTAATTCCTTCTGATCAAATATGTGTTGTAGGCATTTATGATCTGTGAAGATTGTACATCGAGTACCATATAAATAGTGTCGCCAGACCTTCAAGGCGAACACCACTGCGCCTAGCTCTAGGTCGTGAGTGGTATAGTTCCTTTCATGCACCTTCAATTGTCTTGAAGCGTAAGCAATGACTTTTTGACGTTGCATGAGCACGCAACCCAAACCTTGACGCGAAGCGTCGCAGTATACCACGAAGTCTTCTGTGCCTTCGGGTAAGGATAGTTTCGGTGCATCGCACAGCTTATTTTTGAGCAGTTGGAAGGCTTCTTCCTGCTTATCACCCCAGTCGTACTTTTTATCCTTCTGCGTAAGGGTAGTCAGCGGTTGAGCTATTTTGGAGAAATTCTCGATAAATCGTCGATAATAGCCCGCTAAGCCCAAAAATTGTCGAACTTCAGTTGGGGTTTTGGGGGCTTCCCAATTCTTTATTGCTTCTATCTTGGTTGGGTCTACATGAATGCCCTTCTTATTCACAACGTGACCAAGAAACTGTACTTCGCTAATCCAGAATTTGCACTTTGAAAACTTTGCATAAGTTTCTCTTTCTTCAGTAGTTCCAAGATGGTTCGGAGATGTTGCTCGTGCTCTTCTTTCGTTCTTGAGTAAATCAGGATATCATCGATAAATGCAATCACGAATTTATCAAGATATGGTTTACAAACGCGGTTCATCAGATCCATAAATACCGCTGGCGCGTTCGTCAGTCCGAATGGCATCACAAGGAACTCGTAATGCCCATAACGCGTTCTGAATGCAGTCTTTGGTACGCTTTCCTCTTGAATTCTTAACTGATGGTATCCCGATCGAAGGTCGATCTTGGAATAGTAGCTCGATCCTTGCAATTGATCAAATAAGTCGTCAATCGTCGGTAGTGGGTACCGATTCTTGATAGTGAGCTTGTTCAGTTCTCTATAATCGATACACATCCGCAGTGTTCCATCCTTCTTCTTCAGGAACAATACTGGAGCTCCCCAAGGTGAGAAGCTTGGCCTCATGAATCCTTTATCCAACAACTCCTGGAGTTGTGCAGATAATTCTTGCATTTCGGATGGTGCAAGCCGATAGGGTGCCTTGGCTACAAGAGCGGCTCCTGGAACCAAGTCAATATGGAATTCGACTTGTCGTTGCAGAGGTAGCTGTCACACCCCCAAAATCCACCCTGCGGAGTATCACCGCTTGGAGGCATGACGTGACCAGGATCGAGGCACCAATCATATTGAACAACATAACTAAGTAAATAAAACCAACCACAATACAATTGGTGACCAAAAGTGAGTAACCGACTTTAAGTTGACAGCGGAAGCATAAAACGTAAGTCCAAAACATAAGTTCCATAGTTCATAAGTTTAAAGTCCAAAACGTAGGTTTAATAAGTTCATAAGGATTTAAATATTAGGCACAGAGCATAACAGTCCGTATCCTACAACGACCTCCTCCTCGTGCAAGCTCCATAAGCATCTAACGACCTGTAAGGCATGTAACAACGAGTCAACAACAAAGTTGAGTGAGTTCACGTTTGGTTGTTTAGTTTTAAGTTGTTTCCGAAAACATGGTTTGTCTTTCGTTGGCTAATTTGCCGTGGGTGTTACCCCATAGTTGAAAGTATGATTAACCAGTTTCTTCTTTATTACCCAAACCATATCCATAATCAGCGGGGGTTTCCCCATGTGAACCACTAGACCATTACCATATCGACAACTGACGAACAATAGTTGTGCCCTACGTCAATGTTCTATCATCATTGACAGTTTGCCCAGATCCATTAGTACACGCCCGTCCGAACGGCACGGTGTGAGGCTTGTCAACCCTAATAGCGCTATTAACTAATGACCCGCTCGCCATTGGCCCAACGATTAAGTCGATATAAAAATGAGGGACTTCATGATAGAGTTTTGTCTAGTAAGTTAAGGTTGTTGTCTTACCCAAGGAGGACGAACGTACGTATTCTACCTAAGGAGAATACGCAGGATTGAGATTGGCATCCTACCCATGGAGGATGGCCGTACATATCCTACCCAAGGAGGATATGTAGGTTCTGTTTTAATTCTTTAACCCATTCCCAACCACCGGGAATCCCATGCCTTAGAAAGTGTGTGAACTCACCTTGATTTGCTCGGTTAGATTAGTTACTCTAATAATCAGAAATCAAGCACTTCCTAATAAGGTACAGATAACAATCAGTTTCTCATGCATAACACGTATCCTACGTACGGTTTATCTACTCGTTACTTCTATCACGTACCACACAATCCTAATGTCAAGATACTTTGTTAAGTTATATTATTTTACCCTAAAGTAATATAACTATCACCCAAAATAAACAAGTATCCACACAAGTGTTCTTGTATAAAATATATATATTCTAAACATATATATATTTTACCCATTTTTATTTACAAAAACCAACCTCCAACTCTTTGTATTTTTGTGACAAAACCCATGGCGAAGTTTATATTCGAAAGACAAGTTGTAAAATATACTAGTAACATTTGTTAGAAAAATATTTTCTATGTATTGGAATTTTAGAAAATTCTGCCAGAGTTTCCTTAAACAAATCTTTACATCACCGAGAGCAAAAATATATGTGTTACACACTAATCATGAACTTGATACTTTCTGAAATCGCGTAGTAACTTAGTGAAACTTTTAGTGGACTTAGTTACCTTCCGAAGTGTAGTTATTTCTTTAAAAACCATTCTCTTACAAAAGTTTAGTGTTTACAACTTGTAAACAATTTTTACAAAAATAAAACTCTTGAACTCTTCTTGTAAATAAAAGCTTTTTACACTTATTTTATTTACAAAAATTATGTAAGAGTATGTAAAAGTCATAACCCTTTAGAAATCGGTTCTTGAACTTGGTTTATTTAGAAAACCTCTTGAAAAACTTAGATCTACATGATCATCAAGTTATTTTGTTTTCTAATATTTCAAGAAAATTTATTTTTATTCAAGTTCATGATTAAACTAGAAGGTGGTTATTTATGTAACACATAACCACTTTCTAATCTTCTTAAATCATATCTCTAAATTTTATTTAACAAGACTCATATGGTGATTAACATCACACAACCAAGAATCATCATAAAATCAACAATATGTTTACTACAACATCCTACTACAATATTTCATCTTTATGTTTCATTCATATGTAAACTTTATGTAAGCTTTATGTTCATCTTCTTAGTTCTTGTTCTTTTGTGTTTTAAACATAATCATCATACTACAACCTTTAACTACAAAAACAAGATGAACAAGGGTTTAACAAGGACTTACTACTAGCACAAGGGCTAGGGATGAATCTCTAGTGGAGAAGATGATGAAAAAAATGATGATGAAAAAGCAAGAAACAAGGTCCTTTGAAGCTCCACAAGTTGCAACATCCTTGAATCACCTTACAAGCTTGAATGGAACTTGAAAAATGGATGAAGATGGTGGATTTGTGGTGGTGATGGGGGCGGTTGTGGGTGAGCCGAGAAGGAGGAGGGTGTGGTGAGGGAGTGAGTGTGAAAATGTGAGGTATGGTTGTAATCTTAGGGCCATGCTTACATATGGTATTTATTTGATATTTAGTGGGTGTTAGGGTGTTCGGGGATCACGACTAGCTCAAAAATAATTAAACAATGTATTTGACAAAAATTTAGTGTTCCGGGTAATGTCCGGTTGTTCGGTTAGATACCGTTCCATTAAAGTGTTTAATCATTCCGTAGAGTGTCTTTTATATAACTTTTTATAACACGTTTAATTCCTAACCCTTAGGAAAACATACAGGGCTATTTAGTCAATTTTCTGTGCACGACTAGTATGTTAACAAACACATGTAAGTATAACGCAGTAATTAGAAAATAGTTATGTAATTCAACATAATCATCAAGCACTTTAATTATCATTAATAAATCGTACGAATACATGAAATCATGAGGGTTGTCACATTCTATCCCCGTTAAGAAAATTTCGTCCCGAAATTTAGCACGTGGTTACTGAGGAAGCTAGTTAAGTTGCGGTGTTTACTGGTTTTTCCTGGGGTGTCACATCATCCCCCCGTTGATTTGGAATTTCGTCCTGAAATTCTGCAGTAGCTTCGGCCTCAGTAGTGGTTGCACTTTTCTTAAACAACTGGGGATACTTGAGTTTCATTTGGTCTTCTCGTTCCCAGGTATACTCTGGGCCACGACGGGAATTCCAACGAACTCGGACAAGAGGTATTCTGGTACGCTTGAGAACCTTAACATCTCAATCAGTAATCTCTACTGGTTCCTCGACGAATCGCAGCTGGTCGTCGATAGTGAGCTCCTTTAAGGGAACTATGAGGGTCTCATCTGACAGGCACTTCTTCAGATTCGACACATGGAAAACATTGTGAACTCCGCTGAGTTCTTCAGGTAGATTCAACTTGTAGGCGACTTTGCCAATTTTCTCAATGATTTCAAACGGTCCGACATAGCGTGGATTGAGTTTGCCTCGTTTGCCAAAATGAACTACACCTTTCCAAGGTGAGACTTTGAGTAGCACCCGATCCCCAACCTGGAACTCGAGTGGTTTCCAGCGCTTATCAGCGTAGCTTTTCTGACGGTCACGAGCTGCCGCCATTCGCTGTCGTATCTGAGCAATCCTCTCAGTCGTGTCTACCACAAGTTCTGGGCCTGTGATTTGGCTGTCACCAACCTCTGCCCAACAAAGAGGTGATCGGCACTTCCGTCCGTACAATGCCTCGAACGGAGCGGCCTGGATACTGGTGTGGTAACTGTTGTTATATGAAAACTCCACTAACGGGAGCTGTTTTTCCTAGCCATTGCCAAAATCGATTACACATGCCCTGAGTATGTCTTCAAGAGTTTGGATGGTACGTTCAGACTGCCCATGTAACAACTCTCATCAAAAAGTACTATTTATTACTTTAATTTAACCAATAGGAAACCTTAATTGAGAAACCCAAGTGATTCTGCACAAACCCTAAAATTTTCAGAATTTTCAGAATCAGGATTAGGGCCCCTAAAACTCAAGGGGGGTAAACCCTAGTTAACGATTATCTACAATTACTCGTTGTCAAAATTCGAATTTACAAAACAGTCGAGTCAGCAGAGCTAGTCCCAACCGTGGCTACCCTATAACCTATTTTCAACCCTTACGCACCGTAACAATTTAAGTCTTACGGTCCGTAAGCATCCTTACGCACCGTAACAATTTGAGGCTTACGGTCCGTAAGCAAAGTGAAATTTTAACTATAAATAGCAGACATTGGCAATCGAAGTTTGGTGTTCAAACGACGTAAAACTTCGCTGCATGTACTGAGATACGTTCTGTTTACACAAATTAACACACACGGTTCACTAATCGACGCCGCAATCAGGGTAATAACTCGATCGCTGCTACGATTCAATGTCCGATCGATTAAACTATCCAATGGATGTTTAAGTGCTGCCCACATTAGGGTTTATGCTTTGTCATTCGTCGTTAAATCGATGGATGTTTAAGTATCGCACTTTGTCATTCGTTGTGAAGGTTTTAATCTCGTGAGTTATCGTAAATGGTGTATTAAGTTACTAACCAAATTGTGTGCCTGTTATTAAACTAGGTTATCAAGGCTAATCAGTAGAATAAGCTCTATTAAATCTGCAATGTGAGTCATTCTCTTTTTATCAAATTACTTTCAAAATCATGTTTATTGTCAAAGTTATAATTACAGTGATTAAGTATATGTAGTCACCAAATTACAACCGGTATGTGGGGTATTGTGCACATTACTGTTTTTATCAATTTAGGTGGGCGTACCTAATTAATGATACTCGTTACTATTGGGTGAACGGACTCAATAGTAATATGACCACAGTCACCGAAACAAGTCGATGACAAATACTGTGGGTAGTTGGTTGAAATAAACATTGTAATCTCTCTTAATACTGTGAATTATAATAAATGAGTCGTTTTTAGTAAATAGAATGATTCACTCAGTATTTCCCGCTGACAAAACCTTTTTCAAACATGTTTCAGGTGATCTGTTGTGATCCAGTAAAAGTGCCGTGAAGCACTATCAGCTTAAGGAAGTGGCTTAGTATAAAATAATGAAACATGTTTTGTAAAATAAAAGATTTCCTGGTGAAATCTCAAGATTGTAAATTACCGGGTTTTTATCCCGAATTGTGAAATAAAATAATCGGGAAATATTTCAGTTTTAAAAAGATCCTGAAGAAACTTCCGCTGTTAATTAAATACCACGGGATTTCTGTCCCGCGGCTCCTAAAACGGGTCAAACCAGGTCGGGGGCCGTGACAGAAATAAGGTGGTATCAGAGCCACTGATTTAAGCTTATTAAGTATTTAGAAATAGTTAATTTTACTGATTACCAATTATGTGATTCTGTGTTTATTAACTGATTATTTGTTAATTACAGTATGGGTAAACAAAAGCTGTCAAACATCTATCTTAAACTAGATAGGTCATCCAACGAGAAGGGAAGTTCATCCCAAACAAAACCTTATGTAATTCCTGAAGAAGGAATATTTGTCCGTAAGGCACATTACGAGGAACCACTTTCTCCTAATAAAAGAAGTTTGATTATTAGGAAAAGTCAGGAAGAAATAAGGAAAAACCGAGAGAAGAAAGTTAAACAAGAAACCCATGATTTAATCAATAAATCACCTTGGGAGGACAAATTAGATGAGAAATGGGCAAATCTTTATATGCTAGCCACAGTAGCAGAAAATGCAAATCTCTAAATACTCAAAAAGTTTTAGTACTTTTATTTCCAGAAATCTTATTTAGTAAATAAATAAGTTACAGCAAATCGTAGTATAATTTACTTGTTAGTTGTTTTGTGTATGCAATAAAATTTACGGGTTATCTATAAAATGTTGTTTTAACAATTGGTATGTATTTTGCATATATGCTAAACAGCATGAATGAGATATCAGAAGGTTTAGAAAATCTTAACCTCTATCCCGTTAAGATAGAAGTTTCCAAGGAATTCACTGGTTACTTTGCTGATAAAGAAGAACCCATGGAATTTCAATCCAAACCACTGGCAAAACCTAAACCCAAGAAAAGAAACAGATTTGTGGGCTGGAGGCGTGTACGAAGGAAAAAGCCAGCAATAAGAAAGGTTACTAAAACTAAAGAACCAAAAGACAAAGGAAAGGGAGTAGAAATTGAGGAAAATATTAATCAAATAGAGATGGAAACTAAGAATAGTTGTAAGCAAACAGAAAGAGAAGTCGGAGAGAGTTCTAGGCAGAAACAGAAAATGACTCCCTGGGAAGTGTTAGATCATAAATTAGTAATGAGTGATCTCATCGGACCTGCCGATGGAAACCTTGAAGCAGCTAATCCAAACCTTATCTTTACTGAAGAAGATCTTTTCAGTTACCCATTAGAAGCTCCAATCCCAATCAATCTGGAACCTGCTATTCCAGATCCTATTGTCCAACCTCAACCACTACCAGTAGAATTAGATGAATGGTGGACAACCGATTGGCAATACCAAAACCTTTTAAACAACCCTGATACATTTTTCCCACAAGTTGACCCAGAACCTCCACTATACCCAACTATAAGCCCGGAGAATCTTACTGAACTTCGCCTCTGGGGCGAAGAGTTAATTAATGCAGGAAATCGGATTAGGGATGTGGGAGAAAGAGTTACTTGGAAATATGACGAAAGGGAGCGTCGTTTTTAAGAAATTAGCTGACCAGAGTTTGCAGAAATATGTGTTAATAAATAATCATAATAACCAGTATGTGTAAATAACTTAACAATAAAATGTTGTATGATAATCGTGTGTATGAGGCATAATATAATATATAAAAAAAATGAAACTTGAGAAATCGATAATTTTGATTATACATGTTAATGTGATTATGTGCAAACTGTTTTATTATATTTGTATTTATACTAATTATTTACATAAAATTTATTATCAGATGTCAAACATTGGTAATGAACCAGTAAATGAGGTTAATCAGTCAGAACAACATCCAGGAGATCAATATATGACTCGGCAAGATATTGAAAATATTGTTGCTCAAGGGATAGCCAATGCTATTCCAGCATTTGTTGCTGCTATAAAGAATCCAATCGAACCGCAACCAATTGTTCCAAGTAAAGTAATAGTGTAAATGGAGGAAATGATAATGTCAATCATAATGCAGAACCACATCAAGCTCCATTTCCTATGAAAATGAAAACTGTAACACCTGGTTGCACTTTCAAAGAATTCCTTGCTTGTAAACCCACTGAATTTGCAGGCAATGAAGGAGTAACTGCATCACTGCGTTGGTTAGAGAAAACCGAAGCAGTCATTGCAATAAGTAAATGTGCTAAAGATGATCAGGTCATGTACGCATCAAATCTCTTCAAGGAAGGAGCACTCGAATGGTGGAACACTGTGTTACAATCAAAAGGAAGAATAATAGCTTATGCTATGACTTGGGAAGAATTTAAGGGTTTTGTAGAAAGAAAATTCTGTCCCGAATATGAAAAGGAACAAATGACAAATAAGTTCCTAAATCATCGGATGACGGGTGTAGATTGTCACGGTTATACTTCGACATTCTTTGAATATGCTAGAGTGGTACCAACACTGGCTTCGCCAGAACCGGTACTCATTTCTCGCTACATTTGGGGATTGATTAGTGAAATCCGCAACATTGTTAAAGCTGCGAGACCTCGCACTATTGACGATGCTGTGGAATTAGCTAATACCCTAACCGATGAACTGGTACGCACCCAAGATGAAAACAGAAAGAAGGAACTGGCTCAGAAAATTACCCAAGGATTTCGTATGGGTAATAATAACAATTTCAACAGAAGAGGAACGGGAAAATCTTCAACTATGCCATTCTGCAAGAATTGCAAAAAGAAACATTATGGAAGATGTAATATAACCTGCAATTTTTGAAAAGTTGTAGGACATCGGGAAGAGAACTGCAGGAAGAAATCCACAATTTGTTACAATTGTGGAGAAACAGGACATTTCAAAACAGAATGTCCTAAATTAATCAAACCAGCAGACAACAAAACCAAGGCGACCGACGGAAATATTAAGAAAAATGCTAGGGCATTTCAGCTGACCACTCAAGAAGCAGAACTCATTCCAGATGTGATAGCGGGTACGTTCTTAGTTCACAACATTTACGCCAAAGTATTATTTGACTCTGGTGCAAACCAAAGTTTTATAAATACTTCATTCTGCCAAGCTCTTAATTTACCTTTAACCAATATTAGGCAGATTTTTACAGTTGAAACAGCAGACGGAAATTCAGTTAAAATAGATAAAGTTTTGCAAGAAGGAAACATAGAACTTTTAGGACATAAATTTTCTGCAAAACTATTACCAATGAATTTAGTTGAATTTGATGTTGTATTAGGAATGGATTGGTTAGTGGCCAACCATGCTCGAATCCTTTGTGATCAGAATTCCATAGAAATTCAATCACCCACCGGAGAAGTTATTAGGATCACAGGAGACAAACCACGTAAGCCTATGAAGTTAATATCAGTAATGAAAATTGCTAATTATGAACAAAAACAAGGAATAGTGTATATGATTTCGGTAATCATTAGCACTAAGGGTAAAAATCTTAAAGAAATACCAGTAGTCTCCGAATATCCTGATGTATTCCCAGAAGATTTACCAGGATTACCTCCAGACAGGGAAGTAGAATTTAGGATTCATCTAATTCCAGGAACTACACCGATAGCCAAGGCACCTTATCGGTTAGCACCCACCGAAATGTTAGAACTGAAAAAGCAATTAGATGAATTACTAAGTAAAGGATTCATACAACCTAGCTCATCCCCTTGGGGAGCGCCAGTGTTGTTTGTGAAGAAAAAGGATGGTTCAATGAGAATGTGTATCGATTATAGAGAATTGAATAAGGTTACAATTAAGAATCGATATCCATTGCCTAGGATTGATGATCTTTTCGATCAACTTCAGGGGGCTAGATATTTTTCTAAGATAGATTTACGCTCCGGATATCATCAATTGAAGGTACAAGAAGAAGACATACCTAAGACTGCTTTCAGAACTAGGTATGGTCATTATGAGTTTACAGTCATGCCCTTTGGGTTAACGAATGCACCTGCTGCATTCATGGACATGATGAATAGGATCTGTAAACCATATTTGGATAAATTTGTAATTGTTTTCATAGACGATATACTTATTTATTCCAAAAGTCAGACAGAGCATTGTGAACACCTTCATGCACTCTTAACTTTGTTAAGAAAAGAAAAGCTTTATGCCAAATTCTCGAAGTGTGAATTTTGGTTACAAGAAGTGCAATTCTTAGGACACATGGTGAATCACGAAGGTATTCACGTGGATCCTGTTAAGATAGAGGCAATTACCAATTGGAAGGTTCCACAAACAGCAATGGAAATAAGAAGTTTTATAGGTTTAGCTGGGTATTATAGACGGTTTATTAAGGATTTTTCCAAGATAGCCGTACCATTAACTAAGTTAACCTGTAAAGCGGTTAAGTTTGAATGGGGACTTAAGCAAGAAGAAGCCTTTAGAATATTGAAGAAGAAATTAACAAATGCACCAATCTTAGCCTTACCAGAAGGAACTGAAGATTTTGAAGTATATTGTGATGCTTCAAAACTAGGATATGGATGTGTGCTTATGCAACGCAAAAAGGTGATTGCATATGCTTCAAGGCAATTGAAAAAGCAAGAAGAAAACTATACGACTCATGATTTAGAATTAGGAGCCGTAATTTTTGCCCTTAAGATTTGGAGACATTATCTTTACGGAAGTAAATTTACTGTCTACACAGACCACAAAAGTCTAAGATATATATTTGGGCAAAAAGAGTTAAACATGAGGCAAAGGAGATGGATGGAAATCCTAAGTGACTACGACTGTGATATTCAGTATCATGAAGGAAAGGCAAATGTAGTTGCAGATGCCTTAAGTCGTAAGTATTATGAGAAACAACGACGAGTTCGTGCTCTCAGATTAAATCTACAAATAGATTTAATGGAACAATTGAAGAATGTTCAAACTACAGCAATCAAGGATGATGCTGAAGGAATGAAAGGACGAATGAAGGAATTAGAACAAGGAGCAGATGGAATTTGGAGATTCCACAAAAGTAGAATTTGGGTACCTAAGCAGGGAGACTTAAGACCTAAGATTTTAGAAGAAGCTCATAAATCTAGGTATACTATGCACCCAGGAAACAATAAGATGTACCAAGATTTAAGAAAGAACTTTTGGTGGATAGGAATGAAAAAGGATATAGCACGATATGTTTCTAAATGTCTTACTTGTTCACAAGTTAAGGCAGAACATCAGAAACCTTCAGGATTACTACAACAATTAGAAATGCCGGTATGGAAATGGGAACTTATAACAATGGATTTTGTTACTAAGTTACCCAAAACCAGAAAAGGTAATGATGCGATTTGGGTAATTGTGGATCGATTAACCAAATCAGCTCACTTTTTACCTATGAAAGAAACCTTTAGCATGGAAAGACTGGCTAAATTGTATGTAGATGAAGTTGTATCCTTACATGGAGTTCCACTCTCCATTGTTTCGGATAGGGATAGTCGTTTTACTTCCCATTTCTGGAAAAGTTTCCAACAAGCTATGGGAACTCGATTAAATCTGAGCACTGCATATCATCCCCAAACAGACGGACAAAGTGAAAGGACAATCCAAACTCTAGAAGACATGCTCCGAGCATGTGTAATAGATTTTGGTGGAAGTTGGGATGACCATTTACCATTAATTGAATTCTCCTATAACAATAGCTATCATTCAAGTATTGAAACTGCCCCATTTGAAGCATTGTATGTGTAACAACTGTGCTTGTAATCACTATGAACAGTTCTGTTATCAATAAAACAATGTTATTTGATCCCAATGTTTGTTTTGTTATGTTATACATTTTTCATGTTTTGACTTTTATGTAATTTCAAACTCTACATCGCTTTCTGGAGAGTTATACGCAAACTAGTGCGTAAACGTACTCAGTTTAATGCGAGAAATACTCTGGAACATCAACATATACTCAACATACCTTAAATAACCTTTACATAACTTAGAAATAAGTTTGGAAGGCTTTGGTATGGCAAAAACAAGTTAATTCGCTTACAGGGACTAAATATGACAAACTGCGAAAGTATGTCAATTTGAACTGTAACGAACATTCCAGAACATGACCATAAGTTAAACACACCTTAAATATCCTTTACATAGCTTAGAAATAGGCTTTGAGGGGTTTGGTGTGCTAAAATAAACTTTTGGAACATTCAGGGACTAAAAGTGTCAAAAAGTGCACAAGTTTGCATTTTCGCGCATAACTTACGTTCTGAATACATCTGGACATCCAAAAATTTATATAAGCATGACTATATTATATTTTAGTGTTCGCCTTAAGAAAAATCCATTCGTTACGTCATTTGGATCGTTTTTCGCGCTTATGCGCATTCCGTCGTAATTAAGCGAACATCGCGTTCGTACGACCAAACGAACCATCATCCGTGATATTTTTGAGCATGTTTTGAGTTCCCTATACTTTAACTACATTTTAGAGCCTTGAAATGAGGTTAACGGGGTTCAAACGCATCAAAAAAGGCCTTAAACACGTGCAGGGACCATTGCTGCCAATTTTCAAACTTTCTGATTCAGGGGAGGTGCTCGCGTAGCGCGACGCCTATAGGGCTACCTGTCGCGCTACGCGACTGACTATCTGGGCAGATTCAATGTTTCTAATTACAAGTTGCAACTAATTGATTCTTAACCACATGTTTTAAGTTGTTGTGTCACTAAGTTAAGGAGCATATGTGGTTCCATAACATTCCGACAAGTGTACGCACGAGATTCGATCACATTATTCAAGAAACGATCCTAACGGTTACCCGAAAACTATATATACCCCATGCCTTTCATTGTTTTAAGGCACTAGAATCTTATTAGTTGTGTTCTAAGTTGAAACCTTGTTTCATACCTGAACTATACTGATCTAGATTAGCATTCGGGGACCCTTCGTAAGTATTCTTTCGTTCTTTTCCTTATTTTTACTGCTTTTCGAGTCAGAAAGTCAAACTTTGTTTGACTTTCAGCGTTGACCAGTAATGGTCAATGCGAAGTTCGTTAGAACTTCGCAACGTGATTGTAATCACGATGGTCATAGTCCCTTGGGACTATGCCTACTGATTACCACGTTGTCTAGGGTCGTAGGGTAGGCGATCTAATAAATCGCCTATACCTTCGAACCCGACCCAGTTTGGTCGATCATTAGGATCCGACCAAATACATTAGGTGACCATAGTGTAGGGAATAACCTTCCGAGGTTATACCTTATGGTCACGACGTTTAAGTAGTTGTATGATAGGTAGTTTATATGACTTAGGTAAATTACCAGAATACCCTTTTCATACATAATTGGTAATTTAGCATATGTAACCTAAACTTTTGTCACGTAACTGATTATGTAACATGTTTAGGCATATAATACTTGTCATAGGACTAGTTAGGCGGTCCGAACGCGTTTCACGCGCACGACACGTTAAAGTAGCATAAGCTTCCTAAACGGGTCGTAATGGGTCGTAAACAATTATGTTAAGTTTCATTTAGCATATAGGCTTTGTTAAACCATATCACGTGAGTTCCGACACTCATTTGGTTTACAAACCCTAATGCTACCCAGTCTTCCGAGATAGGTCCGGTTTATTAACATAGTTACCTATATTAGGTGCCGTTTGATTCCGAGATCTCTTGCATTGCTTGGTGGTTATCTTTATACAACTGAGCAATCTCAAGTGAGTACATAGACCCCTCTTTTACTGTTTTCCAAACTGTTTTGGGGTGGAACACATGTGCCTACTTGTTACTTTCATGCTTTCCTATTTTAACATCATATACTGCTATGTTCGGTAGTACATTATAGTACATGATTTTATGACATTTCATGCTAGGTGTGCCCAATTTTGTGCATTACTTAGTACATTGTTTTACATGACATTTCATGCTAGGTGTGCCCATTTTGTGCATTACTTAGTACATCATTTTACATGACATTTCACGCTATGTATGTTCATTTGATTACATACTTAGTGCATTGTTTTCACATGTTTACATTTTGGTATGACATTTGGTTTGTTTACATGGGACAATACATTCATTAACATTAGCTACGCCGTTCGTTAGTAGGTAGTGGTACCATAGGAATTGACAACTCCCGTTCCGGACATCCCAGGGAAAGGGGACAGAAAGGAATGACCGAATTCGTTGACATAAGACAGATAGACCTTTAATTTGTTTAAAGGGTTTATCACCACAGTCGCCAGGCTTGGATGTATGCATTTTCACAATACCGCATAAATGTTCATATTAAATAGTTGCATGCATTTACACAAAACATAGCTTTGATTTAAACCAAGTTTTACTTCAATACTTTGTTTTCGTGCATATGGTTTAGTTGAGACATTTCACTTGCCATACATGACATTTTGACATAGACATTTGACATGGATATTTGACATAGACATTTGACATGGATATTTGACATGGACATTTGACATGGATATTTGACATAAACATTTGACATGGATATTTGACATAGACATTTGACATGGATATTTGACATAGACATTTGACATGATTTACATCTTGACATAAACACTTTGACATATTTTTCAATACATTTGACAATTGGTTTGGTTTGATTAAGTGATTAAGTAACGATGCGTGTGTAATATGATACAAGCATGGTGGATACGCCGCTGGTACTTCCTATATATAAGTGTTTGTATGGTATTACATGTCGTAACGTTATTTGAATCATTTCAGTTTGAGACATAGAACATTTTATACAAATAACATACTTTTCACAAGACATTGATTTACAAAACAACTTATCTTATACAAACACATCATTTTTACATGGTCATTTATTTAACCTGAAAATTACTTATACATATCATCTGATCTTATTGTTTTCAAATGATTTACAAGACAAAGCAAATAACAAGGTTCATGACTAAACATTTTCTCAAACATAAGTCATGAATCCTATTTTCAAAAACCTATGTATCTCACAGGCATTTTTATGCTGACGTACCTATTTTCACATGTGTTTTCAGGTGCTTTTCCATAGGATGTTGATCATGATACTAGGGCGGACCTGTGCCTTAGAGACTTTAAAAGATGATAGACTATGTTTAATTATGTTCTGAACTCTTAATTTGCTATTTCGAGACAATGTAACACCCTTGTTTAATAAATAAAATACACTTTGTGTGCCATGGTTATGAAACAATTAATTCTGTCGCAACACGCCCCGATGTTTCCGCCGCGATTTGTTGTTTTACGCGGTCGGGGTGTGACAGTATGGAAGAAAGTGCAGAACTCCAGTTTGTTGGGCAGAAATAGGAGAAAGTCAATTATCAGGTCCTGAAATTGTGCAAGAAACGACTGATAAGATTACTTAAATCAAGGAAAGGCTGAAGATGGCTCGAGATCGCCAGAAAAGTTATGCAGACAATAGATGCAAGCCTTTAGAATTCCAAGTGGGAGACAAAGTACTATTGAAAGTTTCTCCTTGGAAAGGAGTAGTCAGATTCGGAAAGAAAGGAAAACTAAGTCCAAGGTACGTAGGACCATTTTCAGTAATCCAACGTATAGGACCAGTTGCTTATCGTTTACGACTACCAGAAGAATTAGTAGGAGTACATGATGTATTTCATGTATCCAATCTCAAGAAATGCTTATCAGATGAATCACTGGTAGTACCTCTTCGAGATATAGAAGTAAACGAAAAGCTGAAATTTGTTGAGAAACCTCTTCAAATTGAGGATCAAAAGATCAAGTTTCTCAAACACAAACGACTAGTTTTAGTCAAAGTCAGATGGGATTCAAAGAGAGGAGCTGAATACACTTGGGAGCTGGAATCAGAAATGAAGCGAAAGTATCCTCATTTATTCCGGTAAATCTCGAGGACGAGATTTTTCTTAAGGTGGGGAGAATGTAACAACTCTCATCAAAAAGTACTATTTATTACTTTAATTTAACCAATAGGAAACCTTAACTGAGAAACCCAAGTGATTCTGCACAAACCCTAAAATTTTCAGAATTTTCAGAATCAGGATTAGGGCCCCTAAAACTCAAGGGGGGTAAACCCTAGTTAACGATTATCTACAATTACTCGTTGTCAAAATTCGAATTTACAAAACAGTCGAGTCAGCAGAGCTAGTCCCAACCGTGGCTACCCTATAACCTATTTTCAACCCTTACGCACCGTAACAATTTAAGTGTTACGGTCCGTAAGCATCCTTACGCACCGTAACAATTTGAGGCTTACGGTCCGTAAGCAAAGTGAAATTTTAACTATAAATAGCAGACATTGGCAATCGAATTTTGGTGTTCAAACGACGTAAAACTTCGCTGCATGTACTGAGATACGTTCTGTTTACACAAATTAACACACACGGTTCACTAATCGACGCCGCAATCAGGGTAATAACTCGATCGCTGCTACGATTCAATGTCCGATCGATTAAACTATCCAATGGATGTTTAAGTGCTGCCCACATTAGGGTTTATGCTTTGTCATTCGTCGTTAAATCGATGGATGTTTAAGTATCGCACTTTGTCATTCGTTGTGAAGGTTTTAATCTCGTGAGTTATCGTAAATGCTGTATTAAGTTACTAACCAAATTGTGTGCCTGTTATTAAACTAGGTTATCAAGGCTAATCAGTAGAATAAGCTCTATTAAATCTGCAATGTGAGTCATTCTCTTTTTATCAAATTACTTTCAAAATCATGTTTATTGTCAAAGTTATAATTACAGTGATTAAGTATATGTAGTCACCAAATTACAGCCGGTATGTGGGGTATTGTGCACATTACTGTTTTTATCAATTTAGGTGGGCGTACCTAATTAATGATACTCGTTACTATTGGGTGAACGGACTCAATAGTAATATGACCACAGTCACCGAAACAAGTCGATGACAAATACTGTGGGTAGTTGGTTGAAATAAACATTGTAATCTCTCTTAATACTGTGAATTATAATAAATGAGTCGTTTTTAGTAAATAGAATGATTCACTCAGTATTTCCCGCTGACAAAACCTTTTTCAAACATGTTTCAGGTGATCTGTTGTGATCCAGTAAAAGTGCCGTGAAGCACTATCAGCTTAAGGAAGTGGCTTAGTATAAAATAATGAAACATGTTTTGTAAAATAAAAGATTTCCTGGTGAAATCTCAAGATTGTAAATTACCGGGTTTTTATCCCGAATTGTGAAATAAAATAATCGGGAAATATTTCAGTTTTAAAAAGATCCTGAAGAAACTTCCGCTGTTAATTAAATACCACGGGATTTCTGTCCCGCGGCTCCTAAAACGGGTCAAACCAGGTCGGGGGCCGTGACAGCCCATCCGTATGTAGATGATATGCCGTGCTCATGTCTAGTCGAGAGCCAAAAGACTTGTGCATAGCTTACCACAATTCGATGTAAAACGTAAGTCACGATCCGAAATAATGGAGGTT
The DNA here is from genome assembly GCA_030545235.1 of Helianthus tuberosus. Classification (NCBI taxonomy): domain Eukaryota; kingdom Viridiplantae; phylum Streptophyta; class Magnoliopsida; order Asterales; family Asteraceae; genus Helianthus; species Helianthus tuberosus. The sequence continues at coordinate 83,446,725 of CM060380.1, forward strand.
GGCACTCCGTGCCTTGATACAACTTCCTTTAGTTAGATGTCTGCTAGAGTAGAAAACTTGTCGGTTTCCTTGATAGCCAAGAAGTGTGCAGACTTGGTCATTCGATCCACGATCACCCAAATGGTATCATTTCCACGTTGAGATCTAGGCAGGCCAGTAACAAAATCCATGGAAATTTGCTCCCATTTCCATTTTGGGATCTCTGGTTGTTGAAGTAGGCCTGATGGTTTCTGGTACTCGACCTTGACTCTCGCACAAGTCAAACATTTACTGACGTAGGTTGCTATGTGGGCTTTCATACCAGGCCACCAATATGTAGCCTTGAGATCATGGTACATCTTATCCGAACCAGGATGTACGGAATAACGAGACTTGTGCGCTTCGTCCATCACAAGATCGCGTAAGTTTCCATAAAGTGGAACCCAGATGCGCCCTGTTACATAGTAAGCGCCGTCTTCCTTTTATTCTAGTCGCTGCCTCGATCCTCGTAAGGACTCAGGCCTGATGTTTTCTGTTTTCAATGCTTCGACCTGAGCATCACGAATTTGAGCAGGAAGACTAGATTGGATGGTAAGTTGTAACGCTCGCACACGTTTAGGTATAGTATCCTTTCGATAGAGGGTGTCGGCCACAACATTAGCTTTGCCCGGATGGTACTTGATCGCACATTCGTAATCATTCAAGAGCTCGACCCATCGACGTTGTCGCATGTTTAACTCCTTTTGCTTGAAGATATGCTCGAGACTCCTGTGATCGGTGTAAATGGTGCATTTGGTACCATACAGGTAATGTCTCCATATCTTAAGTGCGAAAAAAATTGCTCCCAATTCCAAGTCGTGCGTAGTGTAGTTCCTTTCGTGAACTTTAAGTTGGCGCGATGCGTAGGCAATGACCTTGTCACGTTGCATCAACACGCAACCAAGTCCTTGAATGGAAGCGTCGCAATAAACCACAAAATCATCTGTGCCCTCAGGCAATGAGAGGATAGGTGCGCTACAAAGTCTATCTTTCAAGTGTTGAAAAGCAGATTCCTGTGCATCACCCCAACGATAGGTGACACCCTTCTGAGTCAGCGAAGTGAGAGGTTGCGCAATCTTGGAGAAATCCTTGATAGACCGTCTGTAATATCCTGCCAAACCCAAGAATTGGTGGATTTCTGTTGGTGTACGAGGTGCAGGCCAGTTCTTGATCGAGTCAACCTTGGATGGATCCACATGAATCCCATCCTTGTTTACTACGTGGCCTAGAAAGTGGACTTCGCAAAGCCAGAAGTCACATTTCGAAAATTTGGCATACAACTGCTCTGTTCAAAGGAGTTCCAGCATAAGCCGTAGATGCTGCTCGTGTTCCTCCTGACTCTTAGAATAGATCAGGATCTCGTCGATGAAAACAATAACGAACTTATCCAGGTAAGGTTTGCATACTCGGTTCATGAGATCCATGAAGACCGCTGGTGCATTCGTAAATCCGAAAGGCATAACCAGAAACTCGTAATGGCTGTAACGAGTTCTGAATGCTGTTTTGGAGACATCCTCATCTCGGACTCTCAGCTGATGGTATCCCGATCTCAAATCAATCTTAGAGTAATAGCTCGACCCTTGCAACTGGTCGAATAAGTCATTAATGCGTGGAAGAGGATAACGATTCTTCACGGTCACCTTGTTAAGTTCGCGATAGTCAATACACATTCTGAAAGTACCGTCTTTCTTCTTAACAAACAAGACTGGAGCTCCCCAGGGCGAAGAGCTAGGACGTATGAAACCCTTTTCCAAGAGTTCTTGTAGTTGCGTGGATAGTTCTTCAAGTTCTGACGGAGCTAGTCGATAAGGTGCACGAGCTATTGGTGCTGCTACAGGAGCTAGCTCGATTTGAAACTCGACTTATCGATGAGGCGGAAGACCAGGTAATTCCTCAGGAAATACCTCAGGAAAATCGCGCACAATAGGAATATCTTCAATTCTCTTCTCTTCCATTGATGCGTCAGTAACGAGTGCTAGAATGGCAGTGTGGCCCTTTCGCAAATACTTCTGGGCCATAAGGAAAGAGATAATGCCTACAACAGCACCACTCTTGTCGCCATGAATCATGAGAGGTTCTTCACCAGAACGAGGGATGCGGAAGATTTTCTCCTTGCAAATAATCTCCGCTTGATGATGAGCTAGCCAATCCATCCCAATAACAACGTCGAAACTACCCAGAACGATAGGTATAAGATCGATAGAGAAGGTCTGACCAGCTAAGACGAGGTTACAACCTTTAACTATGTGTGTGGCTTCAAGGCTTTTACCGTTTGCTAGTTCTATCGTGTGTTTGGTGTTCAAAAGTGTTGGAGTGCGCTTAAGCATTTAGCTAGCTTTTAAGGACACATAACTAGTATCGGCACCCGAATCAAATAAAACAGTAACAAAGAAATCATCCAGAAGAAACTTACCCATCACAACGTTGGGATCATTCCTTGCATCACCCTAACCAAGCACGAAAACACGTCCCCTGGCACCATTGCCATCATTGTTTCCCCCATTATTGTTTCCGTTCCCCTGTTTGTTGTTGTTGTTCTATTTCTGGTTCAACTAGGGACAGTTTCTCTTGAAGTGACCTTCAGCACCACACTGATAGCATCCCTTGTTACCCTGCTGTTGCTGCTGCTGATTTTGTGGAGCTTGTGGCTGCTGTTGACGATTCTGATTCGCAGGAAGTGAGCTCCTGCAATCCTTTGCTTCATGACCAAACTTGTTACACCTCAGACAACGACCCTTGTTACACTGCCCACTATGATGTTTGTTGCATCGGTTGCACTTGGGGTGGTTTCCCTTATATCCACCCTGCCCCTGACTGCCCGAAGATTGCTGACCAGGGCTCTTGTAGTCGTCAGTCCTTCGCTGAACTGAACTGAAGTAGAACCCTTGCCCGAATTTCCATCCCACTTGCGCTTGTTATCACTGGGAGCATCAGTAGTAGTAGTGCTAATTCGCTTGGGCAGCTTGTTCTGCTCAACTGCCTGATCAGTGAGACGTTGAGCCAACTTGATGATTTGCTGAATGGTGCCAAGATTAGCTGAGGTCACGTGGCTTTGAATTTCTGGCACCAAACCCTTAAGGTACAGCTCGATACGCTTAATAAGAGGATCCACCATGGTGGGACCCAGGATAGCTAATTCGTTCGACCTCTTTGTGTATGCCTCGATTTCAGACCCTGTCATCTTCAGATTTAAAAATTCTACCTCTAGCTTGTGGATGTCGTCATGACTACAGTACTCTTCTTTGATCAGTTCTTTGAAACTGTTCCATGGGGTGGCATTAGCAACCGCCAGCCCTAGCAGTTGAACTTGTGCTTTCCACCAGGTTAACGCAGAACCTTCGAGTGTTCCAGTAGCATATTTCACCCTACGTTCTTCAGGGCATTCACACATCTCGAAAACAGACTCAAGCTTCTCGAACCAGTGAAGAAGACCTACAGCTCCTTCTGTGCCGCTGAAAGTACTAGGTCGGCAATCCATGAACGTTTTGAACGTACATACGGGAGGTTGAGCATGTTGACCTCCTGCTGGGACAGCTGCGAGTGCCTCAGCCACTCGTTCGTTGATTAGAGCCGTCAGCTGGGCTTGTGTCATGTTGATACCACCACGTCCTCCGCGTCCGTTCATGATCTTCACAATGAAGTGATCGTGTGGTGAAAGTGCGTAAGTGTGGGATGACAGAAGAGAGTAAACACACAGGGTTTCAATTATCAGTTGTTATATTAACTAAGCATGCAATGTGCTATGTAAACTAATAGACAGGCAATGTAAGCATGAACCATTTCACCTATGGTGTTGAGTCTTGCACGTGGAGCGAAGCGTCGTTGTGGATTGTTGAGCACTGTACAGGTTATAGTCTGGTTTTATCAAAAAGCTTTTCCCCTTTTTAAAACCAAGTTCGCTATAACCAATGGCTCTCATACCAATCTGTCACACCCCCAAAATTCACCCTGCGGAGTATCACCGCTTGGAGGTGTGACGTGACCAGGATCGAGCCACCAATCATATTGAACAACATAATTAAGTAAATAAAACCAACCACAATACAATTGGTGACCAAAAGTGAGTAACCGACTTTAAGTTGACAGCGGAAGCATAAAACGTAACTCCAAAACATAAGTTCCATAGTTCATAAGTTTAAAGTCCAAAACGTAGGTTTAATAAGTTCATAAGGATTTAAATATTAGGCACGGAGCATAACAGTCCGTATCCCACAACGACCTCCTCCTCGTGCAAGCTCCATAAGCATCTAACGACCTGTAAGACATGTAACAACGAGTCAACAACAAAGTTGAGTGAGTTCACGTTTGGTTGTTTAGTTTTAAGTAGTTTCCGAAAACATGGTTTGTCTTTCGTTGGCTTATTTGCCGTGGGGGTTACCCCATAGTTGAAAGTATGATTAACCAGTTTCTTCTTTATTACCCAAACCATATCCATAATCAGTGGGGGTTTCCCCATGTGAACCACTAGACCATTACCATATCGACAACTGACGAACAATAGTTGTGCCCTACGTCAATGTTCTATCATCATTGACAGTTTGCCCAGATCCATTAGTACACGCACGTCCGAATGGCACGGTGTGAGGCTTGTTAACCCTAATAGCGCTATTAACTAATGACCCGCTCGCCATTGGCCCGGCGATTAAGTCGATATAAAAATGAGGGACTTCATGATAGAGTTTTGTCTAGTAAGTTAAGGTTGTTGTCCTACCCAAGGAGGACGAACGTACGTATTCTACCTAAGGAGAATACGCAGGATTGAGATTGGCATCCTACCCATGGAGGATGGCCGTACATATCTTACCCAAGGAGGATATGTAGGTTCTGTTTTAATTCTTTAACCCATTCCCAACCACCGGGAATCCCATGCCTTAGAAAGTGTGTGAACTCACCTTGATTTTCTCGGTTAGATTAGTTACTCTAATAATCAGAAATCAAGCACGTCCTAATAAGGTACAGATAACAATCAGTTTCTCATGCATAACACGTATCCTACGTACGGTTTATCTACTCGTTACTTCTATCACGTACCACACAATCCTAATGTCAAGATACTTTGTTAAGTTATATTATTTTACCCTAAAGTAATATAACTATCACCCAAAATAAACAAGTATCCACACAAGTGTTCTTGTATAAAATATATATATTCTAAACATATATATATTTCACCCATTTTTATTTACAAAAACCAACCTCTGACTCTTTTTATTTTTGTGACAAAACCCATGGCGAAGTTTATATTCGAAACACAAGTTGTAAAATATAATAGTAACATTTGTTAGAAAAATATTTTCTAAGTATTGGAATTTTAGAAAATTTTGCCAGAGTTTCCTTTAAACAAATCTTTACATCACCGAGAGCAAAAAATATATGTGTTACACACTAATCATGAACTTGATACTTTCTGAAATCGCGTAGTAACTTAGTGAAGTTTTTAGTGGACTTAGTTACCTTCCGAAGTGTAGTTATTTCTTTAAAAACCATTCTCTTACAAAAGTTTAGTGTTTACAACTTGTAAACAATTTTTACAAAAATAAAACTTTTGAACTCTTCTTGTAAATAAAAGTTTTTACACTTATTTTATTTACAAAAATTATGTAAGAGTATGTAAAAGTCATAACCCTTTAGAAATCGGTTCTTGAACTTGGTTTATTTAGAAAACCTCTTGAAAAACTTAGATCTACATGATCATCAAGTTATTTTGTTTTCTAATATTTCAAGAAAATTTATTTTTATTCAAGTTCATGATTAAACTAGAAGGTGGTTATTTATGTAACACATAACCACTTTCTAATCTTGTTAAATCATATCTCTAAATTTTATTTAACAAGACTCATATGGTGATTAACATCACACAACCAAGAATCATTATAAAATCAACAATATGTTTACTATAACATCCTACTGCAATGTTTCATCTTTATGTTTTATTCATATGTAAACTTTATGTAAGCTTTATGTTCATCTTCTTAGTTCTTGTTCTTTAGTGTTTTAAACATAATCATCATACTACAACCTTTAACTACAAAAACAAGATGAACAAGGGTTTAACAAGGACTTACTACTAGCACAAGGGCTAGGGATGAATCTCTAGTGGAGAAGATGATGAAAAAAAATGATGATGAAAAAGCAAGAAACAAGGTCCTTTGAAGCTCCACAAGTTGCAACTTCCTTGAATCACCTTACAAGCTTGAATGGAACTTGAAAAATGGATGAAGATTGTGGATTTGTGGTGGTGATGGGGGCGGTTGTGGGTGAGCCGAGAAGGAGGAGGGTGTGGTGAGGGAGTGAGTGTGAAAATGTGAGGTATGGTTGTAATCTTAGGGCCATGCTTTTATAGGATACTTCACATATTTTGGTCACCCTTACAAGCAAACTATCTAATAAACAAATGAAACATAATCTAATCAAGATACACGAGGCATGGTGGATGATTTGTGTGGGTCCATATGGACCGAATCGGTTAGGGGGGGTGGGGGGGTTAAGGGTAGCATTTGCAACTAGATGGTAATGGATAGTTAGATTTCCAAGTATAAGCTTACATATGGTATTTATTTGATATTTAGTGGGTGTTAGGGTGTTCGGGGATCACGACTAGCTCAAAAATAATTAAACAATGTATTTGACAAAAATTTAGTGTTCCGGGTAATGTCCGGTTGTTCGGTTAGATACCGTTCCGTTAAAGTGTTTAATCATTTCGTAGAGTGTCTTTTATATAACTTTTTATAACACGTTTAATTCCTAACACTTAGGAAAACATACAGGGCCATTTAGTCAATTTTCTGTGCACGACTAGTATGTTAACAAACACATGTAAGTATAACGCAGTAATCAGAAAATAGTTATGTAATTCAACACAGTATAGGGGATTACTCTTAAATTCAGGAGTCACCATATAGGGGATTACTCTTGACAAATCATGAAACCTTCGGGTATAACCAGTAATTTCAGCACCTTCCATGGTCAAATGCCAGAACTCAGTCTCCAACCTTAGGAGTTCAGCACGAGAGTAGTACTTTTCTCTCATTCATTCCTTTAGCTCATCCCACGTCATGCCGTATGCGGCATCATCACCCAGAGTTTGGACTTGCAAATTCCACCATGTCAAAGCCTCATCAACAAACAGCCCAGTAATAAAAGTGACTTGCTGGTCCGCGGTGCACTTGCTCATGCGGATAGTGGAATCTGTCTTCTCTGTCCAGCGTACAAAAGCCACTGCACCTCCAGTGCCATCGTAGTTCAGTGGCTTGCAGTCGAGAAACTGCTTGAAAGTGCAGCCTTGAGCCGTGTTTCCTCCAGATGAATCTCCCTGCCCATTACGTCTAGCATTGCTCGGTCCTCCACTTTGTTCGGTGCGGTTTGCCTCGTATTGGGCGATAGCTACAGAGATCCTTTCTTCCAGTAGGGCGTTCAGTTCTTCAGCAGTCCTCGACAGAAGAGGGGGAGGGGGTTGGTCGGAACCTTGATTGTTCACAATTCTCCTAGGTGCCATGTTCTGTCAGAACACAACGCACAGGGTTAGACATTTGTTTGATATCGTCATACAAGGCAGTAGTAGTATATATACACAAGCATATACCACATAAGTGATATCAAACAATCCGCCAAACGTATAAATCAATTCACACAACAAGCATACATAAATAGATAAATACTGATGTGTCATAAGATATTCACCGAGTCTTTACACATATCAGAACAACTTGTTACACCATTGTTTGCGAAGTAAACAAAATTCATAAGGGTTACATCTCCCCAAAGTACAAGTTTAATATATGTAAAGGACAAAATATCTTACTTCACATTGGCGGTTCTTGTCTTTATACCCTAAATCATTACTCCAAAAGAGTATTTAATAGGCTGGATGAGGGGTGAGGGTATTCATGTTTGACCTTTTCTTGTATTGAAGGAATCCCATCTGATACGTGACAAGACTTGCTGTGGTTTCTGTGCACTGGATTCCATAATTATGTATGCATCCATAATTACGTAACTCCTTGCACAGTCCGCACAGTTCGTTTCATCCTCGTATCACTTCCTTCAGATAGGTCACTGTTTTTAGGTAAAGTCACGAGTACTTGAGATATTCTATTTCTAGTATATGTATATATCAATTATCACACATAGTTGCAAGTAATTTCTAGTCAAAGACAAGTGCTACTCAAGTGTACTCTGAGTTTTGTAGTGTCCTTACTTGACTCCTTGAAAATAGCTTCAGGTAGTGGATGTCGCAGAAAGTTTTATGCAATGAAAACTCTTTGAAAAATTGTTTTTGTGAAAGGATCCTAAAGATTGTAGTCTAGACTCGAGAAGGAATCCTGGTTCACTATAATCGCAGCTCTGATACCAATCTGTGACACCCCTTTCTGAGGCGGAAGCACGAGGTGTGATCATGAAAGGTTCTCATTGCATACGAATGGTAAACATACTACATGCTCGTAAAAATAATTTCAAATACCAATAACATTACGTAACTGAAAACATAGGTTAAGTTCGGAGTTTACATCACAGCATGAAACGTTGTCTGAAAGGTTACAACATTATTCAAAGATAAACATAAACAACATCCAAGAGCAAGAGTAAGACCGCGCGCACATCCACTTTAGTTACCTGAAATACATGTGAGTTTTTGGAAAGTCGTCAACATAATGTTGGTGTGAATTCATGCAGTTTTTGTATTGAATGTTTTATACTTGAATGAAAACATGGTATATAACTTGTAAAACGTATCTGTAACTGAGTATTGTGAATGGAAGTAATATGAGATCGCTAGTGGTTTGCAAGGCCACTAACATGTGTCACGACATAGGAAGCCACCAAACCTAGGCATTTTTGTCGAGTTGACTGAGACACAGAAGCACTCATTGGTAGAAGTAGGCCAAGAGTGGGGTTGCCTGAAACCCATTAGATCTAACCTTTTGTTCCGCGGTCTAAATGTATACGTTGATTAATGGTGCTTATGGTACCCTATTCGTCACATGATCTATGTGTTATTCCTTAGTTTTGTATTCCGCATACCATTTGTAAACGTTCGAAACATTTGTAACATGTATTTCACCCCCGAAGTTATAAAAACTGAAAACAGTTAAAAGAAAAGGGGGATATGAACTCACAACTTTGCGTATCTTGCGCCATAAACTTCACCGGTTGGTTTTTATAGCTTCGTGACCTATACGTGTTTTGTTAACGTTAGTCACTAGACTTGTATCGCACAAATACAAGTCACCATCTTTTATGTATGTATTCCTTGTGTGTTAAAAAAAAATAATTTATATTTTTAACTATATATCTTACTTATATTATTTTCTCAAAAAAAAATATAAGTATCTTGTATTTTTCACCCGAGTTATGTATTTTTGTCCAAAACTTCATCTTAAGTTCGTAACTCGTCCAAGTTACATAATCTATTAAGAAATATATTTTCATAAATATATTCTCTTGTATTTGTCTATGCATGTTGTATGTGTATTTTGTATTTTCACTCCTTAGGAGTATTTAGTGTATTTTCAAGTCCTAATACACTATTTACATATAATACATACTACATACACTTAGCACAAAATTTGGTGATCAATAAATATATATATTTTTCTCAAAAATATACATACTTAATATCAAGTTTTATTTTGAAGAAATCATCATTTCTTAACTTGAAGTTTACATAAAAATTAGGGAAACTTTGATAAATATTTTTAGGTAAATTTTTAGGGAATAAGTTTCACCAAAACTTATATTTTTCTAAGTGTCAAAATTTTATAGAAATTTTGACATGGTTTCCCCTAAAAATGGAGGTTTCCCATGTTTTCAAAACATGTGTTTATTTTCTTTTAAAATCATCACAAACAATCATCAACTCATTCAACACTTACCGAGTGTCAAAATCAAGTAAATTACACTACATCATGAACTTGAAGTTTTTGTAAAAACTTGTAGTAACTTACCATGTTATTTAGTAGGTTGAGTTACCCTTAAAAACATATTAATTTGTTTCCAAATCACATTCTTGAAAGATTTAGTCATTTACAACTTGTAAGATGATTTTTCTAAAATTATTTCTTTTGTATTTTTCTCGTTACAAACATGTTTCTAGTCTTGTTTAAACACTAAAAATATGATTAGTTTGTTTAGAAACCATGACTTTGTAAATCTTATAAATAAACTTGGTTTCTTGGGAAAATTATTTTTGTAATCATCTATTTACAAGATTTGTATTTTGTTTAAATTATCTTTACATATGAAAATCACTTTCATCATTCAAGTTCATGAAGACATAAAGCATGATGATCTTGGTCTTTCACAAGAGCACCACTTTAACTCACTAGATCATGTGTTTAATCACAATCTAGTAGGTTTCTTATGATGTCTAACATCACCAACACAAATCATCATTCATAAAGAAGCAAATCATCATCATTTACATGTATTCTTATGTATTTAAGGTTATGTTAAAGTATCATGATCATGTTCTTTTTTGTTCTTCAAGATTAACAATGTTTATTATCTTTTATTCATCAAAATATGAAGTAACAAAGGGTTATGAGGGTCTTACTACTAGCACAAGGCTAGGGAAGATCACTAGAAGTTGAAGATGACAAATGGGTTGGTTAATAGCAAGTGAAGAAGGTCCTTCAAGATCCACAAGCTCCACACTTCTCAATCTAGCTTCTAACACCTTGTGAGGACTTGAGATTGCATGAAAGTGGAATGAAGGTAGTGGTGATGTGGGTTGTGGCTCACGGCCGAGATGAGGGAAGGGAGGAGAAGGTGAGTGGTGTTGAGTGGTGTGTGAAAGTCTTGACCCTTATGCTTTATTTATAATCCATGTTGAAGTATTAACCAAGGGATCATGTGTCTTCCAAGTACAAGACAAATCAAAGATTGTAATCTTTAGAGATCTTATAGGATTTAAGCAAGATTTTGGTGGATCAATGGAGATCTAAGTGTGGGGCCACCCATGACCGTCCATTTAGAAAGGGGGGGGGGGGGTAAAGTGTAAGTTTAAATTACTAATTACATAAATAAGTAAGTTTTCAAGTGTAAAGTTTAGGGATTTAATGTGTTATTATGTTATAAGGGGTGTTATGGTGTTCGGGGATCATAACTAGCTCAGAAACATTAAAACAATGCTTCTAGTATAATTTTGATGTTTCGGGTAAGGTCCGGTTGTTCGGTTAGATACCGTTCGTTAAAGTGCTAAATTGCACTGTTTAGTGTCCTTTATGTACCCTTTTTTGACGCTTTCAATTCCCGACTCTTAGGAAAGCATTCAGGACCATTTGGTCATGTTTTTGCATGGTACAATCTTGTTACAATACTGAATTTTGCTGAAATATGAGAAATTCAGCATTTAAAGTGTGTTTCGGGTGCTTTTAATGCATAAATTAGCTTCCGTAAAATCTACATGTTAGCCCTTGTGTACATTCTTGGGTTTTCATGTATTTTTGATGTTGGGCCTACTCCTGGGCTCCAATTCTATTGTCTGACTACTTTCTGCAGAATTGTTGACACAATGTGTCTTACCTGTGAGTTTACTAGTATTTCTGACGCAACGCTAATCATTAATGCATTAAGCCATATTTGAAGTATAAAACGTGCATGAATTCACATGTATAGCATGTAATCAGACAATGTTGACATTTAAGCACATAATTGCAGTTATTAAGTATTAATTAAATTGTACGGAAATTACCGGTTTTGTGCCAGCTGTCACACCATATCAGTTTTTTAATTAAAAAAACTATAGCAATACTATACTTAGATTAAAGAGAATAAAATACTCGTTTATATGGTGTAATTTAAAAAAAAAATTATTAACGTACCAAAAAATTATGACCGTTTAAAATTCGGGGAAGTTAGATTTTTTTAAGGAACAAAGTGTAACTACTAACTAATTATCTATAATTTTGTTAAAGATGAGGTTTGATCACTTAAGGGTGAAGGGAGTGGTTACCTATTCCAAATAGGTAAACTCCTCATTCACCCAATCAAACAGTGCCACATCAATTCACCTAATTTGTTTACCTAATGCTCAAAAACTTTAGCGGTGGTTTACCTAATGGGGTTTAGGTAAACTATTTAAAAAAAGGAAAAATATGTGATTGGTTGAGAAGGAATGGACCTCAGCACACACCCATCTCTCTCCCTTTCCCTCCCTCTCACCGAATCGGTAAAGGTTCACCGAGATTGGCCTTCACGATCAGTAAACCAAAGGTTGGCGGTGGCTTTCCCGATCGGTAAGGTGTTTACCGAACCCTTTACCTATTCCACTCTGTTCACCCTAACATTCTGTAGCTATTAAACATTTTGAGATAATGACTAAGTACGTTAGGTTTTAATCACTTGTACAATAAGACATCATCTACTTGTAACTTTTAATTCACACGTCAATACTAACCAAGACAACTATCGAAACGTTCACAAAAATGAGTAAGTTGCCACCATACTTTTGGATTTTTTAAAAACATTATAGTTTATAAGATATGATAAGAATACGTAAAAGAATTATAAGTTTGTTGTGGAGGAAGAAAAGTGTAACTAACTACCCACAACATTGTTAAAACATAGGGATTTAAGTACAATAAGATGGAGGCTAAAATATAATTATTGTTTAGAAGACTAATTTACCCTCATTTTAGGGTTGTATTTATAAATTAAGAGAGAAAAAGTTGTTATTTTTTTGGTATCTTAAAATGACCTGTCTAATGCATTATAATTTTAGAGGTGTATTTATAAATTTAGAGAGAAAAGGTTCTTATTTTGTTCTAGATGGTAGTATAGATAAGACTTAAAATTCTGGAATAAACTCAATGCTTCACGTTATATATACTTAGAGTTAAGTTCACGTACAAAGTGCCTTATCATACAAAATGCACGAAAGACATGAAAAAACCAAAAAAAAAAAAAAACGCGATGGCATTTTCATAATTATTTGCTCGTAGGATAATTATCAAAATTACTCTAAAAATGATCTTGTAGAATAATTTTGATCTTGTATGGTAATTATCAAAATTACTCTAGTGTATCTTGTAGAGTAATTTTATTTTGATCTTGTAGGGTAATTATCAAAATTACTCTAGTGTATCTTGTAGAGTAATTTTGATCTTGTATGGTAATTATCAAAATTACTCTACAAGTGTATCAAAATTAGTTTGCAAGTTTATCAAACAACAAATAATTCAAAAACCTCTACAATATTACCTTACAAGATCAAAATTATCATATAAGATCATTTGTAGAGTAATTATGATACTTCACAAAATTACTCTACAAGATTAAATTACCCTATAAGATCATTTGTAGAGTAAATTTGAAAATTACTCTACCAGTAAATAACTACGAAAATGTCACCGCGTTTTTTTTAGATTTTCACCATATTTGTACGTTTTGTATGATAAGGGTATTTGTATTTGATCTTTTCTCGATATACTTAATCTTATTTATTTTGAATTAGTCAATCTAGTTGTGCTCTTCGATAATCCTCCTCGTAAATATGGATTTTTTTAATGTGATTTAACCCATGTATTATCTTAATATTCAAGTCAAACTATTAATTATAATAAAATCAATTAAAATACAACTGCTTAACGTGGGTATAATTTTTTATGTAGTAGTTGTGGACATTAAGGTTTAATTTATTTATTAGTAGGTGTCATAATCCGAGATAACCTAGAAAGTAGTTGTTCTAGATATTCAAGTTATGTTGGATCAGTTATGTTAAAATATAATGGAAAACATGTAAATAATACATGTTATAGCAGACAGGTTAACATATAGTCCAGATACATAAGTAGTTATGGAGTTCGGCATGTTAGTCAGCGTGACCTGGTTCCTGTTTAGAGTGCATGTCCTTGATGGTAGTATCGAGCAGTGTTTTCAGACCCGGACCGGCCGGTCGGACCGGGAACCGGAGGTTGAGCCGGTTCTGGTCATGGTATCGGGCCGGAAATGCATTGAACCGGAGTTGAAATGGTGACCCAGGGGTTGTACCGGGAAACCGGCCAGTCAGACCGGCTTTTGAAAGGGTTGGACCGGGTTTTTATATATTTTTTCAGATTTAACCCTATTAATTATTATAATATTTACGATACCTTCCGGTTCTTACGTCCGATCCGACCGGTCGGACTGTTGAACCGGTAAGAAGACCGGTTCAACGTCCGGTCCGGTTCTGAAAACATTGGTATCGAGTTCTTTAGGGCTGAAGAACTCGTGAATGGAGAGAGAGGAGGGGACGAATTTGATGTGTGATTTTATTGTTATGAGAGTCTAACTCTACACCCTCTCTAGTAATCTCCTTAAATGCACCCAAGGAGAAACCTAATTAGTTAATAAGGGAAAATTGGTCCATCAACAATTAACAACTAATATATTATAAGGTTTTAATATATTTTGATCTATATTATATAAATGATAATGAAGGTTACTAGATTAAATACATATTAATCTTACAAGTTATACTTTCTAATCTATCCTGCAGGATTTTCTAGCTTTATGCGTCGGAAATTAGTTCAATATCGATTTGGTTTTTTTAAAAAGGGGAATTTGGTTGGTATCGGTTAGGTTCTTTACGGTATCGGTAGGGCTGTAAACGAATCAAGCGAACACAAACGAGACAATGTTCGTGTTCGTTCATTAAGGAAATACAGATGTTCGTGAGCACATGTCGAACAGAAGTTTATGATCGTGTTCGTTTGTTAAGGAATTATAGTTGTTCTCGAATAGTTCGTGAACACTAGTCACGAACACAAACAATTACAAACAAACACAAATGACACAAATGAACATTAAACTTGAAATTATAAAACACACCATTAACCTTAAACATCCGACATAAGTAGTCAAATACAACCATTACATGATAAATCAAGAATTCAAGACGTAAGAAGTCTACTACAAGTACCATACGATAAATCAAGTTTAGCTAACTTAAGACATGATTATCTAAAGTTACTTAGACATATCCCAAAAAAGTGTCTTTAGTGTCCAACTTCTTCACATTTTAAGATAAGGGTTTACATTTTACTATTTTTTAAATATAATTATTAACTAATGTCTAGGGGAAGTAAAACTTAGGAGGCAAAGTTATATGTTAAAAAAAATAATATATCGAACATTCACGAATGCATTCGAACGAACGAGGCATTTGCTTGTGTTCCTTCATTTAGTTAATCGAACATAATATATTGTTTGTGTTCGTTTATTAACTAAACGAACGGACATGAAATGAACTTCCCGCCAAACGGTTCACGATCTGTTCGCTAACATTTGGTTCATTTACAGCCCTAGTTATCTATGTACTAGCACTCGGTTTCAATTCATGATATTCCCAAAAGGTGTTTTACATTGAAAACCATAAAAACTACTACAATTACCGGTTCTGATAATAATGGTACCAATACCGATGTCGGTATTGGCTCTTTACAATACTTTTTTTTTTAATAAAACTCTTTTTTCAACAAACTTTATGCAAGGACGTTGAGAAAAAAAAAGATAATTAACACTGTTGTGTACTCGGATTCATAGAAAGATATGCTCAACTTTTTAAAAAATGGATATATTTTTTAGGTAAAATATCAACATACCTTTTTGTTTCCATAACTATATAAAAATAACTTTTAATTTTTGTTTGATAATATCAAAAGTTTTATGTTTATAATTAGGGTGTAAACGAGTCAAGTCCAAGTTTGATTCACTTAACTTATGAGAAACAATTCCACTTGCCACAAAACCCAGTGTCTGAAACCCAAGATCAAATTGTGAGTAATGTTACAATCTTGAGCTTAGACGGGGATCAATTCTTACATTATTTAATTAATTCATATATATACATGAAAGAGATCATAAGAAAACTTAAAAAGATACTTGAAATTTCGAAAAATCGTCTTTAATTTATTTATTATTCTATTCTATTCTTTTTTATATGTTATTAATTTTTGCACAAATTACAATGCATAAAAATATATATAGATTGACAAGCTACGTATAGCTGGTGAACCAGATATATAACTAGATATATACACTATACACCAAACTCCTTGCATATATAATCCCAATCTAATTCACACTACTGGTGAGCTAATTTACATGTTCTCGACGTAACCAGAATTCACTAAGTTTCCATTCTAAGATGGAAGATATAATATGCATATAGAAAAAGGGGAAACCTCTACCAAATCTATTTGTAGGAGTATTCATAGTAGGTTATGTATTGCTGTCATTATAATTTAATTAGAACACACATTTTTCTCTTAATTTTGTTAAGTTTTTAAAAACCATTATATATAACAAAGTTCATGCTTGTGAATAGTGAGGTGGTGCTAAAGTGCACCATCTCCCTCTGCTAAAATAAGCCGCTATATCTACGCTAAAATGAGCCAATTTTTGTGATTTATGTCTTTTTTGTGTTTTTTCTAACTTTCAGTCTCACCCATATACTTTAAATAAGACGTGGTCGTTAAATTATACCAATTGTCGGTATTGTACTTTTGGAGTTTTTCCTTTCGGTGGCTATATGAGTTTATTGGGTATTGGTATTGTATCGATACGGTAGAAAACGGAACTGATACTAATTGGATTCCGCCGTAACGCGCAGGAAAATATACTCGTTAACATCACATTTTATATCTTTATTTCTATCTTACTTACAAACACTTATTATTTTTTTAGTTTTATTACATGAAATTGAGCCTACAAGCTTAAGAATCAGATACATTTGTTACGCATAAGGTTAAGAATTAGTTCCACATTAAATTGAGCCTATAAGTTTAAAAAATAGGTACTTACATATAAGTTTAAGAATTGATATTTTAGTGAATGCTTCAAAACCCCCATGCATCTATCTACCTTAGCAAATAAAGTCTCAAAAAGCCCACACACAAGGTTCATTCAAAATTTTATAAGGATGGTATATTATGTTATACTAGTAGAATGCCCGCGTGATGCGGCGGGAGCGACACATCGCATTGCGATACTCGTTTTTAGTAGTTTTCATATTCATATAATATTTACTGTAGCACCATTGTGATAGATATATATAAAAAAACAAAGTAATCGGGTAATCCATTTCTTTGTGTTGTGCATGGTTCGGACGTTCGGTCGGTTCGTTTATTATTTTCAACCAAAGCCGAAACCAAAGTCATCTGTGACATTTGTGTCTTTTAACTATTGTACAATCCCAAACAACTTCATTATCAATCAAACATTGTGTTTTGATTTCAAGATTTTATAATTATTTTTGATATTTGTATGTTTTAGTTCTTGTTCGATTTCAAACTCTTAAACCTCTTTTGGAAGTGAAATCGTAAACTATTACGCAAAACGTAATCAGTTTAACGCGACGTACACTATGGAACAATGAGGTAAGCTAAATTTACCCTAAATACCCTTAACATAACTTAGAAATAAGTTTTTAAGGCTTCGGTATGGCAAAAACATGCTTATTCGTACATAGGGACTATTTGCGTGAAATTCCGAAAGTCTACCGATTCTCCTATTTTTAAATACGGAACATGTACGCACATCCAAAAATTTTTGTAATCATTAAAATCTTGCATTTTAATGATAAGAATGCAAAAATATCACTCGTTTAGGATTTCGGTCGTTTTCGCGTTCGTTAAAGCGTTCATCGTAATTAAGCGAAAAACGCGACCGTACAACCGAACGAACCGACATCCATGACATCTTCGGACATAATTCAAATCCCCTATGCTTTAACGTCCTTATAAAGCCTAAAATATGTGTTAACAGGGGTTAAATGCGTCAAAACACCTAAATTAATGTGCAGGGGCTTGTTTTGACAAAACATGAAACTTCAGCCACAAAGGGGTGGCGTCACGCGATGGCCAGAGGCCCTTCTGGTCGCGCGTCACCAACGCCTCGCCTGGACAGAAAGTTGTTTCTAAAACTGTAACACCCCAAAACTCGAATTTTAAATTCGAGTAACTCGTTTCCATATGAGTGTATCATGAAATAAAATACTATGCTAACATCCCATTTCAGATGAAGTTATAAAATATTATTTTATTAGTCGTTAGAAGTTATCTATGAGGAAAAAGAACTTGATGGACAGCAATGTATTTTATCGGAGTATTTTTTTAGTAATATATATAAATTCATCAAGAAATATGTTAAATTTGCTTTAAGGCAATACCGCTATCTCATATTGTAACTTAACAGAACTTGAAGGGCCAATGTTGTAAACACCAACCATGAGGGGTGTATTATGCATTTAGCCAAAAGTTCTATGTATAAAAGAGCATTTTATGCTCATTTGTTTCAGATCTTTCTAGAGTTAGAGAGAGAAAAGGAACTAGAGAGAGACAAGGGTGGCCCTTGGTGATGTTTTGTGGTGGTTTGCGACGGTCGATGGTGTCAGGAGGCAACCGAACTTGCGGGTTTCAACCCAAAACCATTTTGTGATGCTAAAAACGCAATGGTAAGCTCCGATTTGTCTAAATCTTTGATTTTAGTCGTTAATGGAGTTGAAAACAAAGCTGTCCAGAATGTTTAACTTATGTACGGTTGTAAAGAACAGACCGATCCGAGGAATCTGACCGTTGGATCATCTTGATTTTTTTATACAAGTCTTATAACATATATATGATCACTTTGAACGGTGGAAATGTAATATAGAGCTGTTAAACTCGAGATTTAAACTTGTTTTCATAGCAGCTCGTATTTGCGTTTTTATAAAAACACAGCCCCTTAGAATCGATTTTCCCAGAGATCCGACCGTTGGATTGAGCTGAAATTTTGACTGTAGCTTTCTGGCATATGGGTCTTTAATACCTTCAAAGGAAATTCTGATCAGAGGTCGGGAACTGTAGTTTTGAAACTGAACTGTTTATAACAAAATTCTTGTATGAAAATAAGGAAGTTGAGGGTGTTGTATGGATGGTCTAATGGTATTGCATGTGCAATTCGTGACTAGAGAAATGTTCATAATTCTTGATGTTATGAACTAGGAAGGTAGGCAAAAGATACTTGTACAATGTGCTTAGAGAATAGTATGCACATCAAGTGTTCGAGGAAATGTCTAAGTGAAGTTAGAAGGTGAATTTGTATGAAAGAACTTGGTGAATAGGTATAAAATGTGATAATGATATAATTGTTATTAAACTTATATGAGGAAGGCGTAATTGATTGAACTCATGTGGGTAATCTTGTTTAATTCATGATTGTGTAGAAATGTGCATTAGTAGTTGTACTACATGCTATGAAGGTGTGATGCACACCATACATGAGATTATTTGCTTGATTGTGATTAGTAAATGACCAAGTACTAATTATGAAATGTGTGGACTTACTAGCAAGTAAAGATGGTAGAATTATGTTAAATTGGATAACTTTCAATGTAGACGTTGATTGTAGGATCATGAAGGTATTAATATGTGTAGAATCGACTATGTGTTTATATGTGCATATAACTAGGTGATCGTGTAGTCGTATGTACTACACAACATGAATATGAAATGTGCATGGCGTTGTTATTATGGTCTACAATATCAATATGAGTGTGTGTTCATAAGTTGGAAGTCATATGCTAAGAAGGTTGACTTTCTAAAGATCAACAATGTATACATAGTATGGTTAGGAATTTTGACACAAATGTAAGATTTGGGGGATCATACGACATGTGTTAGTCAGATTATGTCTTATATATGATGACGTATTGGAATTCGTTGATGTTGAATAGTGTGATTGTCGGTTCATGTCTTATGCATATTAATGATTGACGAATAAACGTCAATGTAACTAAGGATTCCATATGAAAGTATTATGAATGAATATGCATGCTAACTATGTTGTGCATATGATAGAATGAAAGGATAGGAATCACATTAGCATGGACTCAAGCGCGAAAGGCTACGGGTCCAGAAGAGGCAAGGAAACAAACACGAATACATGCGCTTGAGGTAAGTGATTACCGAACTCACTTATTAATTTATTTAAATGAAGTTAGATATGCTTATTATTGGGAATCATAAAAGGATGAGAATGTAGTAGTCGTATGATGGTAAGAATGACGGAATTTGACCATATGTAGTTAATTATAATCATATAGAATAAGCAAACGATTCACAAATACGAAAGTGATTAACCAAGTTATGGAAATTGGATGTTGGGAAATGAGAATTAGAATAAGAATGATTTGGGGACTTAGGAAAATGTCTATTCATGTTTTTCTCGTTTTTCTTTGTTTCCAAGGCCCCGTTAAACTTCCTAAGGGTACCCCAAGCCTAAGATAGAGTTTTGTAGGGTAGAAGTAAGGACGGAACCCGTACGGGAGCTTGCGCGAATATGTAGCATGTATGTTGGTGTGTGTGTAAATGTGGATATCATTATGTGTGTGAGTGATTCTCGTAGGAATGATTATACTTAGATATAACACACGTGTGAATGGACGGAACTAGTACATAAGCATGTTTATATACGGAAAATGGTATGCCAAACAAAGTATGGTGCTTGAAAGAAATTAAATGGATGTGATTGTATGTGTGTATATAAATAAGAATTCATAGTAAGTGTATGTAGTACGAACTTATAGGTGTATACGTGTGAATGGGAAACGTAAGTATGTGCTCGGATATATATACGTGTACGTATGTGATGTAATCTAATGAATGTAGATTAATAGAATGTGTTTATGTGAAGTTGTGGGTTTGCAATATGTTTAAAGGTACACGTTTCTAACCATGTTATCGTTGAGAATGAAATGAAAAGTGCAGGTATGATAACGTTGGGTCCAAGTGTGTAACACCCCAAAAATGACTTAGTAGACAATACAAGTTATATTAACTAAAGGTCTAACCTAGTTAATGTAAATGTGACAAAGCACTAGTAAATGATGAGAAAAAGCCTAAGTTAAATAAATATACAACTAGAAGGGCCAAATGTGTAACATGCTAAAACTCAAAATAATAAAAAGAATAAAAATAAAACACACACATTGTGTGTGTTTGTGTCTGGGCGATCGAACAGGAAGACAAGGTGAAACCCTTGTTTCACTAATTCCATCAAATTAAGTAGGAATTTCAAGGAGAATCGAATGCATGAGTCTCAATTCTTAATCAGTTAACCTTGTTTATTGAAGTGGTAAGTCCAATTTCTTGATTTGGTGAATTGTAGGAAATGGGTTTCAACCCAATCATGAGTTTATGTTATGATATGTGTAATTGGAAGTAGGATTTGCACTATAGAATAAGGTTTTTGTTTGATTTGATGATTTGAAAGACTTGATGCATAAACCCATTTTATGACAAATCTTCATGAATATAGGATGAACAAGATAATAGAAGTAATCATATATAACCTTGAAATATTGATGATTGATCTTGTTTGTGATATTTGGGTACTAGATGAATTGATGTAGAATAAAAAGGATTGTATGAACTTGTTGATTATTGATGAATTACTAGATGAACTAGTAGAATCATGTGTTAAAATGCTTGTATTAAGTGTCCTATTAATGCGAAACCCGCCAAGTGTTCGATGAAATGTCTAAGAGAACAAATATGTGAAATTTGTTCATTTATGATAATGTTGTCATATGAGGAATTATGTGAATGATGGAATGATATAGTTTGGGCTAAATGAGTGAATGTATTAATGTAGGCGTAAAAGAAGAAAGCTCAAATGCTAGGAAATCGGAAAGCTCTCAAGATCGAGGTATGTTGTTTTATGCATACAAACTTTATTTTGTAACTTGTCAATTTTGTACTAAAATCATAATTATGGTAGTTCGTAGTAGTTATGTAGTAGATAGCATGACCCATCACAAACGGGTCATATGAAAAGAAAGTTTATGAATGATATTGTGTTATGATCGGTTTGTCTCGAATGAACCGTATATTGGAAAGTTATGTAAGAAAGGAATGTAATTACTCAAATCGTTATAAACGAATTGGAGTTGATGTAAGTACAAAAGATGAAAGGAATGTATTCGTCTGTGGTAAACGGACCGAATGGAAGTTTATGTTACGAATGTAATTACCCGTTTCTAGCGGGTTAATAAATGTATGTTTTATCTCACTAATGAGATAGTATGTTTTGACCCGTTTCAACGGGTAAGTAATCAATGGTATGTTTTATCTCTATTTTGAGATATGTATGTTTTGACCCATTTCGACGGGTAGTAAGTGCAAAAATGTTGTGAAGGCACGAAATAGATGAATTGGTTTATTAGATAAAAAGTAACATAGTTAATGGAATTAACTTTTCAAGTTTGTTGTTTGATGTAGGTAAATTCTCAACATAATAGTTTGGCGACTTGGAACGGACACACATGAATCACGTCCACCATGCGCTTCCGCTATTTTTGTAATTATGTTATGGGTAAAAAAAAAATACTTTTGTGGTATATAACTTATGTTTAGTAGCTAGACTTTAAAGCTTAACATATTATGTCTTTTGAATGTGTCGTAGAATTCCTTGAAATGATTATTGTTAAAAACAGGGAACCGCTCGTGTTACGGACGGGTCATGCCCAATTTTTGTTAAAAATAGTATGCCATTAATATTATTTCCGAGTGTGCATTAAGGGTGTTTCAAATACTTTTGTTACAAATAGTTTATGTTTAGTTGTTAAACTTTAAATCTTAGTATGCCATGTCTTATGTATAAACCTAGTTGGTTGTGAATGTCTAAACGGAATGGTTTTTGTATGAACAATTAAATTTATTTCTAATGGTATGTAAAAAGTTTTAATTGGGTCGTGATTTTGTCGATAAAGTATTGAGTTTTGACCTTATGGAAAGTGGGCGTTACAAGTTGGTATCAAAGCCGAGGTTTGAGGGATTCAAGCGTAAGTAATTGTGCTTGAACTCAAACTGATGGCTCGCTCGAAGGTGTGTTCGCTCCAAGGCCGCAATTAAGGTAAATGCTTAAGTTTCGGTATATAATAGTAGGTGTAATGTGTTTATTAGAAACAAAATTTAGCTTGATATTAGAATGATAAAAGTCGGGAGGGTTACGGGGCCCATGTGGTCGGAACCGGGCTTGATAGTGGGTCAAACAAGAAAAGAAAAATGCAACAGCGATTTGGCTGATCGGAGGGGCGTCGCCGACGCGACTGCCTCAGCCGACGCCCTATCTTCCAGCATACGGCAGTGTAAGGACCTTCAAAAATGTCCCAAAACGACCCATAAATGAAAACCCGGACCCCTGAAAACCTACTGTGCATGAAAAATCAAGAAATCTAGAAAATCTGGTTTCAGGCGGGCCGCGTAAGCTATAAGAGAAGCTTACGCGGGCCGCGTCAAAGCTCTGTTGACCGGATAAGCGTTCAGGGCCACGTGGCAGACCTAGGTGTGACACGGATGCCCTAATCTACGACTAGACCTCCATGCGGGCCGCTTAAGGATTAAGAGGGGGTTTACGCGGGCCGCGTGAACCCCAGTTTTCAGCTATAAGTAGCCTGGACCTGGGGCTTTCATTCTGTATCAAAAATTTCATACAAAAACGAAGTTATACTGCTCGAAATCACATTTTCACATAGGGAGACGCTGCTACGTTACAGGGTATTAACTCGATCACTGCTACGATTCAATGTCCGATCGATTGAAACTATCCGATGGATGTTTAAGTGCTGCCCACATTAGGGCCATACTTTGTCATTCGTCGTAAATTCGATGGATGTTTAAGTATTGCACTTTGTCATTCGTTGTGAGGGTTTTAATCTCGTGAGTTATCGTAAATGCTGTATTAGTTACTGACCTAGTTCGTGTGCATTGTTATTTAAATTAGGTTACAAGGCTAATCAGTAGGCTAAACTCTGCCCGTTTAAATCTGCAATGTGAGTCATTCTTTTTTTATCAAATTGCTTTACAAAATGTTTTCAAGGTTATAATTACAGGGATTAAGTCTTTGTAGTCTTCAATTACAGACGGTATGTGGGGTTTTGTATACATTACTTGATAACCGTCACCATTGCACAACGAGTTAGCCAATGGGTGATATGACCATAGTCACAGAAACAGGTCGAGTGACAAATACCGTGGGTAATTGGTTGATATATAAACATTGTAATCGCTCTTAATACTGTACATTATAACAAAATGTCGTTTTGTGAAACTTGAGCGACTCACCAGTATTTCCCTGCTGATAAAACCTTTTTAAAACATGTTTCAGGTGATCTGCTGTGATCCAAGAAAAAGTGCCATGTAGCACTACAAGCTTGAAGAAGTGGCTTAATAAAAATAAAGAAACATGTTTTTGTAGAATAGGGGTTTCCTAGTGAAATTCCCTTATTGTAAATTACGGGGTTTGTCCCTAAATTATGAAATAAAATAATCTGGTATTTTAAGTTTTAAAAGATCCTGTAATAACTTCCGCTGTCCACTCAATTAATAAATACCACGGGTTTCTGTCCCGCGGCTCCTGGACCGGGTAAAACCGGGACGGGGGCCGTGACAGAAAAAGGTGGTATCAGAGCCACTGATTTAAGCCAATTAAGTATTTAGAAATACTTAATTTTCCTGATTACCACCTTGTGATTATGCATTTTGTTAACTGACTACTTGTTAGTTACAGTATGGGTAAGCAAAGAATTTCGGACATCTATCGTCAACTAGATAGTACACCAAAAGATAAGGGAACCTCATTCCAATCAAATTCCTCAAAATACTCAGCAGATATTGAGGAAGGAATATTTGTTCGTAAGACACAGTTTGAGAAACCACTTACTATTAAGAAAAGAAGTTGGATTATTAGAAAAAGTCAAGAGAAAATAAAGAAGTCACAAACAAAAGAAGTGATCATTAATAAAGAGACTCAGGAAACAGGTGATAACCTACCATGGGAAGATGAATTAGACGAACAATGGGCAAATCTCTATATGTTAGCCACTACAGCAGTAAATGTTAACTTTTAATTAAGTTAAACTGCCAACACCCTGACCCAGTACTAGCCCCCATATCATCCATAAGCCAGAAACTTTAAAGAAACTTGCCCAATAAATAAACAACTTAGTAAGAAAAGATAGACTAAATAAATTATCCCTAGTATATTTTAAATTTCAGTTGTAATTTGTAATAAATATATATATATATATATATATAAATCACAATATTTTGTTTTAATCAATCAATTTGTATAAATGTATTAGATATTTGTAATTAATACTTAAATTTTTTATTGCCTTCTGTGATTATTCAATTTACAAAATTTTAACCTAGAATTTTGTGTGTTTCTTTATATCTGCTAAACAGCATGAATGAGTTGTCTGAAGCTCTTCAGAATCTCAATCTCTATTCTGTTAATGTGGAAGTTTCCCGAGACTTTACCGGTTATTGTGCTGACATGGAGGAACCTATGGAATTTCAAGCCCAGCCTTCGGAGAAACCCAAGCCAAAGAAGAGAAGAAGAATTGTGGGCTGGAGGCGTGTGCGTAGGAGGAAACCAGTGACACGGAAAGTTATAAAGACGGAGGATCAAATGGATAAAGGCAAGGGAATAGAGATCGGAGAAAGTTCCAGGCAAGACCAGGAAATGACATTGTGGGAAGAGTTGGATCGTAAACTGGCAGACTGTGATACCCTTAAGCCTGTCAATGAAAACCTCTTTACTTATCCTGCTGAAACCCAACTCCCAGTGAATTTGGAACCGGCCATCCCAGATCCCCTTGTCAACACCAGACCTTTAGGAGAAATGGAAGAATGGTGGACCAATGACTGGCAGTTGCAGAATCTCTTAAATAACCCTTATACCTTTTTCCCTCAGTTTGACCCAGAGCCTGCACCAAACCCACCGATGAGCAATGAGAACTTGGCTGAACTCCGCCATTTTGGCGAGGAGCTGTTGGATGCAGGGAATCGAATCCGGGAGGTGGGAGAACAGATCTCCTGGAAATACGACGAGAGGGAACGTCGTTTCTAAGATGCCAGCCGACGGGAATGGTGTGACTGTGGTTATGTGGTTGTAGGAATATGTGTTTAATAATAATATAATAATAGAATATAACTATGTAAAATAACTAAAAATAAAACTTTTGTAAGATAACCAGTGTGTACGGATGCCTATTATAATATATAAAATATCAAACATCGAAAAATCGACAATTTTGGCTATATGTGTTAATGTGATTATATGCGATTGTTTGGTTGTTAATTATTTTCTGCTAATGACTCATATATATTAATTACCAGATGGCACACGCTGGTAATGAACAAGTTAACGAGGGTAACCAATCCGAACAAAATCATGAAGATCACTGAATAGACAAGATATAGAGAATATCGTTGCTCAGGGAATAGCCAATGCTATTCCAGCAATTCTTGCGGCCGCCCGAAATCCAGTTGAACCTCAACAAATTATTCCTAGCAAACGTACTCATGAAGACAACTTCAGTAATAGCATAAATGGAGGTGGCAACATTAACAATAACGATGATGTAATGCAGGCCCCTAAGAAAATGAAAGTTGCAATGCCTGGTTGCACTTACAAGGAATTTCTTGCCT
Organism: Helianthus tuberosus; assembly: GCA_030545235.1. NCBI lineage: Eukaryota > Viridiplantae > Streptophyta > Magnoliopsida > Asterales > Asteraceae > Helianthus > Helianthus tuberosus. Next base: position 83,473,196 of record CM060380.1, read on the forward strand.
GTAAACCTGTTGAATTTGCAGGCAATGAGGGGGCGACTGCTGCACTGCGTTGGTTAGAGAAAACCGAGGCAGTAATTAAAATAAGTAAATGTGCCGAGGAGGATAAAGTCATGTATGCTTCTCACCTTTTTAAGGAAGAAGCATTAGAATGGTGGAATACGGTATTACAAGCCAAGGGAAGTGACATGGCCTATGCCATGAGTTGGGAGGAATTTAAGCGTCTGGTGGAAAGAAAATTCTGCCCAGAATATGAAAAAGAGCAGATGGCGAACAACTTTCTGAACCACCGAATGGTGGATGTTAATTGCCTAGGGTATACTTCGAAGTTTTTCGAATATGCTCGAATAGTGCCTACTCTGGCTTCGCCAGAGCCGGTACTTATTTCTCGCTACATTTGGGGGTTAATTAGCGAAATCCGTGATATTGTCAAAGCTGCAAGGCCCCGCACAATCGATGATGCGGTGGAATTAGCCAATACTTTGACTGACGGACTGGTGCGTACGCGAGAAGAAAACAGGAAGAAGGAATTGGCTCAGAAAATTACACAAGGATTTCGTGTAGGTAATAATAGCAATTTCAAGAAAAGAGGAACTGGGCAATCTTCTACTCCACCGTTCTGCAGAAACTGTAGAAAGAAACATTTTGGAAAATGTAATGAAACATGCAATTTCTGCAAAAATGTAGGACATCGTGAAGAAAATTGCAGAAAGAAAACAAGGGTCTGCTATAACCGTGGAGAAGCTGGGCATTTCAAACCAGAATGCCCTAAGTTAGTCAAACCAGCAGATAACAAGGCTAAACCTGCAGAAGGAACTACCAAGAAAAACGTAAGAGCCTTCCAGTTGACTACTCAGGAAGCAGAGCTAATCCCTGACGTGATAGCTGGTACGTTCTTAGTTCACAACGTTTATGCAAAAGTATTATTTGACTCTGGTGCAAACCAAAGTTTTATAAATACTTCGTTCTGTCAAGCTCTTAAGCTACCCTTAACCAAACTTAGGTAGATTTTTACGGAAGAAACGGCAGATGGGAATTCTGTTAAGATAGATAAGGTTTTGCGAGAAGGAAAGATAGAACTCTTAGGCCATAAATTTTCTGCAAACCTGTTACCTATGGATTTAGTTGGATTCGATGTTGTGTTAGGAATGGATTGGTTAGTAGCCAACCATGCTCGAATTCTTTGTGATAAGAATTCCATAGAAATTCGTGCACCCACAGGAGAAGTTATTATAATTACAGGGGATAAGCCACGAAAACCAATGAAGTTCATTTCAGTAATGAAAGTTGCTAGTTATGAACAAAAGCAAGGAATAGTGTATATGATTTCAGTAATCATTAACACGAAAGGTAAGGAACTTAAAGAAATTCCTGTAGTAGTAGAATACCCAGATGTATTCCCAGAAGAACTATCGGGATTACAACCCAATAGGGAAGTAGAATTTAGAATTCATCTAATTCCTGGAACTACACCGATAGCCAAGGCACCTTATCGATTAGCACCCACTGAAATGTTAGAACTGAAAAAGCAGTTAGATGAATTACTAAGTAAAGGATTTATACAACCTAGTTCATCCCCTTGGGGAGCACTAGTGTTGTTTGTAAAGAAAAAGGATGGTTCGATGGGAATGTGTATCGATTATAGGGAATTGAATAAGGTTACAATTAAGAATCGATACCCATTACCTAGGATTGATGATCTCTTTGATCAACTTCAAGGAGCTAGATATTTTTCTAAAATAGATTTACGCTCCGGATATCATCAATTGAAGGTACAAGAAGAAGACATACCTAAAACTGCTTTCAGAACTAGGTATGGTCACTACGAGTTTACAGTCATGCCCTTTGGGTTAACAAATGCTCCTGCAGCATTTATGGACATGATGAATAGAATCTGTAAACCGTACTTGGATAAATTTGTAATTGTTTTCATCGACGATATACTTATTTATTCCAAAAACCAGGAAGAGTATTGTGAGCACTTACATGGACTCTTAACTTTGTTAAGAAAGGAAAAACTTTACGCCAAATTCTCAAAGTGTGAATTTTGGCTACAGGAGGTGCAATTTTTAGGTCACATGGTGAATCACGAAGGTATTCACGTAGATCCCTCCAAAATAGAAGCAATCACCAAATGGAAAGTCCCACAATCAGCTACGGAAGTTAGAAGTTTTCTAGGATTAGCTGGATACTATAGGCGCTTTATTAAGGATTTTTCCAAAATAGCTGTACCCTTAACTAAGCTAACCTGTAAAACTGTTAAGTTTGAATGGGGACCTAAGCAAGAAGAGGCTTTTTGAATTTTAAAGCAAAAGTTAACTAACACCCCAATTCTTACCTTACCAGAAGGAACAGAAGATTTTGAAGTTTATTGTGATGCTTCTAAGTTAGGATTAGGATGTGTGCTAATGCAACGCAAGAAGGTAATTGCGTATGCCTCAAGACAATTGAAAAAGCACAAGGAAAATTATACGACTCATGACTTAGAATTAGGAGCCATAATTTTTTCCCTTAAGATTTGGAGACACTATTTGTATGGAAGTAAGTTTACTGTCTATACAGATCATAAGAGTTTAAGATACATATTTGGGCAAAAAGAATTAAATATGAGACAAAGAAGATGGATGGAAATTCTAAGTGACTACGACTGTGATATTCAATATCACGAAGGAAAGGCAAATGTAGTTGCAGATGCCTTAAGTCGTAAGTATCATGAGAAACAACGACGAGTTCGTGCTCTTAGATTAAGTTTACAATTAGACTTAATGGAACAACTGAAAAACATTCAATAAACAACAATCAAGGATGACGCTGAAGGAATAAAGGGAAGAATAAAGGAATTAGAACAAGGAAGTGATGGAATTTGGAGATTCCACAAGAAAAGGATTTGGGTACCTAAGCAAGGAGAGTTAAGAAATAAGATTTTAGAGGAAGCCCATAAATCTAGATATACCATGCACCCTGGAAATAATAAGATGTATCAAGATTTAAGAAATAATTTTTGGTGGATAGGTATGAAAAAGGACATAGCTAGATATGTTTCTAAGTGTCTAACTTGTTCACGAGTCAATGCAGAACACCAGAAACCTTCAGGGTTACTCCAACAATTAGAAATGCCTGTATGGAAATAGGAACTCATAACAATGGACTTTGTTACTAAGTTGCCCAAAACCAGAAAAGGTAATGATGCGATTTGGGTAATTGTGGATCGATTAACCAAATCAGCTCACTTTCTACCCATAAAGAAAACCTTTAGCATGGAAAGGTTGGCAAAGTTGTACGTAGATGAGGTAGTATCCTTACATGGAGTCCCACTCTCCATTGTATCGGATAGGGATAGTCGTTTCACTTCGCATTTCTGGACAAGTTTCCAAGAAGCCATGGGAACCCGACTAAATCTAAGTACTGCTTACCATCCTCAGATAGACGGATAAAGTGAAAGGACGATCCAAACCCTGGAGGACATGCTTAGGGCACGTGTGATAGATTTTGGTGGAAATTGGGATGACCACCTACCCTTAATTGAATTCTCCTATAACAATAGTTATCATTCAAGCATCGAAGCTGCCCCGTTTAAAGCACTGTATGGACGAAAATGTAGAACTCCAGTTTGCTGGGCAGAAATAGGAGAAAGTCAGTTATCAGGTCCTGAAATCGTGCAAGAAACTACTGACAAGATCACTCAAATCAAGGAAAGACTGAAAACGGCTCGAGATCGTCAGAAGAGTTATGCTGATAATCGACGCAAGCCGTTAGAATTCCAAGTGGGAGACAGAGTACTATTGAAAGTATCTCCTTGGAAGGGAGTAGTACGATTTGGTAAGAAGGGAAAGCTAAGTCCAAGGTACGTAGGACCATTCCTAGTAGTCCAACGAATAGGACCAGTTGCCTATCGCCTACAACTACCAGAGGAGCTAGCTGGAGCACATGATGTATTTCATGTATCCAACCTCAAGAAATGTCTATCGGACGAATCTCTGGTAGTACCTCTTCAAGACATAAAGGTAAATGAAAAATTGAAGTTCGTAGAGAAACCGCTTCAATTAGAAGACCGGAAAGTCAAGTTTCTAAAGCACAAAAGATTGGTACTGGTTAAGGTCAAATGGGATTCCAAAAGAGGACCCCGAATATACCTGGGAACTGGAATCGGAGATGAAGCGAAAGTATCCTCACTTATTTCCGCAAATCTCAAGGACGAGATTTTAAATATGGTGGGGAGGATGTAAGGACCTTCAAAAATGTCCCAAAACGACCCATAAATGAAAACCCGGACCCCTGAAAACCTACTGTGCATGAAATATCAAGAAATCTAGAAAATCTGGTTTCAGGCGGGCCGCGTAAGCTATAAGAGAAGCTTACGCGGGCCTCGTCAAAGCTCTGTTGACCGGATAAGCGTTCAGGTCCACGTGGCAGACCTAGGTGTGACACGGATGCCATAATCTACGACTAGACCTCCACGCGGGCCGCGTAAGGATTAAGAGGGGGTTTACGCGGGCCGCGTGAACCCCATTTTTCAGCTATAAGTAGCCTGAACCTGGGGCTTTCATTCTGTGTCGAAAATTTCATACAAAAACGAAGTTATACTGCTCGAAATCACATTTTCACATAGGGAGACGCTGCTACGATACATGGTATTAACTCGATCGCTGCTACGATTCAATGTCCGATCGATTGAAACTATTCGATGGATGTTTAAGTGCTGCCCACATTAGTGTCATACTTTGTCATTCGTCGTAAATTCGATGGATGTTTAAGTATTGCACTTTGTCATTCGTTGTGAGGGTTTTAATCTCGTGAGTTATCGTAAATGCTGTATTAGTTACTGACCTAGTTCGTGTGCATTGTTATTTAAATTAGGTTACAAGGCTAATCAGTAGGCTAAACTTTGCCCGTTTAAATCTGCAATGTGAGTCATTCTTTTTTTATCAAATTGCTTTACAAAATGTTTTCCAGGTTATAATTACAGGGATTAAGTCTTTGTAGTCTTCAATTACAGCCGGTAGGTAGGGTTTTGTATACATTACTTGATAACCGTCACCATTGGACAACGAGTTAGCCAATGGGTGATATGACCATAGTCACAGAAACTGGTCGAGTGACAAATACCGTGGGTAATTGGTTGATATATAAACATTGTAATCGCTCTTAATACTGTACATTATAACAAAGTGTCGTTTTGTGAAACTTGAGTGACTCGCCAGTATTTCCCTGCTGATAAAACCTTTTTAAAACATGTTTCAGGTGATCTGCTGTGATCCATGAAAAAGTTCCATGTAGCACTACAAGCTTGAAGAAGTGGCTTAATAAAAATAAAGAAACATGTTTTTTGTAGAATATGGGTTTCCTAGTGAAATTCCCTTATTGTAAATTATGGGGTTTGTCCCTAAATTATGAAATAAAATAATCAGGCATTTTAAGTTTTAAAAGTTCCTGTAATATCTTCCGCTGTCCACTCAATTAATAAATACCACGGGTTTCTGTCCCGCGGCTCCTGGACCAGGTAATACCGGGACGGGGGCCGTGACAGGCAGTTTTCACCCGATGCGGTTTTTGAGGGACCGTCGCCGACGGGCAGTCCGACCGTCGCCGACGCCTCGTGTGGCTTCAGTCCGCTGTTTTGTTTTGTTTTGTTTTACATACTAGGGGTCCCTGTGTTATCCGAAAGCCTATTTTATGCTCTCGTAGAGTCCTTAATAGGTATAATAAGATGTATGTGATCACAATGGTGTGGTAATGATGAAATGAAATTCGTAAAAGTCGAAATGTAATGTATGGAATGGCATGAAATGAATGACGAACGAATAAAGTGGAGTTTGAAACATATGATTATGAATAATGAAAGAAGTAAATGTAGATTAAAGTACTTGGATACGTGAAGGAACCTGATTTGTTGATAAATGAAAATAAAAATGATGAGATTAGTAGTAAAATAACTTGAAGAATGTGAGTTAGATGGAATTCGTATGAGAATTCGGATAAATGTATGCTTTGATCAGAATTATGCATTAGAGGCTTGTACCCTGTGCTTGAATGGTGTGATACTTATGTGTATTTAATGATTTGCTTTAGTATGATTGAGAGGCGAATATGTGCTAAATGTGAATCATACGAGCCTATTAGTAAATGATATGTTGAAATTATGTTATATAGTTATCTTGAATGAAATTTGCTATTTGTAGAATCATGAAGCATTAGCATGTGAAACTACGTGTATGTGAATGTATATGTGTATTGTTTAGAGGATCACGTAAATTGTAAATGTCATACAATACGAGTATGAAAGGCGTATGATATTAATATTATGGCCTACCATATTTAGATGAATTACGTGTTATGCTTGATGATAGTTTAGTTGTATGGATTTGAAATGAGATAACTATTAATAAATGTCTCATTTATACGAAATTTGACTAACGAAAGTCAATTAACGTATGAATAGAAAGAAAGTGAACAATTGTATGTATGCTCACATAAGCTAATAATATTACGAACGTAACGATATGTAAGGATGGAAATCTTGTTAATTGACTTGAGCATGGATGGCAAACGGGTTAAGAGGAAGCAATGAGGCAAGAATGAACATGGACACTAAAGGAAGGTGATTTCGCAATCACTTCGAATTTATTTACATGAAGATGTATACGTGTTTGAATATTCGAAATCAAGTGGAACGTATAAATAAATGAGAAATGTTAAGGTACGTTTTGTCGAAACGGTTGGCATAATGTTAAACCGGTAAGACCTCGTTATAGGGGTAAACCGGTCATAAATTTTAGTTGAGAAGTTTTAAGATGGAAATGAGAACTTGGTAATGTTAATGAAAGGTATGGAAAGAATATTAGTTAAGATGTTAGCTAAAGACGTTTTGTAAGTATGTTCAAATTGAAAGTAAGTACAACGCATACTACAATACTATATACAAAAAGTACTAAGTGGTGGTTGATTTTAAAAGGTTAAATTGCAGAAGTCAGTAAATAATAATTATTTACAAATTTTGGAAGTATTACGTAAGAAATGCAATGTCTAATGTAGGATACTCATTAGTAAGGGATCTGTGAGAGAATGTAGGTGAATTAACACCAAATACAATGAATGAACAAATGAAAATGGTATATTAAGGGATGGTCATGTATTGACCCGTTGAGTACGGGTCAAACGAGTAGGAATGATACATTAGGGAACAGTCATGTATTGACCCGTTGTGAACGGGTCAAATGAACTAATGTGAATTTAGAAAGGATTAGTATGTAAACAAGATGAGTTGATAAGCGCCATACTTGAAGGAATTTGAACAAAATATGCTAATCCTAAATTTTATAGATGAAGGAGGTAGAACGCTCGATGTGATAAAGCTGGTAGTGTTGAGAAAGGATGTGCATGAGCGGAAGTTCATCACACGGATGAATGAGGTTAATCCGGTTATGGTGAGAACTCATGAAGGAGCGGGACGATCCGGGCCGCGGATCATTGGTCTATGTAATGAAATCAAGGTTAGTAAAATGTTTAGTTCTTGATTGATAAGTAAGAATCTGTAGATTGATTTGTACGTGTGAACGAAATGAAGGGTAGATAATTATGGTATGGTATGAAATGTTTGACTTAATGGACAACATAAGAAGGTATTTATATCATTAAGAGGAAGATCTAAAGGCCTTGAATGAAATTTAGACTAATTGGTTAAACGCTCGTATGATGCTCTTGCACAACATACCCGGTTAGTATAATAAATAGTGCATGCAAAGAGCTAATAATAAAGTGATACGAAAGATTAAATTTGAGGCTAGACTTAATGTTATAAGTAGTTCAAGTAACAGTAGAAAATGTAGATTGATTCTTAATCCTCGTGACGAGTATGGATAAGTGAGTATGAAAATGGTAATTATGATAGTGTATTAATATTTGAATGTTTACAGTAGTGCGTACTATCATATGCTAACCTCCCATGAGGATATGAAAGAAATTAGGAGCAACGTTAGTAATGGAATGTAGTGGTTTGCTCCAGATAAGCGGGAATGAAATAATAATTATCCGGTGGTAACGTTTAACTCAAATGAATGTTAGTAAAATGAGTATGTAAATGGTCCAAATTATTATGTGTTAGCGAAAGTACCTAGAAAGGATGCTAATAATAGAACACCGAGGTAAACTCACAACAAGCATTCGTGGGGCTAATGTTAGAATGTAATATCTTCTATGATGTATGAGTGAGGTGGAAATAGAATGACCCACTATGAATGGTAAATGCATGAAAGTTCAACTCCTGATTTTAAGACGATAACAAGATATATACTTATGATTGTAAGTAAATACTACCTCTTAAATAAGTCACGGTATTCAATTCATCCCGGGGCAACAAAAATGTACCGGGACTTGAAGGCAAACTATTGGTAGCTGTGTATGAAACACGATATTGTTAAATATGTTGCGAAATGCTTAACATGTTTCCAAGAGAAGGCAGAACATCAGAAACCGTACAGAGAATTACAACCATTGGAAATTCCAGTATGGAAATGGAAGGAAATAACAATGGATTTGGTGACCAAGCTTCCTAAAACGAAAAAGTGAAATGAAAAGGGGGCACGATACAATATGGGTAATTGTGGACCGACTCACAAAAAGTGCCCACTTTTTACCTATTCGAGAGGCCTACTCCTCTGAAAGGATGGCGGAAGTTTATATGAATGAGATAATATCTCGACACAGGATGCCCGTGTCAATCATCTCAGATCAAGATACGAGATTCACCTCTCGTTACTGGCAGAAGTTTCATGAAAATATGGGCACGAAGTTACACATAAGCACCGCCTATCACCCTCAGACTGACGGCCAATCAGAAAGAACCATCCAAAAACTTGTTGATATGTTGAGGGCATGCGCGTTAGACTTTGGGGGGAGTAGGACAAAGGGAGCTTGCGCCTAACGATTTGATAGCGATGACCAACGAAAAGATCGATCTTATTAGAGCTCGACTGAAAGCAGCTCAAGATCGGCAAAAGGCCTATGCGGACAAGAGAAGACGTCCTATTGAGTTTCAAGTCGGGGATTATGTTCTATTGAAAGTATCACCATGGAATGGCGTAATCCGTTTTCGTAGACGGGGTAAATTGGGTCCCCGTTATATTGGACCGTTTAAGATTTCAGCTCGAGTCGGGAAGGTTGCAAATCGTTTAGAATTGCCGTCTGCACTTGACGGGATTCACAATACTTTCCATGTATCGCAATTGAGAAAGTGCCTTGTGGATGAAACGGCGGTCGTGCCTCTTGACGACATTGAATTGGATGGCAGATTAAATTATGTCGAAAGACCAATAGCTATTAAAGATGTTAAAGTAAAGAAACTTCGCAATAAAGCCGTTAGACAAGTCTTAGTGCAATGGCAACATTGGAAAGGATCGGAACTTACATGGGAAGCGGAAGATGAAATGCGGAAGCATTACCCTTTTCTCTTCGGTACGTAAAATGCTTGATTTGTTATGTGTACAGGTTTCGGGGACGAAACCTCTTTTAAGGGGGGTGGACTTGTAACACCCCAAAAATGACTTAGTAGACAATACAAGTTAAAATAACTAAAGGTCTAACCTAGTTAATGTAAATGTGACAAAGCACTAGTAAATGATGAGAAAAAGCCTAAGTTAAATAAATATACAACTAGAAGGGCCAAATGTGTAACATGCTAAAACTCAAAATAATAAAAAGAATAAAAATAAAACACACACATTGTGTGTGTTTGTGTCTGGGCGATCGAACAGGAAGACAAGGTGAAACCCTTGTTTCACTAATTCCATCAAATTAAGTAGGAATGTATTAGTAGGCGTAAAAGAAGAAAGCTCAAATGCTAGGAAATCGGAAAGCTCTCAAGATCGAGGTATGTTGTTTTATGCATACAAACTTTATTTTGTAACTTGTCGATTTTGTACTAAAATCATAATTATGGTAGTTCGTAGTAGTTATGTAGTAGATAGCATGACCCATCACAAACGGGTCATATGAAAAGAAAGTTTATGAATGATATTGTGTTATGATCGGTTTGTCTCGAATGAACCGTATATTGGAAAGTTATTGAAGAAACACTAACTAAATGGTCGGAACCGAGATAGTTAGGGGGTTTGAATCCGCATAAAAAGGTTAGCTCTCTCTCGGTTGATTCAGTTGCAATGGAATTTCTTCTCCGGTAATTCTGCAAAAAAGAACACCGTTAGCCTCGTCAAGGGGAGAAGAAGGTTCTCTCCTTGACCCGACTCCGGCGTGAGAATAAGTATCGGTAACGGAGAAGATAAGTATTTGAGAAGTGAGAGTGATCTGAGTTTATACCTGAACAGTTCTCATATTTATAACCGGGAGTTTGGGAGGGAAAACCTGTTATTGAAAAGATGACGGAAGATGCTAACGCCGTAGCGGTTATCTCTTCTTCCGTTAAGTTTTTTGATCCTTCGTTAAGTTGCCCCGATCCGGTGTGTATGCACACGGATCGTGATTTGATCTATGGCTGGGGGATTGCCACATGGAAAGTGATTAAGTGGAGATTACTCTCCAATTGCATGCCTTTGTTGTGATTTCAGGGTTGTTTGTGGTGATGACACGTGTCCAGACGGTTATAACCGTCTGGGTGGTGCACGATTGTATTTCTTTCTAGAAGATTACTGCTGTAATCTGGTGTGACACCTTGCTGTGTAGACACGGACAAATAAGTCCCAAGTCTGGGTTAAATAATATCCAAGTCTGGATATTTAGGCGGAGGTATTGAACAAAGGATTTTAATCCTTTGTTAAATGGGAGAAGGCGCAAGGACTTATGTTTTCCTTTGGGCGCGCGATTATGAATCGCTGATTTTCCCTTCTTTGTAAGACCGATGCGCGGCCGCGCAAGGTCAAAAGGCTAAAAAGGTTGGTTTGTGGTATGGTCTCAAATCCTTTTTATGAGGTTGAAGGGACCTTACCCCTTCAAGTCCCCCCAGTCTAGTGTTGTACTTATGCAAGTAAGTAGAGCACTGGACTTATGAGAGGGAGGTGTTTTTTAGGCGCGATAAATAAGAAATCTTCTTTTGGAAGTTCTAAATTGTTGAAAAGGAAAAACTTGACTATGCTCTGACATGTAATGATGTCAACTGGCAGTAAGAGTGAGTATTTCTCTTTTTGCCTCGAGATTCGTGATGGCGCTTGTCAGACTTCATTAATGAGGATATGACCCTGGTCCCTGTAGCGCCGTTTGGATGTGATATGATTCTGACAATTAATGATAAGTGGGTTTCTCTTTACCCTAGGCTAGGTTCGTTTATATATATTCTAGATGCCTTATTCTTCCGATTAGTTTTTGAGCAAGAAAGATGAAGCGTTCATACCAGACTCGTCGTTTGTTGGATATTTTTAGGGTTTACGAGGCTGCCGAAGGCCTTGTGCTGCTATCTCGTTCTCCCCCTTTAGCTGTTATTGCATTAGAGAGTCCGGTGAAGACGGATATTCCGGCGACTGTTGATCCTTCTATGGTGGTTTTCTCTGATGATGAAATTCTCCAGCAAGAGGAAATTGCTGCTAATAGTGCTACTGTGCTGGATGCGGATGGTTTAACTGCTCGTTTTTCAACGATCCGGAGGGGAGACTGCCGGTTGGTATACCATCGTCGGAAAAAATCTCCGGGGGAAACGGATGTTGAAGATGAACCTATTGTTGGTTAGGTTTGGGAGTTGTTCATCCCTTCTTTTGATTGTATATAAGTCTGTTAGCATAGACTCCTCTTTTGAAGATCACGGGTGTGATCGTTGTTAATGGCTGTTTGTTTGATCGTCCTGCTATTTGTTGTTTGTGAATATTCTAGTCTTTGGGACCGGTCTTTTTTGAAGATTTTTGCTATGATCTTGTGAAGTGTTTGTGTTACACTTTTTGTATATTGTGATGAACTGTTGTGCTTTGTGAATCGTCTGTTTAGATTACAATATGTTGCATGTTTTTTAATTGCTTTTGGATAGGTAAGGCGAATGAGAGATGGTATTGTGCTCATGTTTGAACGTTTGTCTAAAAGGCGCACTAACTTGCCTTGTTTTTAGACTGTTCATGAGGTATACAATGTTTGACCATATTGTTTCCGCGCGAACCAAAGAAATTACATGCAATTTGTAATAAACAGAGATATAAGTAAAAATGTTTGTTTTGATAAAAGCGCAAGGCTTGTGATACAAGACATAATAAAGAAATACATTGCCTGTATGTTCTAACCGCTTTTGGAGAGTTGGTTCATATGTAACACCTGCGCAACTGTTGTGCGTTCCAGGTGCGGGGGACTAGGGTCCCATCGATCCTTTTCAGGGTATATGCCCCCTTGCCTAGGACCGCGTTAATGACGTATGGTCCTTCCCATCTTGGCGCTAATTTGCCCGGCTTTTCAGCGTTTGAAGCTTCATTGTCGCGCAAGACAAAATCTCCGGGGACAAATGTGCAGACGCGGACGCGCGCATTGTAATATTTCTCGAGCTTGGATTTGTACCTTGCTTCTGTTATCGCGGCGTTCTCGCGCCTTTCTTCCAAAAGATCCAAATCCATTCTTCGCTCTTGTTCATTGTTCTGTGTTTCCATGGCTATCATGTGTGGTGATGGTAAACTTATCTCGGCTGGAATGACAGCCTCAGATCCATAGACTAGACTGAACGGAGTCTCGCCGGTGCTAGTCTTTGGCATTGTGCGATGCGCCCAGAGGATGCTGGGAAGTTCGTCAACCCACCCTCTGCGCGCTGTCCCGAGTCGCGCTTTTATGCCGTCAACGATCTGTTTGTTTACACTTTCTACTTGTCCGTTTGCCTGAGGATGCGCAACGGACGCAAAGTTATGCTCGATCTTCATTTCTTTGAACCAATTTTGGAGATCGTCTGCTGCGAAATTTGTACCATTGTCGGAAATAATGCGCAATGGTAATCCAAATCTGCAAATAATATGTTCCCATATAAATTTGCGGATTACCATTGCTGTTGTTGAGGCTAGGGCTTTAGCTTCCACCCATTTTGTGAAGTAATCTACCGCGACGATGATGAACTTTACTGCACCTGGCGCGTCAGGAAATGGCCCGACAAGGTCGATGCCCCACTGTTGAAATGGCCAGGCGGAGGTAACGGGAATTAGCGGATTTTTGGGTCGGAGTGTCTTTGGTGCGTGGCGTTGACATGCCTCGCATCTTCTTAATAGATCGACTGCATCCATGTGCATTCCTGGCCAGTAGTATCCGGCGCTCATTATTTTTGCCACGACCATGCGCGGTCCCGCGTGTATCCCGCATAATCCCTCGTGGATTTCTCTGACAAGGTATTGCGCGTCTGTTTTATCTACACAACGTAGTAATGGGCCCATGAATGATTTTCGGTAAAGGACGCCATCCGCCATTTCGTAATTTATTGCTTTGTGTTGTATTTTCCGAGCTTCTGCTTTTCCTTCCGGAAGTTTCCCGTGTTGAAGGTACAAGATAATTGGAGACATCCAGGATGGATCTCCCATTTCTATAACGCTTACTTGCTTGAGATGAATGGAAGGATTGGATAATACCTCTATGCGTACTTCCTTTGCTAGATGCTTAAAGCTGGTAGCGGCTAACTTGCTTAGCGCGTCCGCATGTTTGTTCTCGCTTCTGTTTATGTGATTAACTTTGAATGTTTGAAATTGGCTGATTAACATCCGCGCTTGTTCAAGATACAACGCCATAGCTTCTTTTGCATCGTAATTGCCATTAACTTGCTCAGCTACCAGTTTTGAATCAACATTAGCTTCAAGATTTCTTGCCCCCATTTTTAACGCTAAACGAAGGCCTGCCAAGAAGGCTTCATATTCGGCTTCGTTATTCGTACTTTTGAAATCTAAGCGTATAGCATACGTGAGCTCGTGGTTGTCTGGGCTGATTAATCGGAGACCTGCTCCTGCTCCATCGTCATTGGAAGCACCATCTGTGTGTAAGGTCCAGACTATGTCGTCGAAAACAGGTGTTGGGTTCTGGATTGCCTCACATTCTTGTACTTTATCGATAGGAACTTCAGTGGCAAAGTCTGCTAGAACTTGCCCTTTGATTGCGGGTCTTGGCTTGTAAAAAATGTTGTAGCCTCCCAGTTCAATTGCCCATTTGGCCAGTCGTCCCGCCACGTCGGGTTTGGATAAGATCTGGCCTAAGTGGTAATTGGTAAGAACTGTGATGACGTGACCCGAGAAATACCTGCGTAAGCGTCGGGATGCATGTACTAGTGCTAGGACTAGCTTTTCTATCATTGAGTACCGAGTTTCTGGGCCGGTGAGCATTTTGCTGATGTAATAGATTGGAGTTTGGATGTTCTCGCGTTCTACCATCAATACAGCACCAACTGCTACTTCCGCGGCAGATAGATACAAAATAAGTGGCTCTTTTTCTTTTGGTGCTGTTAGTGTTGGCAGCTGAATTAAACATTCTTTCATTTGTTTGAATGCGGTTTCCGCTTCAGAAGTCCACTGAAAGTCAGTTTTCTTTGCGCAGTTTCGTAGCGTACTGATGAATGGATAAGACTTCGCTGCGTGATTAGCCAAAAATCTGTTCAAAGCCGCTAGGCGTCCGGCGAGCCTTTGCATTTCTTTAACTGTTGCGGGTGACGGCATTAGCTGAATAGCCTGCACCTTTTCTGGATTTACTTTAAAACCATCTTTTGTGACGATGAATCCCAAAAATTTTCCTTCTTCCATGCCAAAGGAGCATTTAGTTGGGTTGAGTTTTAGGCTCACGCTGCGCAAGGAGTCGAATGTGCGCTGAATATTGTCAAGCATTATGCCTTCCTCATGGCTCATGATGACGAGGTCATCCATGTATACCTCGACAGTCTTGCCAATATCATCTTTGAAAATTGTGTCCATTAGGCGTTGATAAGTTGCGCCTGCGTTGCGCAGGCCGAACGACATTTTGGTATAACAGAAAATGCCTTTATCTGTGCGGAACACCGTTTTGTCTTCGTCTTCTTCTTTCATCTGGACCTGATGATAACCCTTGTAACAGTCAAGAAAACATTTCCATCTGAATGATGCTAGAGAGTCGACTTTCTTGTCTATCTCTGGAAGCGCGTAGCAATCTTTTGGGCATGCTTTATTCAGGTCTTTGAAGTCGACGCACATTCTCCACCCGCTGCTATGCTTTTGTACCATCACTGGGTTGGCTACCCATGTATGGTATTTTACTTCGCGCAAGATTCCCGCATTAAGTAACTCTGCTACTTGTTCGTCCATTGCTTTTGCTTTTTCTTCGCTGAAACTGCGCCTCCCCTGAGCAACAGGTTCTACTGATGGTTTGATGTTTAGACAATGTTGTGCGATGTCGCGTGGAACTCCAGTCATGTCTGCTGGGCACCAGGCAAATATATCTTTGTTGTTAGACAATAATTCTTTCAGTTGTACGCGTGTTGCTGGTGAAATGGCTGGTCCTAGCAGAATGGTCTGCTCTGGGTACTCGTTGTTTAGAACCCATTTCTCTGGTTCGTTTGGTGCCGAAGGTTTGACTACCTTTGCTGGTGGTTCGTCGTCTACGAACATGACTTCTTTGCTTGAATAGAGTATTGCAATTCCAGTCTCTGTCGGAAATCCACAAGCAGCATGTGGAATGGAAGTGATCATGCTAAATTCCCTTTGTGACCTTCTCCCGAGCAAGACATCATGACGTGATGTTGCCGGCATGACCATGAAATTGACTGTAACTGTTCGTGAGTGCTCGCCATCAGATAAGGTCACCGGGAAAATAATTTGCCCTAATGGGAATACAGCTTCATTACAGAATCCGGTGAGGGGAAAATCGACCGGCTCTAGACGTGCTTTATCTTCTGGATCGAGTTGTTTAAAGCACTGTTCGTATATGATGTCCATCGAGCTTCCTGGATCTATGAACATATAGTCGGTTCGGTAATGACCGAAAATACCAGTGATAATCACTGGTCGTTCTTCCTGAGGGCCCCCAGGAACAACAGGGAACACGACTTGCTGTTCTCTCCAATGTTGATCATAGTTTCGTTTATTTGGTCTTCGCGACGGACCTCCTTGAACCATGTGTATTTGTTTCTGATAACTATTATATTGGCTGGATTGGATGTCCTCCCTGCGTGGTGTTGGTGGATCCAATATTGTGGTATTAATTGCTTTTCCAGATCTGATGTTTGATAATTCAGATCTGGCGATTTGAATAACGATTGTGTTTAAAGCAGCTTGGCATCTGCTAAACCAATGTTCTGGAGATTCTTCTAGTTGTAAATTGTTTCCGACGTTTGGTCGAGGACCAAGTTGCCGGTGAGATGACGGATTTTCTGCCATGTGCAAAAACAGAAAACGGAATGAACTGAATCGCAACGAGATAAAACTAGAAAAACTGAGAAAACGGTGGGCGCCAATGAAGAAACACTAACTAAATGGTCGGAACCGAGATAGTTAGGGGGTTTGAATCCGCATAAAAAGGTTAGCTCTCTCTCGGTTGATTCAGTTGCAATGGAATTTCTTCTCCGGTAATTCTGCAAAAAAGAACACCGTTAGCCTCGTCAAGGGGAGAAGAAGGTTCTCTCCTTGACCCGACTCCGGCGTGAGAATAAGTATCGGTAACGGAGAAGATAAGTATTTGAGAAGTGAGAGTGATCTGAGTTTATACCTGAACAGTTCTCATATTTATAACCGGGAGTTTGGGAGGGAAAACCTGTTATTGAAAAGATGACGGAAGATGCTAACGCCGTAGCGGTTATCTCTTCTTCCGTTAAGTTTTTTGATCCTTCGTTAAGTTGCCCCGATCCGGTGTGTATGCACACGGATCGTGATTTGATCTATGGCTGGGGGATTGCCACGTGGAAAGTGATTAAGTGGAGATTACTCTCCAATTGCATGCCTTTGTTGTGATTTCAGGGTTGTTTGTGGTGATGACACGTGTCCAGACGGTTATAACCGTCTGGGTGGTGCACGATTGTATTTCTTTCTAGAAGATTACTGCTGTAATCTGGTGTGACACCTTGTTGTGTGGACACGGACAAATAAGTCCCAAGTCTGGGTTAAATAATATCCAAGTCTGGATATTTAGGCGGAGGTATTGAACAAAGGATTTTAATCCTTTGTTAAATGGGAGAAGGCGCAAGGACTTATGTTTTCCTTTGGGCGCGCGATTATGAATCGCTGATTTTCCCTTCTTTGTAAGACCGATGCGCGGCCGCGCAAGGTCAAAAGGCTAAAAAGGTTGGTTTGTGGTATGGTCTCAAATCCTTTTTATGAGGTTGAAGGGACCTTACCCCTTCAGTTATGTAAGAAAGGAATGTAATTACTCGAACTGTTATAAACGGATTGGAGTTGATGTAAGAACAAAAGATGAAAGGAATGTATTTGTCTGTGGTAAACGGACCGAATGGAAGTTTATGTTACAAATGTAATTACCCATTTCTAGCGGGTTAATAAATGAATGTTTTATCTCACTAATGAGATAGTATGTTTTGACCCGTTTCAACGGGTAAGTAATGAATGGTATGTTTTATCTCTATTTTGAGATATGTATGTTTTGACCCGTTTCGACGGGTAGTAAGTGCAAGAATGTTGTGAAGGCACGAAATAGATGAATTGGTTTATTAGATAAAAAGTAACATAGTTAATGGAATTAACTTTTCAAGTTTGTTGTTTGATGAAGGTAAATCCTCAACATAATGGTTTGGCGACTTGGAACGAACACACATGAATCACGTCCACCATTCGCTTCAGCTATTTTTGTAATTATGTTATGGGTAAAAAAATACTTTTGTGGTATGTAACTTATGTTTAGTAGCTAGACTTTAAAGCTTAACATATTATGTCTTTTGAATGTGTCGTAGAATTCCTTGAAATGATTATTGTTAAAAACAGGGAACCGCTCGTGTTACGGACGGGTCATGCCCAATTTTTGTTAAAAATAGTATGCCATTAATATTATTTCCGAGTGTGCATTAAGGGTGTTTCAAATACTTTTGTTACAAATAGTTTATGTT
The DNA here is from genome assembly GCA_030545235.1 of Helianthus tuberosus. Lineage (NCBI taxonomy): Eukaryota > Viridiplantae > Streptophyta > Magnoliopsida > Asterales > Asteraceae > Helianthus > Helianthus tuberosus. Next base: position 83,491,152 of record CM060380.1, read on the forward strand.
TAGTTGTTAAACTTTAAATCTTAGTATACCATGTCTTACGTATAAACCTAGTTGGTTGTGAATGTCTAAACGGAATGGTTTTTTTATGAACAATTAAATTTATTTCTAATGGTATGTAAAAAGTTTAATTGGGTCGTGATTTTGTCGATAAAGTATTGAGTTTTGACCTTATGGAAAGTGGGCGTTACAAAGTGAGTTGATGTCGGGAACTAGTGGACGAGTTTGGAAGGATGATCGAACATGATATCTTGCGTCGTTAGAATGCAATATGGTCATTTAGCTATGTGTTTATTATATAAGTATAATGTCACCATTTACTAATGTGTCGGTTGTTTATGGTGACTGCAGGTTACACGGATCATTACCATTTATCACGAAGGACAAGGGGGCAAAGATCGAGTTATAGAACATGGATTGTACGAAAGGGTGGTCACTTAGTTTGTATTCGCATGTTATATTTGGTACATTAATTAAAGATGAATGATGTAATTCTTTTAAAGGAATTGTTTTAAATGGTTTTCAAGTATGTTAGAATATTTAAAAAGAAAGAAATTTTGAGGTCCGTATTTTCCGCTGCGACTTTTGGTTAAAACGTATTAGGGTCTAACAAGTTGGTATCAGAGCCCTGGTTTGAGAGAAATCAAGTATGAGGAGGTAAATACTTGAACTCAAACCCGTGTGCTCTTGTGACAAGGAACCCGTACAATCCAAGACTCGATCAAGATCTAATGGTAGAAGCGAATGTAAGTAAGTATTTAAGTATGTATGTGAAGAAAACTAATAGTATGTTATGTGTAAGGTAAGCATAATTGTTTGGAGAGGATGATCCGCGAACGCGGTCTAGGACCGACACAAGGCATGTAATAAGACAAATTTGAACCCAGGTATGTAAATTCAATATGTGGGTACATGTAATGGTAAAACTTTTTAAGGGAAGGAAAATTTTAAATGAAGGACAATGATGGTATAGTAATGAAGTTTTGAAAATGTTACACGTGCCAAAACCTAATTCTTCGGACACAAGGTGATGATTACATGAAGGCACGAAACTAGTATGTGGATTGCGTACCTGGCCAGTACGCAAGAAACATATGACGTTCATGAGGCCGTGATAATTATTGTAGGTATGTTCAGAAGGATTGGGTACTAGGTGGACGTGTGGGTGAAAGGAGGAGTAAGACTCTCAAGAAATTGAGAGTATTAAATACGAAAGAAAAGTATGAAAATATGTTTGAATTCGCGCGACGGATTCAAAACATAGAAACAATGAAAAGTATGAACGATATGTTTGAATCTGTGAAACGGATTCAAAACATTGAAGGAATGAAGGATACGAATGATATGTTTGAATCTGCGAGATGGATTCAAGACATAGAAGAAATGAAAAGTATGAATGATATGTTTGAATCCGCGAGACGGATTCAAAACATAGAAGGAAAAGAAAAGTAGAATGAAAAGTTTGAAACCATAAGCAAGTACGGATCAAACAAGTAAAAAAAAGCTAAGAATGAAAAGTCTTGAATCCTTAAGTAAATACGAACTAAACACGAGGGAATGAAAGATCGAGTCCATAAACAAGTAAAAAAATCGGGTGAGAATAAAGGAAGGAAATGCGTTTCCCTTCCCAACTAAGGTAAGTATCAATCTTGTAAGTAAGTGGTGCCGGTCGCTGTGTCGGGTCCGGTATGTTGCTTGACTAAAGGGATATATATATATATACACATGTAACACATATATGAATATGCATGGAATGGTTTGTAGTTAATGGTTGGAACCTAGTTGACAATGTGTTGATAGTTTAACAGTGTCAGGGCCAAACATGTTATATGAGTAAGTATAAGGCAAGTGTTAATAAGATAGCAAGAAGAGCGATAGTAACTAGCACATAAATAGAAAGTTTATTTGAAAGAAGGAAGTATTGAATAAAGTTACGTGATATGGATATTAGAAATCAACTCATGAGAGTTGGAGTGAATGATGGGTTAAGACCCGGCTAAATGACTTAAGTACGGACGGGAAGGTGAAAGATTTTGCAATAAACACTAAACTGATGAAAGGACATATTAGTAAGCATGTTCGAACTGAAGGTATGGTACAAACGCGTATTACAATATGCATGAATACAATAAGTAAGAAGATGGAAAAATAATAAATGAATTGTAGTGATTGTATGTAAGAAGTAAAACATGAAATGTGGTAGAACATGTAAATGGGAAATCTGGGAAGAAAAATAGGTCAATAAACATCGAATAGAATGAATATTTGCATGAAATGTGCTAACCATTAATTTGGTAAATGAAAATGGTAGAATGTTTGAAGTGATGAAACTAGTGGAGTGGAGAATGTGCACGAGCAGAAACTCAACACGTGAATGAGATCTTCCAGATATGGTATGGACTCGTGAAGGAGCGGGCCGATCCGGGAGGCATATCATTGGTCTACGCAATGAGAGCGAGGTTAGTAACGTGTTTGAGTTATAACTTTTAGAAATCATTTCAGATTTGAATAGTACCTTCCGTATGAAAGAGTGGCAAATTGAGCCTGACATAGTATAAGGATGTTTGACCTTCAACATAGGAAGAATTTTGACCTGGTTTAGGTCATGGATATGAATCTAAAACCCTTGAAATAAAACTTTTGGGTTGTGATTTAATAACCCGGATGTTACCTAAAATGGGATGTACATGGTAGTTGCGATGGTAGTGATAATAGAATGATGCTAAACCTTTTAGTAAGTTCGAATGAATTCGAATGAAATAATAACTATATGGTGACAACGATGACCCAGAATGAATGTTGGCAATATGCGTATGTACGTTGCAAAAAAAAATCATGTGTTAAGAAAAGTGCTCAAAAAAGAATGGTGATAGTAGAATACCAAAGTAACTTACCATAAGTACTCATGTGACTGACGCCAACATGAAATATCTGGTATGATATACAAGTAAGATGGAATTAATCGATTCATTATGATTACTAAATGTATAAAAGTTTTACATTTAGTTAAGAAGGTTGAAACAAGACGTATAATTATGTTTGTATGTTAATAAAATCCTTGCATAAACCACAAGTGCGCTCTTACTATAGTATGCATTTTGAATTTATCGAATGAATGAACCGGTGGTGATGATGTTTGCTAGGAACTAGCATTATGAAAGGATACGAAACCTAAAGGTGTGTATTCTATGAGTGGCTTCCTAGTTATATGATTGAAGGAATAATAATTGTCGAGAAAGAAAGGTAGTTATTGTTTAGTGGAAATGAACAAGGTTTCGGGGATGAAACCTCTTTTAAGGGGGGTAGACTTGTAACACCCAAAAACTCGAATTTTAAATTCGAGTAACTCGTTTCCATATGAGTATATCATGAAATAAAATACTATGCTAACATCCCATTTCAGATGAAGTTATAAAATATTATTTTATTAGTCGTTAGAAGTTATCTATGAGGAAAAAGAACTTGATGGACAGCAATGTATTTTATCGGAGTATTTTTTTAGTAATATATATAAATACATCAAGAAATATGTTAAATTTGCTTTAAGACAATACCGGTATCTCATATTGTAACTTAACAGAACTTGAAGGGCCAATGTTGTAAACACCAACCATGAGGGGTGTATTATGCATTTAGCCAAAAGTTCTATGTATAAAAGAGCATTTTATGCTCATTTGTTTAAGATATTTCTAGAGTTAGAAAGAGAAAAGGAACTAGAGAGAGACAAGGATGGCCCTTGGTGATGTCTTGTGGCGGTTTGCGTCGGTCGATGGTGTCCGGAGGCAACCGAACTTGCGGGTTTAAACCCAAAACCATTTTGTGATGCTAAAAATGCAATGGTAAGCTCCGATTTGTCTAAATCTTTGATTTTAGTCGTTAATGGAGTTGAAAACAAAGTTGTCCAGAATGTTTAACTTATGTACGGTTGTAAAGAACAGACCGATCCGAGGAATCTGACCGTTGGATCATCTTGATTTTTTTATACAAGTCTTATAACATATATATGATCACTTTGAACGGTGGAAATGTAATATAGAGCTGTTAAACTCGAGATTTAAACTTGTTTTCATAGCAGCTCGTATTTGCGTTTTTATAAAAACACAGCCCCTTAGAATCGATTTTCCTGGAGATCCAAGCGTTGGATTGAGATGAAATTTTGACTGTAGCTTTCTGGCATATGGGTCTTTAATACCTTCAAAGGAAATTCCAATCAGAGGTCGGAAACTATAGTTTTGAAACTGAACTGTTTATAACAAAATTCTTGTATGAAAATAAGGAAGTTGAGGGTGTTGTATGGATGGTCTAATGGTATTGCATGTGCAATTCATGACTAGAGAAATGTTCATAATTCTTGATGTTATGAACTAGGAAGGTAGGCAAAAGATACTTGTACGATGTGCTTAGAGAATAGTATGCACATCAAGTGTTCGAGGAAATGTCTAAGTGAAGTTAGAAGGTGAATTTGTATGAAAGAACTTGGTGAATAGGTATAAAATGTGATAATGATATAATTGTAATTAAACTTATATGAGGAAGGCGTAATTGATTGAACTCATGTGGGTAATCTTGTTTAATTCATGATTGTGTAGAAATGTGCATTAGTAGTTATACTATATGTTATGAAGGTGTGATGCACACCATACATGAGATTATTTGCTTGATTGTGATTAGTAAATGACCAAGTACTAATTATGAAATGTGTGGACTTACTAGCAAGTAAAGATGGTAGAATTATGTTAAATTGGATAACTTTCAATGTAGACGTTGATTGTAGGATCATGAAGGTATTAGTATGTGTAGAATCGACTATGTGTTTATATATGCATATAACTAGGTGATCGTGTAGTCGTATGTACTACACAACATGAATATGAAATGTGCATGACGTTGTTATTATGGTCTACAATATCAATATGAGTGTGTGTTCATAAGTTGGAAGTCATATGCTAAGAAGGTTAACTTTCTAAAGATCAACAATGTATACATTGGTTAGGAATTTTGACACAAATGTAAGATTTGGGGGATCATATGACATGTGTTAGTCAGATTATCTCTTATGTATGATGACGTATTGGAATTCGTTGATGTTGAATAGTGTGATTGTCGGTTCATGTCTTATGCATATTAATGATTGACTAATAAACGTCAATGTAACTAAGGATTCCATATGAAAGTATTATGAATGAATATGCATGCTAACTATGTTGTGCATATGATAGAATGAAAGGATAGGAATCACATTAGCATGGACTCAAGCGCGAAAGGCTACGGGTCCAGAAGAGGCAAGGAAACAAACACGAATACATGCGCTTGAGGTAAGTGATTACCGAACTCACTTATTAATTTATTTAAATGAAGTTAGATATGCTTATTATTGGGAATCATAAAAGGATGAGAATGCAGTAGTCGTATGATGGTAAGAATGACGGAATTTGATCATATGTAGTTAATTATGTTTGAAATCATATAGAATAAGCAAACGAGTCACAAATACGAAAGTGATTAACCAAGTTGTGAAAATTGGTTGTTGGGAAACGAGAATTAGAATAAGAATGATTTGGGGACTTAGGAAAATGTCTATTCATATTTTTCTCGTTTTTCTTTGTTTCCAAGGCCCCGTTAAACTTCCTAAGGGTACCCCAAGCCTACGATAGAGTTTTGTAGGGTAGAAGTAAGGACGGAACCCGTACGGGAGCTTGCGCAAATATGTAGCATGTATGTTGGTGTGTGTGTAAATGTGGATATCATTATGTGTGTGAGTGATTCTCGTAGGAATGATTATACTTAGATACAACACACGTGTGAATGGACGGAACTAGTACATAAGCATGTTTATATACGGAAAATGGTATGCCTAACAAAGTATGGTGCTTGAAAGAAATTAAATGGATGTGATTGTATGTGTGTATATAAATAAGAATTCATAGTAAGTGTATGTAGTATGATCTTATAGGTGTATACGTGTGAATGGGAAACGTAAGTATGTGCTCGGATATATGTACGTGTACTTATGTGATGTAATCTAATGAATGTAGATTAATAGAATGTATTTATGTGAAGTTGTGGGTTTGCAATATGTTTAAAGGTACACGTTTCTAATCATGTTATCATTGAGAATGAAATGAAAAGTGCAGGTATGATAACGTTGGGTCCAAGTGAGTTGATGTCGGGAACTAGTGGACGAGTTTGGAAGGATGATCGAACAAGATATCTTGTGTCGTTAGAATGCAATATGGTCATTTAGCTATGTGTTTATTATATAAGTATAATGTCACCATTTACTAATGTGTTGGTTGTTTATGGTGACTGCAGGTTACATGGATCATTACCATTTATCACGAAGGATTAGGGGGCAAAGATCGAGTTATAGAACATGGATTGTACGAAAGAGTGGTCACTTAGTTTGTATTCGCATGTTATATTTGGTACATTAATTAAAGATGAATGATGTAATTCTTTTAAAGGAATTGTTTTAAATGGTTTTCAAGTATGTTAGAATATTTAAAAAGAAAGAAATTTTGAGGTCCGTATTTTCCGCTGCGACTTTTGGTTAAAACGTATTAGGGTCTAACAAAAGCACAGCTGAATGCACATTGTTTGGTTTTGATTGTTTTGCTATTCTTGGTGATCAAGATAAGTGTTTTCCAAGTCTTTCAATCTGGTCCTAAAACTTGTACTGGTCATATTAATTCTTGGGCAACACTCTAGCCACTTGGCATGATCTTGTAGCTTCAAACAGGTATAAATATCCCTCAAATCTGCCCGAACAACTTGCTCGTTTCCTTCTTCTCATCTGATTTTCTCTAATTGGAGTTGCTACCTTCTTTTGGAGGCCTCCTACTGAGCATTCTTGCCATCATAGAACACAAGTAAGTGTTCTTCCTAGTCTTGTTCATTTATTTCAGCTATTTTGAGCTGAAAATCAAACAATTGACTTTCTGTTTTGACCATAATTAGTCAAGTCAAAGTTCAATTGAACTTTGCAATGTGATCGTAATTATGAAGGTTATAACCCCTTGCGATTATACCTACTGATTACCATGTTTACTAGTCGAAGTGACGAGTTAAAGTTTCGGTCAAAAATGTGCATTTTGTTCATTTTACGACGAAACCATTTTTAGGTATCAAAACACTAAGTTTTGATACCAAATCAGTTTTTGCAACTTAGTTAAACATGTTTTGACATGTTTAACTCGACACTTCTAGTTTAGTGCTTATTTAAGGTCGTACGTCGAGCGGTCTTGACCACCGCTTTGACTTTCGAATCCGACCCGTTTGGTCTATCTTAAGATCCGACCAAACACATATTTGTGACCATAGTTGTATAGGGAATAACCTCCTGAGGTTATACCTTATGGTCACTTCTTTTGGTTAGTTATATGATAAGTCGTTCATATGCCCTTTAAAAATGACCAAAATGCCATATTTGCGCATAAATTCGTTTTAAGCATATGTAACAAACTTTTTGACATATAAACTGATGTTATAACATTTTCAAATGTTTTTGGGCATTTAAAACTTATCATAGGAGATGTATAACCATTCGAACACGTGTTTATGCAAATGTCACGTTAAAGTAGCGTAAACTACCTTAACGGGTCAAAAGCACTTAAGATTACTTTCAAATCAGAATGTTAAGTTTAGTGAACCATTTCATATGAGTTCCAACACTCATTTGGTTTAGAAAACTTCATTCTATCCTATACACTGATTAGAGTCCCGACTTATTAACATAGTATCCAATACTAGGTGCCACTTGATTCCTTGATCCTTCAAGCTTTGTTTGATCTTTATTACAAGACTATTACGCAATCCCATGTGAGTACATAGTCCCCTCTTTTACTATTTCAAATATTTTGGGGTGAAACATATGTGCCTACATTAATTTCTTGTTTTCTTGACATTATACATGTTATGTTCATCTAGTACACATATAGTACTTGATTTCAATTGCATTTTGCTTCATACGTTGACGTAGCATGCCTATCACATTGATTTCAAAGATTCTTTTGCTTCATATGTTGACTTAGCACATCTAGCATATTGTTTTCATGGACATTTTGCTTCATATGTTGACTTACCATGCCTAGCACACTAATTTTAAAGATACTTTCACTTCATATGTTGACTTAGCATATTTAGCACATTGATTTCATGGACATTTTATTTCGTATGTTAACTTAGCATACCTAGTACATGGTTTCGAAGACATTTTCATGACATGCTTACATTGATTATGACATTTTGGTGCGTTGAACGAGACATGATACATTCATTAACATTGATCACGCCGACCGGTAGTATGTAATGGTACCATAGGATTGATAATCTTGTTCCCGCTTGTAACACCTCGTAAAATCACGACCAATATTATGAAGACACGTGTCATGGACTTTAAACGTGTAAGGAATTATTTCTGGAGGACTAAAATTGTTAAACAATGTAAATATGTTAATAAAGGGATCCAAAGTGCCAACATGCCATTCTTGTGCCTCTAATTGACCTCACACAACGTTCGTATTCTTTAACGAATAAATTGTCGAACAATGGAAGTCGTTTGTGCTTAAAATAAGGATCTTATGAAACATAGGGGTTAAAAGTGTCAACATGTTGAAAGTAACCTCTGAGTGACCTTTTAACGATCCCAAAAACATTGTGATAATTTATTTTGATCCCAAGAATAACGGATATTAAATTCGTGGAGTTTCGACGCATATAAATAATCAAAGTGTTAATTACAAGTAATAAGGGTTAAATGCGTTAATATTGCATTTCCAGACCATTCGGGTGACCTCTTAACTAACCGAAGGCTTATTGTTAAATGTTTAAAGACTCAAGACCCTTAAAAGTCAAGTTTGGGGGTTAAAAGTGCAATAAACGCAAGTTAAATCAAGTTTAGAAGGCCAGGGACCAAAATTGCAATATTTGAAACTTGGTGACCGGATCTGACCTCCACGCGGGCCGCGAAGGCCATGAGACAAATCTTGCGTGGGCCGCGTAAGACTGCCAGGTGTAGAAAAATTGGACAGATGCCTGTACAGCCTGTTGCACCGCCTTTGCATGCCTTGTTTTCGATCCCAGGGGCTGAGCCAACAGTATTTCATGCATAGGGACACCTGGAATCATCAGAAAACATTTGTAGACTTGTGTGGAGTGATCTTGTGAATTAATTTTGGCTATATAAGAGCTTCTTGTTTGCTACTTCATGTGCTCATTCACAAAAATCATTCTAACTCACTCTCTGGAGCTCTCTGGACTTCAAGCAAGTTTCCTTCAGCTCCTAATTCGTGCTAAGAGCCTTTGTAAGCATTCTTAGCCTTCCTAGTTCATGTTTTATTAGTCTAATGACCAAAAGTCAAAGCTGTCGTAATTAAGCTTTGACTTTGTGATTAATCACTAATGGTCCAACCATTATTTGAATTGAAAGTGGCTATGAGTTGGTAATTATGTGTGTAATAAGTCCTTAATAGGGCACCCCCTGATTATCACTCTAACTTGGTCAATTGTCGGGTCAAACTTAATATTAAAAAGTCAACAGAAGCTATTTTTGCAAATAAATTCATAAGTAGTAATGTAGAAGTTATGGAACCTGTTTTAACACTAAAATAACTTGGTAAATAATGTAAGAACATGTCTAAGCATGTTCAACCCGACAATTCTAAGTTTAGGCTCGGTTCGCAACTGAAACTCACAAAAGAAGAATTTTGCTTTGACTTTCAGTTCTGGCCCGATTTTGCTTGTTTTAGATATGCCTTAAGGTTCCTTTAGGACCATATTATAAGTTAGTAAAACCCTCTGAGGTTATACTACATGGTTCCTTATTTATACGATTCATTTGCATGTTTCCGTTAATTGTTTAAATGTTGACCATAATGCCCTTTTTATATTAAAATGAGATTTTTGAAAATGTGAGAGGACAAAAACCTTTATTACTAATTTATAAACATGTCCTAAAAATTTGACATCAGTTTGAGGTCTAAATTAGGAGTTATGCTCAATATCGTAAATTGAAAGCTTTTTATTAATTAAACGGCATTATTAGCATAAAGCCTATTTAAACCCAAATTTTGACACCAAACCTTTTACCCACTGATGTAATATAATATTTTGGAATTTTTGAAGATTTTTAATTATTTTTAAACTGATCATATCAAGGGGTTCTTGCTTTGATTCGATAATTGACGGTTATACCCTTTTCTTGAATAAAATGAGTTTTACATAACATTTTGATACCAAACCTTTTGCAACTGATTTTATATGATAAATAAAATATTTTTAACTTAATAAACTGATCAAAAACTCAAATTTCCTTGTATAACCTGAAAATCGCCTAAAACCGATTTTTTACTCGTTTTAAACGCATAGTATGGATTAAAACTGTTTTTGACACATAAGACTTAATACCTACTGATGTTTTAAGTAAATTTCTATACTTTAACAGTAAGTAAAAGTTTTGAACTCAAATTTCCAAATTTGACCTTTAAAGCTTATGTGAAATGACCAAAATACCCCTACGGTGCATAGTTTGGTTATAAATGATAAATTTCACATATGTTTAATATCTTACTGATATAACCTACTAAAATAAATATTTCTACTGGTCATTTTAGACCAGAACCTCAGATTAATATTTAACCTCTTTTATAACCTTTAAAATGACCAAAATACCCCTACGGGGCTTAAATTGGTTTTAAATTCGTTTTGGGCGTAATGGAAGGTATCCTACTGATATCACAACATATTTAAAGCTTATTTACTTATGAAACCTGTTCATGACTCATTTGGTTACCCGTTATGCATTTTTCGCGTTCGGTACGGTTTATGCGACTAGTTTGCATAAATTGACCGAAACGGGTCAAACCTTATCATTTTTACCTCAAAATCCAGAATGTGTTTAGTTTACCCATATTATACAAGTCTTCATACTTGTCGGGTCTAAATCACATTCTAATCCGGTCTTCGCTTAATCTAGCGTTTTGAACCGTAAACCTTTCGTTAAAACTAACCGGTCTAAGTTTAAACTTAAGTAAGACCCGTTAGGAATCTAATAAGTTATTAAAACCTTCATTCCAGATTTAGGAGACCAGTAAAAGATATTTGCACTTGCTGATTGTATACGGCTGAGATAAATTTGTATATTTTGCTCAGGTAAATACTTTTAACTTATTTTCCGTTATACGGGCTTGGGATACGGTATTATAACTCATTTTAATCTGTTTTGTTTGGTCGGGTGTGTAGTTATTTAAATCGGATTGTGATTAATATATTTACATAACCCGTTTTAATCTGTTTTGTTTGGTATATGGCCTTTGGGGGGTTAATGACCATGCCCTGGATATCCTCGACTCATTCATTGAAATGGCCACGACTTAAGCACGGGGTGTAGGCATACACCTGACAGTTGCGTATGTATAAAAGTATCCCACAATAAGGTATTCCTTGTGGGCATTATACTTGTGGTGTGTCAGTTAATCTTGTCCGGCTCTTCTAACCGGCCCTGACGGACGGTAAACATGTAAAACTGTATACAAGATTGTTTTTATAATAATTGTCCCAAGTTATAAAAGATTATTTGTGCCTTGTGCATTTAAAACAATTTTCTTAAAATATTTTCAAAAGTGTCGGTTAATTGTATTTACCAGTGTAAACTGACGTATTTTCCAAAAGGTTAAGTGCAGGTACTATGCGAAATAGGCTGGCTACTCCTGGGTGAATAAATAAAAGAGTCTTGCAAGCTTTGTCACTTAAAAATCTGTTGAACAATATTTCCTTTGTTTTGATCCGCCTGTGGATCCTTTTACATTCCGTTTGTAATACTTATGTTACTTTCATTCGGTTTGTAATATTATTACTTTTAGACTTCCGTTGTGTATTGAACTGTGATAAATTGTCTATGATGATATCAACTACGTCACCATACTCCCCACCGGGCCCACCGGTAATACATGGAAATATCGGGGTGTGACAGGTTGGTATCAGAGCCAACATTGAGTGAATTAAACACTAGCCTTTTTGTGTTTAGTCTCAATGACACAGTTGCACATTCTTTGATTTCCGAGTCTAGGCAAAGGACTTAGGACTAATCCTAATCTTTTATTTTATCCTTTATTGTTTTTCTTTGTTGTTTCCTTTGTTTGTTTTGACAGGACCAAAAAAATGCCGCCAAGATTCAGAGGCAGAGGAGGACGAGGCAAGGCGCCCTTCACCGCTCCTAACGATCATGAGGCCGGGCCTTCACACCGGTGAACTCCTTCTGTAACAATGAGCACAAGTCCTTAGGAGGACTGGAGGACCTACTTAGAGCCTGCGAGGCGTTCAGTCTCGCTTAGCTCCTCGACTTCCTACCACGACTCTTTCGGACTCCATCCAGGCAACGAGTCTGACCATTCACGCCATTCCTACTTGCCGTTGCAGCGGTCGGGTTCTCATCGGGCCTTCCAGGACCCGACCCCGTATTTCCAGAGCTGGTTTAACCCGGAAAATCAGATTGAAGAATCAATGGGTTATAACCCATTAGGGCCCGAAGACCATTTTCCTGAAGCTCAGGACATGGATATGGATGATGACCCCGATCCTGCCGAACCACCATCTGGGACGCCCACGCATCCCATAGAGATATCTGATGGGTCATTTTTTCATGGATCACCTTATCGAGGTCCAGACAGCTATGAAGCGAGGTTTGCTTCATACCCTTGGGAGTTCACTCCTTCCTTCAACCAACAACAACAACAGAAGCAGGATCACTCTGAGGATTCGCGTTTTGTGGCGGTCACGCCACCACCACCGCTTGAGCAGCAGCTACCTCTGGAGCCACCGAGGCGTAGAAGAACAGGTGCACGGATGTCCGTGCGAGGAGGGGATTTCCACTTCAGCACCCCTCAACACTCCAGTGGTAGTCATTACCCGCCACTGTATGAAGACCCGCAGCTGGGTGGGCCTTCAAACCCAGTTTCTGAGGTGGACTCTGCGCCAGTCGCACCACCACCACCACACATGGGTTATGATAACCCAATACCTTCATACGCTGGTGCATCGGCGTATAACCCTTTTGAGCAGCCAGCTTACCCTGGAAACAACTACTACAACGCCCCTGAAGTTGACCCGTATCTCGTAGCGGCAAACTACAATGCTCTTCACCCTGAAGGGCCCTATGCGGCTTCGTACCAATCTGGGTACCAAGCATATGGGTACCAATACCCGCCACCTGCTCAACCTCCGCAACAACAGCCGCCGCAGATCCCACCACCGCAACAACAGGAGATTCTTCAGAGGTTGAGCCAGGTGGAACGGGAGGTTCAAGAGGAGCGTAGGAGCCACCGAGGATTTCTTAAGGGTTTGGCGAATCTGATCAAGGGGAAGAAGAAGAGGGATTTTTGAAGATTCCTTATTTATTTGTCTTTGTAATTTTCAATTTTCAATTAAGTCCCTGTGTGGACATCTATTTATGTATTCAGTCCCTGCGAGGACTTGTATTTTCATTTTAACCCCTGTGTGGTAAGTTATTTATGTAAAAGTTCCGTTTAGGGCACCTATGTACTCCTTTTTAATTTTAATGGAATGTTTTAATTTTAAAAAATTTCATTTATGCATGAACATAATATATGAGAAATAAATAAAAAAATATCATTCCTTTTGTAAAAAAATCTGCCATTATATATTAAACAAAATCTTAAAGGCAAAACCTAGCCCATATGTCATTTTAAGATAGGGCCATGGTGGTAGTTCCTTATTAAGATTTAAATTCTTGTTAACACCCGAAAACATGTTAACACTCCTTGCAAATGTGATTCGATAAAATCACATAAGTCATCCTTATATTAGATTCTTCCAATTCCTCCCTTTTTTATTTAAACATCCATTAGTGATGTGGTTCTTACGGGCCGTATTAATTGTCAAATAAGACAAAAGACAGATGTAGTCTACGACTCCCTGTCAATAAAAGGTAATGAACTACGTTCAAACCTCAATGCCTCGATTCTCTGAAATCATGGCTTAAAATTGTCCTTGTGACTAGGCTTTTTGCATGCCACCCTGTTATCCTAAATAGTTTATAACAGGGATAAAATATAATAAAAATTTAAATAAATTAAAAATTAACCAATGTGGCTTAAATTTTACCATGGTAATGGATTGTCATAAAAGACGATTCCCTAATAGACTTCTGAATAAATCATTGTCATTACTTTATGTAGCAATCAAGCTACATGGCAGAATCTAAAGAAGTCAACAGTCACCCTCTAGAGAATCATGATACTACCAGAGTTAATGTAGCGGGCACGGAATTGCAGGCATTAATAGATAATGCCGTTACTCGAGCTCTTGACAAACAATTTAATGAATCGAGTGGAACTCGCGCTAGAACTCAGTCTGTACCACATTCAAAACCACCCTCCAAGACTTATACAGCTCGCAAGAGTGAATCTCATCATTCTTCAAACCAGAGGAGTGTCCCGTCTAAGAGAGTTGTGCCCAATCAAGAGCCCCGTGTTAAAGCTTGTTCTTATAAGTATTTCGTCTCCTGCAAGCCCAGGGATTTCACATGGGAGAAAGGAGCCATCGACTGTATGACGTGGCTTGATGAGATGGACACCGTTGTTGATATTAGTGGATGTGTAGAGCAGGACATTGTGAAGTTTGTGTCACAATTGTTCAAGGGTGAAGCTCTAGCTTGGTGGAGGTCCCTAATCCAAGCTACAGGAAAGATCCACTTATATAGCATGTCTTGGGATCAGTTCGTTGCCTTAATCAAAGAAAATTTTTGTCCTCAACATGAAGTTGAGAAGATTGAGACTGATTTCTTAACATTGGTTATGAAAAACTTGGACTGTCAGGCATACCTTACGAGCTTCAACACTATGTCTCGATTAGTTCCTTACCTGGTTACCCCGGAACCAAAACGTATAGCCCATTTTATTGGGGGTTTAGCCCCGGAGATCAAAGCTAGTGTGAAAGCGTTTCGACCTACTACTTTCAGGTCAGTGGCTGATCTGTCATTATCCCTTACCCTCGACGTGGTCAGGCAGAGATCGCTTAGGAATTCTGTAGAGAGAAAAAGAAAGTGTGAAGATGAGAACTCACATCGTTCTGAGAAAAAGCATAGGGGGAATTCAGACCACAAGAAGAATTATGGGTCTATCAAGGGTAACCAGCAATCAGATGAAAAGCCTAAATGCAAAACCTGCCAGAAGCGTCATTTTGGGAAATGCAGGTTTGAATCAAAGTCACAGTCGCAATCGAAGCCTATTGGATGTGGGATCTGCAAGTCCAAAGAACATAAGACTTTAGATTGCAAGAAGTTGAAAGATGCAACCTGTTATGGTTGCAATGAGAAGGGGCATATTAAGACAAACTACCCAAAATATGCAAAGAAACCTGAAGAAGGTAAGAAGAGCAATGCTAGGGTCTTTCAGATGAATGCACGGGAAGCGATCTAGAATGATAACGTGATAACAGGTACCTTCCTTATCAATGATGTTTATGCAAGGGTATTATTTGATTCGGGTGCAGATAAGTCATTTGTGGATGATAAATTTTGTAAGTTATTAAATATGCCTGTTAAAACCCTAAGCATAAAATATGAAGTAGAATTGGCCAATGGTACCATAGAAACAACTTCAACCGTGTTAGATGGATGTTTTATATCCATTAGGAACCACTCTTTTCCTCTATCCTTGCTTCCTTTGAAATTAGCTGGTTTCGACATAGTGATAGGCATGGATTGGTTATCTCATAACCAAGCTCAGATTGTTTGTGACAAGAAGCAAGTGGTTATCAAGACTCCGTATGGTGAGCCACTCACAATACAAGGAGATACTCAGTATGGGTTGCCTAAGCAAGTGTCTATGCTTAAGGCATCAAGGTGTTTGAAGAAGGGTTGTGTCATTTACATGGCACAAGTGACTATTGATGAACCTAAGCCCAAGATTGAAGACATCCTGTCATTTCTGAATATCCAAGAGTATTCCTTAAAGAACTACCTGGTTTACCACTAGATAGGCAAGTGGAGTTCAGAATTGACATCATTCCTGGAGCAGCACCTGTCGCAAGAGCACCTTACAGGTTAGCACCGACTGAGATGAAAGAATTAAGAACTCAGTTGGATGAATTGTTGGCTAAGGGATTTATTAGACCTAGCTCATCTCCTTGGGGAGCACCGATACTGTTTGTGAAGAAAAAGGATGGATGGATGCGTCTATGCATCGATTATCGCGAGCTTAACAAGGTTACAATCAAGAATAGATATCCATTGCCCAGGATCGACGATCTGTTCGATCAACTTCAAGGAGCAAGCTACTTCTCCAAGATTGATTTAAGATCGGGTTACCATCAGCTGAAGGTCAGAGATGAAGATGTGCATAAGACTGCATTCAGGACTCGTTATGGTCACTACGAGTTCTTGGGGATGCCTTTCGGGCTCACTAATGCACCAGCAGCGTTCATGGATCCCATGAATCGCGTTTGCAAACCCTACTTAGACAAGTTTGTCATCGTCTTTATTGATGACATACTTATATATTCGAAGAATCAGGCCGATCATGAAAAACAACTTCGATGTATTCTTAAACTTCTTCAGCAAGCGAAGCTCTACGCCAAGTTCTCAAAGTGTGAGTTTTGGCTCCGTGAAGTCCAATTTCTTGGACACGTGGTTAGTGAGCGTGGTATCCAGGTGGATCCCGCTAAGATTGAAGCCATCATGAATTGGCAAGAGCCGAAGACGCCCACAGAGATTCACAACTTCTTGGGCCTGGCAGGATATTACAGGCATTTTATTGAAAACTTCTCAAGGATTGCTGCACCCCTAACTTCGTTGACTCGCAAGAATATCAAGTTTGATTGGGGTCCTAAGCAACAAGAATCCTTTGATATTCTTAAGCAGAAGCTGAGCGATGCACCGGTGTTGACATTGCCTGAAGGGATTGAAGAATTTGTGGTTTATTGTGACGCATCACACACTGGCATGGGATGTGTGCTAATGCAGAAGGGCAAAGTTATTGCCTATGTTTCTCGACAATTAAAAGTGCACGAAAAGAATTACACCACCCACGACTTGGAATTGGGTGCCGTTGTGTTTGCACTAAAACTTTGGAGACATTATTTATATGGTACCAAGTGTGTGATCTATTCTGATCACAAGAGCCTTCAACATCTATTTAATCAGAAAGATCTAAACATGAGACAGCGTCGATAGATGGAGACACTGAATGATTATGATTGTGAAATCCGGTACCATCCAGGCAAGGAGAATGTAGTCGCCGATGCTTTGAGCAGGAAGGAACGGGTTAAGCCCATTAGAATCAATGCCAAGAGCATTGAATTGAAGAGCAGTTTGAATGAAAGGTTGTTAGCCGCTCAAAAGGAAGTCGTATTAGAAGCTAACTATCCAAATGAAAAGCTGGGAGTCACTGCTGAACAGTTATCATATGGCAAGGATGGAATCTTAAGATTGAATGGACGAATATGGGTTCCAATCTATGGAGGACTTCGGGACGTGATCATTCAAGAAGCCCATAGCTCCAAATATTCTGTCCATCCTGGTAGTGATAAGATGTACCAGGATTTAAAGGCAAATTACTGGTGGATAGGTTTGAAGAAATCTTTAACCACTTATGTGGCCAAATGTTTGACGTGTGCTCAAGTTAAAGCAGAATACCAGAAGCCGTCAGGTTTGCTACAACAGCCTGAACTTCCCACCTGGAAGTGGGAGATGGTAACTATGGATTTTATCACTAAGTTACCAAAAACAAAGCGAGGAAATGATACTATTTGGGTTATAGTGGATAGACTGACTAAGTCAGCCCACTTCTTACCTATTAAGGAAACACACAGCTCATATAAATTAGCTCAGCTGTACGTGGACGAGATTGTATCTCTTCACGGAGCGCCTGTATCTATCATCTCTTATAGGGATACGAGATATACATCGCATTTTTGGAAAAGCTTTCAGCAATCCCTAGGCACTCGATTAAACTTCAGCACTGCATATCATCCTCAGACGGATGGTCAAAGCGAACGTACAATACAAACACTCGAGGATATGCTACAAGCTTGTGTTATTGATTTAGGTGGAAGTTGGGATTATCACCTTCCGTTGATTGAATTTTCATATAATAATAGCTATCATTCGAGTATTCAAGCTGCACCTTTTGAGGCCTTGTATGGAAGAAACTGCAGGACGCCAGTTTGTTGGGCAGAAGTTGGAGATGTCCAGCTAACAGGACCCGATATAGTCCTGGAGACGACATATAAGATTGTGCAGATACGTGATCATCTCAAAGCTGCCAGGGATAGGCAGAAAAGCTACGCAGATAAAAGGCGTAAACCTCTAAAATTCGAGGTAGGTGACAAAGTGTTGCTTAAAGTATCACCCTGGAAAGGCGTAATGCGTTTCGGCAAGAAAGGCAAGTTAAGCCCAAGATACATAGGACCATTCAAGATCATCGAATGTGTCGGAACAGTGGCTTACAAGTTAAACCTGCCTAAAGAGCTCAGTGGAATTCATAATGTGTTTCACATCTGCAATCTGAAGAAGCGCCTAGCCGATGATTCGCTAGCCATGTCACATAAGGATGTGCATATAGATGAGAGCTTAAAATTTGTTGAAAAACCTTTGTCGATCGAGGATCGATAGGTCAAGAAACTTCGAAAGAAGCACGTACCGATTGTGAAGGTTAAATGGGACGCCCGTTGAGGTCCCGAATACACGTGGGAGGTTGAATCCACAATGAAACAGAAGTACCCTCATTTATTTCAGTAAATCTCGAGGTCGAGATTTCTTTTAAGGGGGTGAGGATGTAACACCTCGTAAACTCACGACCAATATTATGAAGACACGTGTCATGGACTTTAAACGTGTAAGGAATTATTTCTGGAGGACTAAAATTGTTAAAAAACGTAAATCTGTTAATAAAGGGATCCAAAGTGTCAACATGCCATTCTTGTGCTTCTGATTGACCTCACACAACGTTCGTATTCTTTAACGAATGAATTGTCGAACAATGGAAGTCGTTTGTGCTTAAAATAAGGATCTTATGAAACATAGGGGTTAAAAGTGTCAACATGTTGAAAGTAACCTCTGAGTGACCTTTTAACGATCCCAAAAACATTGTGATAATTTATTTTGATCCCAAGAATAACGGATATTAAATTCGTTGAGTTTCGACGCATATAAATAATCAAAGTGTTAATTACAAGTAATAAGGGTTAAATGCGTTAATATTGCATTTCAAGACCATTCGGGTGACCTCGTAACTAATCGAAGGCTTATTGTTAAATGTTTAAAGACTCAAGACCCTTAAAAGTCAAGTTTGTGGGTTAAAAGTGCAATAAACGCAAGTTAAATCAACTTTTGAAGGGCCGGGGACCAAAATTGCAATATTTGAAACTTGGTGACCGGATCTGACCTCCACGCGGGCCGCGTAGGCCATGAGACAAATCTTACTCGGGCCACGTAAGACAGCCAGGTGCAGAAAAATTGGACAGATGCATGTACAGCCTGTTGCACCGCCTTTGCATGGCTTGTTTTCGATCCCAGGGGCTGAGCCAACAGTATTTCATGCATAGGGACACCTGGAATCATCAGAAAACATTTGTAGACTTGTGTGGAGTGATCTTGTGAATTAATTTTGGCTATATAAGAGCTTCTTGTTTGCTACTTCATGTGCTCATTCACAAAAATCATTCTAACTCACTCTCTGGAGCTCCCTGGACTTCAAGCAAGTTTCCCTTAGCTCCTAATTCATGCTAAGAGTCTTTGTAAGCATTCTTAGCCTTCCTAGTTCATGTTTTATTAGTCTAATGACCAAAAGTCAAAGCCGTCGTAATTAAGCTTTGACTTAGTGATTAATCACTAATCGTCCAGCCATTATTCAAATTGAAAGTGGCTATGAGTTGGTAATTATGTGGGTAATAAGTCCTTAATAGGGCACCCCCTGATTATCACTCTAACTTGGTCAATTGTCGGGTCAAACTTAATATTAAAAAGTCAACAGAAGCTATTTTTGCAAATAAATTCATAACTACTAATGTAGAAGATATGGAACCTGTTTTAACACTAAAATAACTTGGTAAATAATGTAAGAACATGTCTAAGCACGTTCAACCCGACAATTCTAAGTTTAGGTTCGGTTCGCAACCGAAAGTCGCAAAAGAAGATTCTTGTTTTGACTTTCAGTTCTGACCCGATTTAGCTTGTTTTAGATATGCCTTAAGGTTTATTTAGGACCATGTTATAAGTTAGTAAAACCCACTCAGGTTATACTACATGGTTCCTTATTTATACGATTCATTTGCATGTTTCCGTTAATTGCTTAAATGTTGACCATAATGCCCTTTTTATATTAAAACGAGATTTTTGAAAGTGTGAGAGGACAAAAACCTTTATTACTGATTTATAAGCATGTCCTAAAAATTTGACATCAGTTTGAGGTCTAAATTAGGAGTTATGCTCAATATCGTAAATTGAAAGCTTTTTATTAATTAAACGGCATTATTAGCATAAAGCCTATTTAAACCCAAATATTGACACCAAACATTTTACCCACTGATGTAATATAATATTTTGGAATTTTTGAAGATTTTTAATTATTTTTAAACTGATCATATCAAGGGGTTCTTGCTTTGATTCGATAATTGACGGTTATACCCTTTTCTTGAATAAAATGAGTTTTACATAACATTTTGATACCAAACCTTTTGAAACTGATTTTATATGATAAATAAAATATTTTGAACTTAATAAACTGATCAAAAAATCAAATTTCCTTGTATAACCTGAAAATCGCCTAAAACCGATTTTTTACGCGTTTTAAACGCATAGTAAGGATTAAAACTATTTTTGACACATAAGACTTAATACCTACTGATGTTTTAAGTAAATTTCTATACTTTAACAGTAAGTAAAAGTTTTGAACTCAGATTTCCAAATTTGACCTTTAAAGCTTATGTGAAATGACCAAAATACCCCTACGGTGCATAGTTTGGTTATAAATGATAAATTTCGCATATGTTTAATATCTTACTGATATAACCTACTAAAATAAATATTTCTACTGATCATTTTAGACCAGAACCTCATATTAATATTTAACCTCTTTTATAACCTTTAAAATGACCAAAATACCCCTACGGGGCTTAAATTGGTTTTAAATTCGTTTTGGGCCTAATGAAAGGTATCCTACTGATATCACAACATATTTAAAGCTTATTAACTTGTGAAACCTGTTCATGACTCATTTGGTTACCCGTTATGCATTTTTCGCGTTCGGTACGGTTTATGCGACTAGTTTGCATAAATTGACCGAAACGGGTCAAACCTTATCATTTTTACCTCAAAATCCAGAATGTGTTTAGTTTACCCATATTATACAAGTCTTCATACTTGTCG
This sequence comes from Helianthus tuberosus, assembly GCA_030545235.1. Classification (NCBI taxonomy): domain Eukaryota; kingdom Viridiplantae; phylum Streptophyta; class Magnoliopsida; order Asterales; family Asteraceae; genus Helianthus; species Helianthus tuberosus. The sequence goes on from CM060380.1 coordinate 83,512,531, forward strand.
GGTCTAAATCACATTCTAATCCGGTCTTCGATTAATCTTGCGTTTTGAACGGCAAACCTTTCTTTAAAACTAACCGGTCTAATTTTAAACTTAAGTAAGACCCGTTAGGAATCTAAAAGGTTATTAAAACCTTCGTTCCAGATTTAGGAGACCAGTAAAAGATATTTGCACTTGCTGATTGTATACGGCTGAGATAAATTTGTATATTTTGCTCAGGTAAATACTTTTAACGTATTTTCTGTTATACTGTAACAACCATAAATTTATTTAGCGATTTCCATAAATAATCACAATTACTGAGTATTTATATTTATACATTCATGCTAAAATACTGGTTTATTAAAAACTTTTACAATTTAAAGTGATACAACATAATGTGATTTAATTCGCCGTTTTAGAATAACGACGAAACAACATTGCGGAAGCTTCCTTTAACGTGTGTTCGGTTCTTGCTCGATGCTTGATCTTCATCCGGGACTCTCGACATTCACCTGTGATCAAAACCAACTTAAAAGTCAGTTTTGATAATTAAATAACTAGTACAACAAGGAAGATTGGGTCGAATAATCGAATTAAATAAGGAAATCAGGAAATTCCAACATTGATATCTTGATCCCAGAAATAAAGACTTGAAACTGGCCTCCACCGTAACTTACGGTGGGCACCGTAAGTTACGGTGGCCCCTGGTATAAAATACCCCCACCGTAAGGCAGGAGGTAACTGCCGTAATGCTTTCAGCCCCCACCGTAACTTACGGTGCCCACCCTAAGTTACGGTGGTCCCTGTATCAGACCCTCCCATTTGCCATTTTTAACACGAAAACTTTCGTATCTTTCAATCCGCTTGTCCGTTTGACCTACCGTTTCTTCCTACATGATTGTAATTTGAACCTCCATCAAATGGAGTTAAAATCCAACATCCTACATAATAAATTTTGAGATTTCTAAGCCTTCGACTCCTTGCCGTTTTACCGAATTTTAACCCGTTTATGCATTTTATCAAACAAACATATTTGTTTAATCCTTATTTCACATGAACCTCTTCAAATTAATGTTATCTACCATGTTAGGTTCTAATCACATGTCTCTCACACAATTTAAATACGTTTTCGCTCGTATGCTTATTTTGACCCGTTAAGGGTATTTAAGCACCTTAGAACTTGAATTCGCTTTCATACATTTCTAGCATCTTATTCCTACATTTCTTATCAAGTAATCTTCCACCATAACTATATGTGTGTTGGATTTAATGTAGATATCTATATGTTCCAAATTTTACCCCTCGGATTATCTTTTTACGGCAAAGACTCATATAAAGTCATTCGACCCAAGAATTTACATCTTTCACTATCTTTTCTTATTCTACACATTTATTTAATCATAAAACTCGTTTTTGAACCTCTTGCAAGGGTTGTTTGTTCGAATTAGCTTACAAGGGCAATTTGGTCAATTTGCATCCTTCTTTTACTACAAAGGAACTTTTAAGTACTTGTTTGACCCAAAATCCGACCTTTTAACTATAGTCTTGTTTATAAACCCATGTGCTTCTAAAACACCATAATCATAACTCAATTTATTCAGTTTACCTAAAAGATAACCGAATAACTATATTTTAACCTTGTCTAACTCTTATAGAATCTCAAGTTCTACATGGTGAGTTGAATCATTATACATACCTGGCTCGGATCAATATATTGACCCATTTCAATACCTTGCCTTAGTAGCCGCTAAACAATAGCGATGTGCGTATCCATTTGATATTTATCCCTATAAACATGTTACTCGACAAACCATTAGTCGATATTGTCAAAGGGTGATAATTTCACCTTTTGACACGTTCATTTACCTAGTGATCTTCGTCACTTCAACTAAATGCAAATATCATGTATTATGCTAATTTAAAGTCTACTAGCGAAAATACGAAATCAAGCATAACGTAACAGAATCGTGGTTACGTAGCTTTTAAGCATCCTTTTCAAACGCGTATTTCCACCGGCTTGTCCACTTGACGATCTGGATTCCTCGCCTAAAGAGTTCAATTCACAATCCGTTTAGAACCCTTTATAAGTCTTAACGCACAATTTGCCATATCCATCAAACATGCGTTTTTGTCCAATTTTCACATTTATCTTTCATTTAGGCATTTTAACGAACACCTAACGGGTATAATTTTACATATTTAAAACCAAGTTCATAACTTGATATTTTTGCCCAATATAAACATACATATTGATTCCATTATGTCAAGCATGCATACTAATCTCAGAATCATTTCATAGAAATCAAGTAACACCATTTTTGGTAGTCATGATTCTTGTGTTCATCTTAATTTTACAAAACCCATTTAACTTGTCAATGGATTATCATGAATTTCATAGATTATCCACTAATCCAACATGTTATTGACTAGGGTTTACTCCTAGACATCATATTACTTCAAGATTCATCCATGCATGACATATTTAAGCTCAATTTCAGTTTCTCACAATTAACCTAGAATTCAAGATGAATCAAAACATCACAATTTTACATACCTTATGATCCTTTCAACTAGGTGATCATTAATTTGTGCTTGAAAATCGATTTGGACTTGATTCAAACCCTCAATTTGTGGTTTTTATGAGAATTAGGGTTGGGTGAAGAATCCCCTTGTCGCCCCCTGCTTCTTGATCGACCAGACACCCCAAAATGGGTGTTTGGTGTGTTTTAATTTTGTTTCATGTTATTAAGTTTCAAATTTAACAACATAAGCCCCTCAACTTTAGTTTGGTTTATAACTTGATATTTTGTTCTTTTATTTAATTACAAGACTTGTACTAGGTTATTTATTTCCTAGTTACATTATCTTGTTCACAACCCGTTTTATTTTAAGTCCCGTTAAATCTCGGGCCTTTTATATACTTTGCTTTCTCAAAGTATTTCTCATCCTTTTAATAAATATTAGATTTATTTATTTAAATCCTAAAATTTACCGGGTAAGTTTTACCACTAACTGTATTTTACCCGTCCTGTAGTAATAACGTGGTTTGATTACCAAACCCGTTTTCGGGGTGTTACAAGTCTACCCCCCTTAAAGTGGTTTCGTCCTCGAAACCTTGTTTACATAGTTCCTTTAATTTGGATTAAACGAACTTAGTTTCGTATTTCAAGGCATTCATTCATTCCTTTTGATCTAACATTTCCATTTATATTGACGTGTAAGTCTTTCGTGTGTAAGGCCTCACAGGCCGTTACTTTTCAGCTTGTATCCATTATCTTTATTGTTTATTCATTTTGGTGGTTAGACTTGTTAGTCACCGGTTACTTCATACCCCGTTACCCGGGTATGCTATTTGCCATCTCCGGCCTTATGTGTTTTTAAAATTCTCTAAGTCACCCGGTACCACTTATGTTTCGTTAAAACGTTACTTTTGACTAAAAACTAAATTCTTAGTTTACGTTTCCTCTTTGTCGTACATCTTTCTCCCGCTTCTAGGAATGTTACTTCCGAGAATCTAGTCCTTTCCATTATTATTTAATGCGGGGAATTATAATAGTTTCCCAAGCTTAACCCCTATGACCCGTAGGTTCTTTCCCTTAGCCTCGTAGGCTATTTATTTAGATTTTCACATTTTTATCCTTTCTAAGGTGAGACCTTTACAATTCGTTTCTTTCTATTTGTGACCCGAATGTCTTTTTGGTCCCGTAGACTTTAACACTATTTATGATCCCGTAGGTTAGGATGATCCCGTAGATCGTCTTTTATCCATGTCTATATTCAAATGTATATATACATATATAGCTTCAGAGCATCTTTTATTATGTTTGGAATTGCTTATTTTCGTTTTTGAACTTTAGTTGGCCTTAACCGTAGTCTAAAGCTTCGTTCGTTTACTCTTGGACTAATCTTCCGACTTTATGACTCTTTACGTCATTTACACGTCGGTTTGTTCTACGCTCACCGTTTTCCCCGGTTCATAATTATACTTCTCTACGACCCGTTACCCGGGTTCTTTATTATTTCGTGCTTCCATTATTCGATTTGCGCTTACTTGCACTACCGAGCTTTTATATTTTATTTATCTCGTTTGATTTATTCGTGTGAGATTTCATTACTCACGGACGTCACACTTCATTCTTTATTCGGCCCGTTCAACTTTAGAATAATTGAACATAGTTATCAAAATTTCTGTTTGCAAATTCTCATCGTCTTTTAGTCATGACTCTTAATCCGAGTCCTTTGACTTTCTATTTCGCGTACCCGTCTCTTGGTTTACGCATGCTTTCAAAATCCTACCCATCTATCGGGTATCTTTACCAAAGTCATCATCAAGTAACCATTCTTATATGGTTTTAGACATCATCTTAATTTATTTGATCATCTTAGCGAAATCCATTGCTTTTATTTAGTCAAGTCTTTTATTCTTTTATTCTACCCCTTTGATTTGTCTGTGTGAATTTTCATCACTTATGACTGTCAAATTTTATCTTTATGCCTTAGCATTCTCATTAGTTGGTCTGTATTTCCTCTTACTTTGATCCTTGTCCCTTCTCTCAGGCTCTTTACTCTAACGTAATACGCTTCTGTCATCCGAATTGCGTCTACGTTTATTATCAAACGTCTTGCTTATTTGGTTTATTTGGGTACCTTTTAAGTTAGTCCCATTCATCCCGCCCTTACTACATCGGACGTAAATGTGTCTGCTACAAGAAGTTCATGGTGTCATATGCCACTACTTACTTGGCCAGAGTAAGCGATCAGCACATGACACACATGACCTTTTTATAGATTTCACATCACCCCCTATGTAAGTAATGCCTCTATTTATTTCATACTTCTAATTTCATTTAGTAAAACTTTATTTAATTGCAAAACAACAATCATTAGTTTTACTAGTTTTACATTCGAACATATAAAATGTTTTTCTTTTCTATCGAACTATTATATAATCACATTCGTTAATGTGATCGCTACCTTTCTCAATAGCGTTATGAGAGTTTCCCACTTGGATAATTACCCCCCCCCCCCGTCCAAGTTTCCATATGAACAAATCTTATTATTTCCTTGTTATTCCTCATCGTGAATAACACATGTTTCTATTAAACTTTTCTTAGAAACATCATCCTGAATAGATATCCTATTCAAGTTTTATCAGATATATGCAACCGTTATCCCCTACGTGTTAGTTGCATATTACTACTTGTGCGATTAATTTAAAAGCGTGCACCTGGTAATGCTTGTCCTAACGGGCTTCTCTTGCCGCTAACTTTGTTCGCGATCGTCACGCGATTTAGTTCCTTAATAAGTATGCTCTGCTTGTCATACCTCGGACCGTTCCACCGTCATATCCCTAATTCGTTCAACTCGCGTCATCTTCAGATGCGGTTGTCCTTCAACTAAACATTTACAAAAGTTAGTAATTTCGACATTAATAAACGCCCGTATTTTAATACAAGGCTTTTTATTGTACGTGTCAACGCACGTGATTCATTAACTGTATCTATCATTTATTGATTTGACTGGGGTAACGTGTATTACGCGATAACCCTGTAAGTTGATCTCAACACTTTAATCATTCTAAATCATTGACATACTTGTACTTTCCGGATTTGCGGTCAAGCCTTGAACCGAACACCAATATTTATCAAGAGCATAAGGTTTAAGTCTAAGCATAGTTTTCCCACCATACTTGAATCTCTTAAACCAAGGCTCTGATACCAACTTGTAACAACCATAAATTTATTTAGCGATTTCCATAAATAATCACAATTACTAAGTATTTATATTTATACATTCATGCTAAAATACTGGTTTATTAAAAACTTTTACAATTTAAAGTGATACAACATAATGTGATTTAATTCGCCATTTTAGAATAACGACGAACCAACATTGCGGAAGCTTCGTTTAATGTGTGTTCGGTTCTTGCTCGATGCTTGATCTTCATCCGGGACTCTCGACATTCACCTGTGATCAAAACCAACTTAAAAGTCAGTTTTGATAATTAAATAACTAGTACAACAAGGAAGATTGGGTCGAATAATCGAATTAAACAAGGAAATCAGGAAATTCCAACATTGATATCTTGATCCCAGAAACAAAGACTTGAAACTGGCCTCCACCGTAACTTACGGTGGGCACCGTAAGTTACGGTGGCCCCTGGTATAAAATACCCCCACCGTAAGGCAGGAGGTAACTGCCGTAATGCTTTCAGCCCCCACCGTAACTTACGATGCCCACCGTAAGTTACGGTGGCCCCTGTATCAGACCCTTCCATTTGCCATTTTTGACACGAAAACTTTCGTATCTTTCAATCCGCTTGTCCGTTTCTTCCTACATGATTGTAATTTGATCCTCCATCAAATGGAGTTAAAATCCAACATCCTACATAATAAATTTTGAGATTTCTAAGCCTTCGACTCCTTGCCGTTTTACCGAATTTTAACCCGTTTATGCATTTTATCAAACAAACATATTTGTTTAATCCTTATTTCACATGCACCTCTTCAAATTAATGTTATCTACCATGTTAGGTTCTAATCACAGGTTTCTCACACAATTTAAATACGTTTTCGCTCATATGCTTATTTTGTCCCGTTAAGGGTATTTAAGCACTTTAGAACTTGAACTCGCTTTCATACATTTCTAGCATCTTATTCCTACATTTCTTATCAAGTAATCTTCCACCATAACTATATGTGTGTTGGATTTAATGTGGATATCTATATGTTCCGAATTTTACTCCTCGGATTATCTTTTTACGGCAAAGACTCATATAAAGTCATTCGACCCAAAAATTTACATCTTTCGCTATCTTTTCTTATTCTACGCATTTATTTAATCATAAAACTCGTTTTCGAACCTCTTGCAAGGTTCGTTCATTCGAATTAGCTTACAAGGGCAATTTGGTCAATTTTCATCCTTCTTTTACTACAAATGAACTTTTAAATACTTGTTTGACCCAAAATCCGACCTTTTAACTATAGTCTTGTTTATAAACCCATGTGCTTCTAAAACACCATAATCATAACTCAATTTATTCAGTTTACCTAAAAGATAACCGAATAACTATATTTTAACCTTGTCTAACTCTTATAGAATCTCAAGTTCTACATGATGAGTTGAATCATTATACATACCTGGCTCGGATCAATATATTAACCCGCTTCAATACCTTGCCTTGGTAGCCGCTAAACAATAGCGATGTGCGTATCCATTTGATATTTATCCCTATATACATGTAACTCGACAAACCATTAGTCGATATTGTCAAAGGGTGATAATTTCACCTTTTGACCCGTTCATTTACCTAGTGATCTTCGTCACTTCAACTAAATGCAAATATCATGTATTATGCTAATTTAAAGTATATTAGCGAAAATACGAAATCAAGCATAACGTAACGGATTCGTGGTTACGTACCTTTTAAGCATCATTTTCAAACGCTTATTTCCACCGGCTTGTCCACTTGACGATCCAGATTCCTCGCCTAAAGAGTTCAATTCACAATCCGTTTAGAACCCTTTTTATAAGTCTTAACGCACAATTTGCCATATCCATCAAACATGCGTTTTTGTCCGATTTTCACATTTATCTTTCATTTTGGCATTTTAACGAACACCTAACGGGTATAATTTTACATATTTCAAACCAAGTTCATAACCTGATATTTTTGCCTAATATAAACATACATATTGATTCCATTATGTCAAGCATGCATACTAATCTCAGAATCATTTCATAGAAATCAAGTAACACCATTTTTGGTAGTCATGATTCTTGTGTTCATCTTAATTTTACAAAACCCATTTAACTTGTCAATGGATTATCATGAATTTCATAGATTATCCACTAATCCAACATGTTATTGACTAGGGTTTACTCCTAGACATCATATTACTTCAAGATTCATCCATGCATGACATATTTAAGCTCAATTTCAGTTTCTCACAATTAACCTAGAATTCAAGATGAATCAAAACATCACAATTTTACATACCTTATGATCCTTTCAACTAGGTGATCATTAATTTGTGCTTGAAAATTGATTTGGACTTGATTTAAACCCTCAATTTGTGGTTTTTATGAGAATTAGGGTTGGGTGAAGAATCCCCTTGTCGCCCCCTGCTTCTTGATCGACCAGACACCCCAAAATGGGTGTTTAGTGTGTTTTAATTTTGTTTCATGTTATTAAGTTTCAAATTTAACAACATAAGCCCCTCAACTTTAGTTTGGTTTACAACTTGATATTTTGTTCTTTCATTTAATTACAAGACTTGTACTAGGTTATTTATTTCCTAGTTACTTTATCTTGTTCACAACCCGTTTTATTTTAAGTCCCGTTAAATCTCGGGCCTTTTATATACTTTGCTTTCTCAAAGTATTTCTCATCCTTTTAATAAATATTAGATTTATTTATTTAAATCCTAAAATTTACCGGGTAAGTTTTACCACTAACTGTATTTTACCCGTCCTGTAGTATTAACGTGGTTTGATTACCAAACCCGTTTTCGGGGTGTTAAATATACGGGCTTGGGATACGGTATTATAATAATACCGCTTGGTCGGGTGTGTAGTTATTTAAATCGGATTGTGATTAATATATTTACATAACCCGTTTTAATCTGTTTTGTTTGGTATATGGCCTTTGGGGGGGTTAATGACCATGTCCTGGATATCCTCGGCTCATTCATTGAAATGGACACGACTTAAGCACGGGGTGTAGGCATACACCTGACAGTTGCGTATGTATAAAATTATCCCACAATAAGGTATTCCTTGTGGGCATTATACTTGTGGTGTGTCAGTTAATCTTGTCCGGCTCTTCTAACCGGCCCTGACGGGCGGCAAACATGTAAAACTGTATACAAGATTGTTTTTATAATAATTGTCCCAAGTTATAAAAGATTATTTGTGCCTTGTGCATTTAAAATAATTTTCTTAAAATATTTTCAAAAGTGTCGGTTAATTGTATTTACCAGTGTAAACTGACGTATTTTCCAAAAGGTTAAGTGCAGGTACTATGCGAAATAGGCTGGCTACTCCTGGGTGAATAAATAAAAGAGTCTTGCAAGCTTTGTCACTTAAAAATCTGTTGAACAATATTTCCTTTGTTTTGATCAGCCTGTGGATCCTTTTACATTCTGTTTGTAATACTTATGTTACTTTCATTCGGTTTGTAATATTATTACTTTTAGACTTCCGTTGTGCATTGAACTGTGATAAATTGTCTATGATGATATCAACTACGTCATGATACTCCACACCGGGCCCACCGGTAATACGTGGAAATATCTGGGTGTGACACCGCTTCCTAGGTTTGTTTGGAAATGACTTTAGGGAACGGCAGAATCCGATGAAATTTTGATAAACCTTTGACTCGATTAGGGTTTATCTGACAGTCAACAAGGCTTGAATGTATTCGCCAACAAACCTAGTAAATGTTTATAACAATAAAAGCAATGGTTTTCAAAACATAACTTTTGATTTAAGCAAAACCCTTGTTTATTCAAAGACATTGTTTTGTACACGACATTTGGTTACACAAGACATTTTGGTTATACAAGACATTATTACATATGGTTTAAGTAAAGAATTTTTACTTACTATACAAGATATTGGTTATTACTTGACATTTGTTATACAAGACATTGTTTATACATGGCATTTGTTATACAAGACATTGTTTATACATGAGATAGTTACACAAGACATTGTTTATACATGGCATTATTTACACATGACATTTGACATTGGTTTAAACAAGACATTTCATTTGATGGTTTATGGTAAGCGATTTAAATAACGAGACGTGTGTATTGTGATAAAAGCATGGTGGATACGCCGCTGGTACGTCCTATATATAAGTGCTTTTATTACATTACACATCGTGGCATTATCTAAATCACTTCGACAAAGACAAGACATGACATCTTTTATACAAAACACGACATCTTTTATACAAGACATGATATTTTATTAGAATACATGACATATTTTATACAAGTTATTTTCATTTTGTTATTTATATAACCATGCATCATTTCTTTTAAATCATTTGATTTTCTTATTGATTTTCATATGATTTTGCAAAAGAAAACATTTTATAAGGATTCATGACAACTTTTTAGTTAAACACTTCTTTTAACATTCAAGTCATGATTCCTCATCATCAAAACCTATGTTAGTCACATGCATTTTTATGCTGACGTACCTATTTTTACATGTGTTTTAGGAGCTAATGTTTGATGTTGATCATGCTTCACTTAGGGGGACTTGGGCCTTAGTGACTTAAAACCAAGAAAGAAAATTTATTTTATGTTCTTTTTCCGTTTATTCCAAGACAATGTAAACATTATAACCAATAATACCAAACTTTAATCACCATGTGTTATGAAACAGTAATTCTGTGACATGACTCCCTAACGTTTCCACCGCGGTTTCTTGTTTTACACGATCGGGGTGTTACATCATCGGCTAATTTATTTTATTAACCAATCGTTTTTGGTTAATCACTTCGCTTTATTCATTAGATTGACGGTTTTTGTTTTGGTTCATTTAATTTCAGTTACTAGCAAAAACTGAACTTGGACTAAAATATGAAATATATGAAATGGAGGTATAAAAGCTAGAAATATATGAAAATGTGAATGATTCGGTTCGGTTTACCTAATTTTGGTAAAACGAGATTACAAAAAAATGATAACCGATTTTTGGTTAATTCGGTTTTTAGGTTTCTGTTTTTGGTTGATTTCGGTTCGGTCTCGTCTGTTTTCGGTTTGGTTTAGGTTAACGATTTAGTTATTGCTCACCAATAACCGTTTTTTTATTAATAATCGATAGGTGATCGCGCGATGCGGTGAGAAACATAGACATTGCCACAATATGCCTTGTTCGGTTGGTTAAGTTATCCTCAACCGAAAATCGATGTCATTGATTAGTCTATATTATTAACCAATCCGTTTTTAGTTAATCGATTTTGTTTATTCAGTTAGATTGACGGTTTTTAGTTTGATTCATTTAATTTCGGTTAGTAGTCAAAACCAAACTTGGGAGAAAACTTTTGATTAGAAATACATAAAATATTGGTATAAATACATGAAATGAAGGTACAAATACATAAAATGGGGGTATAAAATGAAATACATGAACTGAAGGTATAAAAGCGAGATATATATGAAAATATGAATAGTTAGGTTCAGTTAATTTTGGTTAAATGATGGTACAGAAAAATTGATAACCGTTTATGGTTAATTGGGGTTTCGGCTAATCAGTTTTCAGTTAATTCAGTTTTGGGTTGATTTCGGATCGGTTTCGGTTAATGATTCAGTTATTACTCACCCTTAGACACTATTAATCACGTAACATATTGATTTTTAGTTAAAAACACTATAGCAATACTATACTCAAATTAAAGAGAATAAAATACTCTTTTATATGGTGTAATTTAAAAAAAATATATTAATATACCAAAAAGTTATGACCGTTTAAAAATCGTGAGAGGGGTTAGTTTTTTTTATAATTTTTATAAGGGGATAAAGTGTAACTACTAACTAATTATTTATAATTTTGTTAAAGATGAGGGATTAAATCGATGTTATTTAATCACTTTACATTTTGTAGCTATTAAACATTCTGGGATAATAACTTAGTATGTTGAGGTTTAATCACTTGTACATCAATGAATCCATCATCTACTTGTACCTTTTAATACGTTAATACTGACCAAGACAACTAGCGAAACATTGGCAAAAATAAGTAGGTCTTCATGGTACTTTTGTTTTTTTTAACATTATGGTTTATAAGATATGACAAGAATACGTAAAAGAATTATAAGTTTATTGTGGAGGTAGAAAAGTGTAGCTAATTACCTATAATTATGTTAAAACTTAGGGATTTAAGTGTAATAAGATGAGTAGCTAAAATATAATTATTGTTTAAAAGACCAATTTATTCTCATTTTATAGATGTAATTATAAATTAAGAGGCAAAAAAAATTCTTAGTTTTTGAGTATTTTAAAATGATGTTTCCCTCATCCAAACACAAATGCCACTTAATTCAATTAATGTCCATCCAGCTTCAACAATTTGCGAACCTTAAACGAACTAGTCTCATTTGAAAATGGGGCAATTCATTACAGAAAAAATAAAGCATCTAGGATGATTTCGAAAAGATGATATATGGATGAGTTACATATCAAAGAGGAGTTTTTTTCCTAAAGTGGTGTTTAGGAAAAAACTATTTATCATTTTGGTGTTCTCTAAAAACTATTTACGAAAATAGTGTTTTCATTGTTTTTTATTAACTTTTTCATAGTTTCATTTATTTATTGGATTAAAGAAAAAGGCCCAACTCCCTCCTGGTTTCCGTTGGTTCATATTTTTTACTTTTTATTCAATTAATCCAATATATATATATATATATATATACTATTTTCCATCAACACTGTTTTTTATCTTTATTTTTTTTCTTTGCAATTCATAATATTTCATTTTCTTTTTTATTCAATTAATCCAATATATATATATATATATATATATATATATATATACTATTTTCCATCAACACTGTTTTTTTACAATTCATAAAATGTGTCCCTTGATGAAATAAAAAAAAATGTCACAGTACGTTGATCCGGAAAATGAAATATAATAATCGAAAAAGAAAATGAAATATTATGAATTGCAAAGAAAAAAAATAAAGATAAAAACAGTGTTGATGGAAAATAATATATATATATATATATATATATATATATATATATATATATATATTGGATTAATTGAATAAAAAGTAAAAAATATGAACCAACGGAAACCAAGAGGAAGTTGGGCCTTTTTCTTTAATCCATTAAATAAATGAATCTATGAAAAAGTTAATAAAAAGCAATGAAAACACTATTTTGGTAAATAGTTTTTGGAGAACACTAAACGGTAAATAGTTTTTCACTAAACACCACTTTAGGAAAAAACTCTTTCAAAGAGAGACACGTTTTGATTTTGAGTTGTACCATTCCCAGTAAGTAAAGAACACATGGTAACTGATTTAACAAGTTGTAAGTTTTTTGAGAAAAAAAAAATCACGACTATGTTCAAAAATACCAACTAGATTGAATTCTCCTATATATTAATAAATAAATGAAATGAACAGTAACATATAATACAATAAAATATTATATACAAATTTTTTTATAGTTTTATTATCTTAATATTATAATAATTGTTATCACATTTACTTTTTAAGTCTGATAAGCTTGGTGTTAACCAGTACTTGTATCGAAAATACCGGTTTGTTATCGGTACATGAATGTAAAAACCAGCACCAGCCTGGTACATAAAACGCCAAAAGTCGGTACCGGTACCCATTACTATTTGCTCATCTCTGACTACGGGCTTCTACCGAACAACATCATTACCAGACAACTTTTTTAGTTGATTTTCTTTCGGTTATTTTTTAGTGTTTTTTTCTACATTTTCTTTTTATTCTTGTCAGCAATTCCGTTTGCAACGCACTCATATTGATTTCAAACACATATAAATACAGACTAATAATAAAAGAAGTTCGCCGCAACACGGCGACGGTTTTTATAACTAGTTTGATATGCAAAATAAAAGTGGAGAGACTTTTTAAGAAAAAAACAAATAGTATGTTGGTTTTTTTATGGTATTTGCCCTTATAATATAGTATAGATTATATTATATGTAACCTTGAAGAAAAATGTGGTGCTACAGTGCGACAACAAAATTGCTATTTTGTCCTTTATTCAAGGCTGATTCTAAACACACCCCTCTGATTATAGCCCCACTTATGAGAGGAAAACTGCCGATCCCACGCGGGCCCCACCTGTAAGTATGTGAGAGAGAGGGTGTAAAAAGTAATTAGGGGGGTGTAGAAAGTAGCACCCTTATTCAATTCTCTACTTAAATCACAAGAATGGTATAGAGAGAGACTATGAGTGTTTGACTGATCTACCTTCATGCTTCCCCATGTTGTCAGCATCGACTGCCTTAAGGCTGTTAGATAGGGTTCTCCGAAACACCATCATAACCGATCTATTGTATAGTCGTTGGGACGCCGAATGAACTCACCGCCATCGATCAGCGATATGGGGTTTTCCTCAAGTGTGTTTTTCTCTCTTTCCAACGTGTGAACTAAAGAAAGCAGTGGTGAATCTTGAGATTTCCGACCTGGGGTCAAAAACGTATATACCAAGAAATTTCTATAAAACGGAGGGTCGAAAACTTATATACCCAAAAATTTCTTTACGAAAGCTACATACTCTCCACTAGTGAGCGAAAAAATCGGGGGGTCGGCCGCCCTCTCCCGCCCCCACTATGCTTCGCCCATGAAAGAAAGAATATTAAGATAACATTATCAGATTTTTCTTTTCGGTTGAGGACGACTGCCGACTGTGAAGGGAGACGGCCCTGTTAGGTGGTGCTGTGGTGGTGGCGGCTGGTAATGGTAGAGATTTCAGGCAATGAAGAGGGAGTGTGAGACTGGAGTTTAGAGAGTAAACATAATGGGTTTTTACTTATTTTCTTCACTTTTGTTTTTACTAAAGTTAGAGAGAGAAACAGAGGAAGGAAGAGGTAGACAGATGTGGATGAAGATGATAAACCCTCTCTCTACGGTCTTTAATTCCAATCAATTTTTATAGAAGATGAAAAGTTTTATTATATAAATATTTTTAATTAAATTGTTTGATGTCTAATTTCATAACTTTCATAAATACCTTCTTCCATAATATTTTGAAAGCTAGTCGAAGCAGTGGCGTAGCTTGACCCGAATGACGGGGAGGGGGGGGGGGAGGGTCGAAAATGTATATACCGAAAAATTTCTATAGAACAGGGGGTCGAAAAAGTATATACCAAAAAAATTCTATAGAATCGGGGGGTCGAAAACGTATATACCCAAAAATTTCTATACGAAAACTACATATATAACACTGCTGAGTGAAAAGTTCGGGGGGTCGGGCGCCCCTCCCCGCTCCTTCTATACTTCGCCATTGAGTCGAAGAGTCCAAGGCCATAACTTATATCATTTTTTTCTGGAGTAAATTGCCAAACTCGTCTCTAAGATTTGGACATGTTTGCCAGATTCATCAAAAACAACCTTTTTGTAGCATATTTCCCATCACTTTTGAGAATTTTTGTCATTTCATTCAAATGTCTGACAAAAAAAAATAAATAAATAAAACAAATTAGAAATTTGGATGAAAATGATAAAAAGTCTCAAAAGTGAAGACCATATGGTCCAAAAAAATTGTTTTGTATGAAATTAGCAAACATGCACAAACCTTAGGGACGCTTTTGGCAATTTACTTTTTTTAGTGTAATTGTTCCTTATGTTTTTATACCTTTTCAAATCTATAACAAAATATTAGGTGATTTTTCTTTTGAGTTTCTCATAATAAAAAAACTTATTTGGTACATGCAAAACTAAATTGAGATTTAAATGTTCGACATTTCATGATATGTTTATCTAGGGGTGTCCAAACTGCTCGGCGCTCGAAGATCGTTCGACGATCGTTCGAAAAAGCTCGGAAATTTGCTCGTTCGATTCCTTGCTCGGTTAAAACCGAGCTGAGCAGCTCGGTTCGGTTTAAAAACGATCCGAGCACGAGCATAGGTACGCTCGCTCGTCGCTCGTTCGGTTTCGATCGAATTTATTTTTATTATTATATATATTGTTAAATATAATAAACATGTAACATATCCAGCCTCTAGAATCCTCATATCTTCAGTTAAAAAAAAAGAGGGTGTTTTATGGGTTTGAATTGATGTTACTGTATCAAATTTTATATTTTGAATTCAATTTTTGATTGAAGATGTCTGGAATGACTTCAACGCGTGTTTTTGAAGTTATTTTGCATTTTAGATGTTCTTAAACATTAAACATTTGGATGACATTTTGTGTTTATTTTTGTGGGACTTTTTATGTTTGTATTTTGTTAAATGGTTAAAGTGTGTGTGAGACATATAAGTTGATGAATTTTGGTGAATGAATGGCTGTGTAGGAATACTAAATAAAACTGAGCAAAAGCGAACCGAACCGAGCGGCTCGGTTCTAAACCGAACCGAGCACGAGCATAAGATATCCGCTCGATTTCCTAAATCCGAACCGAACCGAGCGGCTCGGTTTCAAACCGAACCGAGCACGAGCAGACCTCCGTTCGGTTCGGCTCATGAACACCCCTATGTTTATCTGCCTAACCACATTAATGGCGCTAATGTAACGTGCGTAATAAAGTCAAAATGCGTCACGTCACACATAAGCACCACATGTTAATGTCATTATCGTAGCACGTGTAACGAGGTCACAGACGTAATGTTGCCGCAACAACGCACAACACGGGTAAAAATCTAGTTGGCAATAACTATCATTAAATATTAAATATACTTGACCAATCTCAACAATTACATAAACAAATGTAACTCTATTTTAACCAAGGTGGGGGTTAACCACTCGCGTTAAAACATGTGTGGTTTTTCCTATGAACGCCTAGTCACACTCTGAAGCCAGTGTAGGTCCGGTTAAGACAACATAAATGACAAGAGTAGGGTGGTGGGTCTCCCAATACAAGGATGCGACCAAAGGTGCATAAATTGAAAATCGCCAATAAAAAAACTGTTAGCTATTCATTTAGTTTAACCAAAATTAACTTTTAGTTGGGCTAAACGCCTAAAAGTGATACACGATTTTAAGCATGAAAAAACTTATGGAAACATGTTTGAACATTCAAAACCGTTCTTGCCCAACTGGCCATTTTTATAGAACTGCCAATTAATTCGTCAAATTGTCATTTTAAGTTAATTTCGTTCAAAATTACAATAATTTAATCAAATTTCACTATTTTTCAATTAAATAATAGATTTTTTTTCATCCAAATATATTGTAATAGTGATTTAAAAAATTACAATCAACTTTTGATATTTGTAACATGGGGAAGGATCCACCAAAAAGTGGATTTTGTCTAAGGAGCCTAAGAAGGATTGTGACGATGACATGTGGCACTCCTAATAAGTAGGAATGAAGGGCATTTTGGTTCTTATAAATATGAGTGAAAATGACATGTGGCACCCCTTTTGTTTTTTTAAAATACAACAAAAAAATCTAGTATAAAAAAATCTAGCACAAAAAATCTAGTATAAAAAAATATCGCACAAAAAATTGTAGTACAAAAAAAATATATAGCACAAAAAATCTAGTACAAAAAAATATAGCACAAAAAAATTCAGCAAAAAAATGTAGTACAAAAAAATCCAGCATAAAAAATTGAGAAAAAAAATTTAAGACAAAAAAATTCAGCACAAAAAATTTAGCACAAAAATATAGTACAAAAATTCAGTACAAAAAAAATGTCATACAATATAGAAATACAACACACTTTAGTGGGTTTTTTTAGTCTTCATATTTTATATAGCAATATGGTACTTACATTAAAGATAAAAAGACGCTCAATTTTACGGTGAAATTTTTATGAAAAAATAATTTCATATAAAAAAATTATGAACGTTTAAAAAATATGATGGAATATGGATGTGGCTTACATATGGAGAGAGAGAGTTTATAAATAGGATTTTTCCAAGATACCCTTCCACTCGTCATTTCTCCTACACTTTCATCTTAACCATTGATTTGAAAAATAAATGGTTAAGATTCATTCTCATCCTACTTAGGCAAAATAAACTTTTTATTTGATATTAGCCATTTGTAACATACTCTTATGATCAAAAATGAATTTATCCGACATCTAACCTTCACATGGAATGTTTCTATCAGATGGCATATACAAGCTGAATTTATTGGATTCACTTATTGTTGCCATTAAAATCACTTAAATCTTAATTTAGTATAGAAAGAGTTTAAAATCCACTTAAATCTTAATTTACGGGGTGTTTAGGGTTGAGTTTTGAAAAAATATTATGCGTTTTTAATAATCAGAATCCGATAATTAACTGTAACAAAACGTGATGTTGAAAGATAGTGTTTGGATTTGATTATGTTGCTTGATATCACAATAATTAGATAATCAACTATTTGAGTGTTTGACAAATATATATTTAAAAAAACAAAACAAGTGAAAATCCTTTTCTAAACGCAAATAATCAATTTTTGAAAACTGCGTTTTGTTGCAGTATGGGGGAGCTGCTTTTGGAAAACTGCGTTTTGTAACTTTCTAAACGCAAATAATCAATTTTTTAATTTTTTTACCCAAACACTCAAAACTGATTCTTTACGATTTCAAAACTCAATAATCTAAAAATCACCTTCGAAACTCAACCCCAAACACCCTCTTAGTATAGACCTACTTAGTCGAGTTCAAAGGGTCATGCATTGTAATGTTATGACCCCGAGATCTATGGACGTAGTTTTAAAAGACTTAGTTTTGCTATCCAAAAAGGTGTAGCAACACAGTTTGTTGCCTGTTTAAATTTATAACACGATAATGTTAATAAGCATTTTGTCAATTAACATTTAGGTAAAAAAACATAATTTGATATTTGATAGTAAACATTTCAGTTGATACTTTAAAAAACAGTATAGAAAGAGAAATCAAAGAAGTTTATCAAGTGATTATTAGGATGGATGAAAACATGTTATAAACACTAATCCGACCTTCAATTTCTCTAAATTTCCTCCTCCTTGCACTTGAGTCACCACATACTTGCACACATTTCACTGAGACCATGCGTAGTCATTGGGTGAATAATGCCCCACTTTAGGGCGTTTTGCGCCATGTGACAGTCCAGTCAACAATGGGGCATTATTGGGCGTTTTTACAAAAGTGATGTAGTGGGGATGTGGGGCATTATGTTAAATGAGATGTAATATAATTAAATAAAACAAAAACCATTTTTTTCTTGCCTTCACCTTTGTTTGAGCCTTCCATTTTTTTGAAAAGATTTGAAAAAAATCTTTGTGAAATGTAGTAAAAATGGATGAGTGATGTTTGGTGAAAATGGATTTGAAATTGTTTAATTTATAAAGGTAAAAAAGAATATTTTTTTAAATACCCAACGGCATTATAGCCGTTTAAACACAAGTCCACGCGTCGGCATTGTCTCCCCGAGCCACACAAGTCACTGCGTCGGCAAAGGGTTGGCGACGGTTTTTGTCGCGCGACAACCAGCTTTGCCGCACCCTTTTCCGACTCCACTCCGAACACCCTAAATGTTTTATGGGTTAGGATGAAATGCATACTCTCCTAAAATAGAAAGTCGTAAGAAATGTATCAAACGAACTTTGATTGACCTCATTCAAGCGACATTTGAACCATCTCATTGAACTCTACGATATGAGATTTTAGGTTTTTGCTTTTGGATTTTTAGCTTGTACATTTTAATTTTTTATATTTTGTTCTATATTTTGTGATCTATTATGTCTTTGTACGATTCTCTTTTAATTTCTTAGACTTTGTAGGATAAGTTTACCTAATATTTTATAAAAACCTAAAACATTTTCAAGTAAGCCAAGACACTACTGAACATGTTTAAAAATTACTAAAACCAAACTCTATAATTTATAAAATATAACATGCGCACCAATCATTATGTTAAAGTAATAAGAAGAATCAAATCTACTAAAGCCGAGAACATGTTTAAAAATTGCTAAAACCAAACTCGATAATTTATAAAATATAACATGCGCACTTCTAAAGTTTCTCCCACTTCTTCTAACCTTATAACCTTACCGAATACTATGTAAAACTTGATATATTTTTTTCATTTTACATTAAAAACCTCTCAATCAAAAATAAGTATATTAAAGTTTTTAAAACTATTAAGACTGCACAAAAAGCTCCTTAATATAACACAAAACCACGAAAAGTAATCATTCAATCCAGTTTTGTTTAATTTAAATACTCTAAATTGGGCTAGTACATATATCTGTGAAACTAATCAAAATTTGATTGAGATATTTTTATTTTTTCCATGTTAAATTTAACTACCTTATATTTTTTTTGAAAGATAAACTTTATAAAAACCAACCTAATTAGCAAATTGCTAACAAAAAAAAAAAAAAAAGAAAGTTACACATGAATCAGAGGGGTTTTTCAGCCACTCTATCCAAACAAAGCAACCTATTTTTATAAACATCATCACTACTTACATCTTATGTTTGTAATTTCAACATATGATTTTTATTGAACAATAGATCTTATGTTGGTAATTTCAACATATGATTTTTATTGAACAATAGAGTTAAAACATGTCTAATATGATTGTAAAAAACAAAACAAAAACTAGAATTGAAAAAAAAAAAAAAAACTAAACAAATTATGTGTAGTTGGTTTTGAAACCTAAACCTTATAATACTATACAACATACAAGTGCCTTTTTATTCATGAATTAATTATATAAAGCCAACAAAATATAAAATGAAGACTACAATTTAATGTAACTAATAGCTACAAAACTTGTAAACTGTTTTTGGCTTTTCATAGAAATAATTAGTGCTAAATAATTAAATGCATTTTACTGCTTCAAGAAACAAAAAAAACAATATATCAACAACATATGATGATTAAAATACAAGAAATTAGCTTAATCAAAAATCTAAAACTATACAAGAACAATTTCTGTTGTATATAAAACTCAAAACAAAGCCAAGACAACTTTACAAATGCAAACCCTATTTATTTATTCTTTCTCATCATTGCATTAATGTACAAATACGAAGTTCAACATATTGTTAATGTATACAACATCACAATTCACCTAAACTCAATTTCAAGTAACCTATCTACTGATAATTCATATTAATATTAATATTTTATAACATGATCATTATTTTGGTCTTAAATAACTTATTACCTTATAGATCAATCCTCTAGTATGGAGGCCTGCCATGAGCCCAACCAAAAGCTTGATCATGGTTCATCTGTCCACCTCCATTAGGGATCATATTAGGCTGCATATTGTAACCCCCCATCTGAGTGGGATCACCCATATTCCCGAGCCGCGGTGGTGATCCACCAGTAGCTAGCCCTGGTGCCACACTATCGGCTTCCTCCTCTTCCTCAACCGGCAATCGTTCATAAGTAGCATTAGAAAACGTTGCGGCTATGACCATAACCGGTCCAGAAGCTACTAAAGACCCAACCACACTCCCACCCACCACCTGACCCTGACCACCAGCTAGATATATAGTGAGCCCAGTTGATCCAGGTGGGGCTGGACCGGGTAAAAAAGCTCCAGTTAATGATAATATCTCGAACCGGCCTTGTAAAGTCATGACTGAACCGGGTGCAGAAGGTTGTCTTAGGGTTACATTCATAACTGTCCCACTAGCACTCATAACACAAACACCTCGCTGTCTTTTTCGACTAAACTGCGCTATGCTCTCCGCTACATCCGTCCCACTAGCCACCTCCATGACATGGCTACGGAGCGCGTTGGGGCTGTCTCGAGTCACGAAGATAGGCGGTTTTGGCTTGTTTTTGGACCCTGGAGGCCGGCCTCTTGGCCTGCGGTTCGATGGGTCAATAGCACCTTCCCTTGGATCATCACTATTATTATCTCGTTCATCTTCTTCACTTGCTGTGTTGTTCTCGTTCATCGATATACCGAGATCTGGTTTCTTGATCGCTGGAGAATGACCAGAACCGGCTGATGATGTTTCCACCCCGGCTACGTTGACTTGACCGGTCCACCATCGATTCGACATGATGATCTTTATCAGTTATTTAGATGGAAGTATATAGAAGCTGATCGGAGGTTCTTATTGAACCCTAGTGAGTAGTTTGGAGATTATAGATGAAAGAGAGATGGTGCAAGTGTGTTGATGAAAAAAGTTGAAGGTGAAGTTTGGGAAGAAGTCTATTTGGTACTTTTGATGGAGCTTTTGTGTGCATCTGTTTGGTGGGTGTGGATGTAGCTATCAAACGTTTTATATTTTATATCAAATTGAAGTTTTATATAATTGTTTTTTTCTTCTTCAAACGACTTGTATTTTGTAGGTTTTTGTGGGTGATGTATGGTTCAAGGTTTTATAAATATATCTTCTTCTTCTTTTCTCTCTATACATGTTACATATACACATGTAGTGTGAGGTTTATTGGGGAACACTAAAAAAGTAGGAATCAGTGGGAAACCGACTCAAACGAACTTCGAATGGACTCATTCCAACGGCGTTGGAACCGGCTCGTCGAACCCTAACTAGGATCTCTTAACCCTAAACCCTAAATCTTAACCCCTAAACCCTAAATATATTAGGTTTGGCTTTTAGGGTTTAACTTTAGGGTTTATCTTTAGGGTTTAGTTTTAGGGTTTAGATTTATGGTTTAGGGTTTAGCTTTAGGGTTTAGCCTTAGAGTTTAGCTTTAGATTTAGCCTTTAGGGTTTAGCGTTTAGGGTTTATAGTTTAGATTTTACGGTTTAGCTTAGGTTTTAGCCTTATTTTTTTATCTTTAGGGTTTAGAGTTTAGGAGTTAGGATTTAGGGTTTAGGGTTAAGAGATCCTAGTTAGGGTTCGACGAGCTGGTTCCAACGCCGCTGGAATGAGTCCAATCGGAGTTCGTTTGAGTCGGTTCCCCGCTGTTCCCCTCTTTTTTAGTGTTCCCCAATGAACCTTCCCCTACACATGTATTATAATTATGTATATGTATAGATGTATATAAGAGATAATATATGTGTATCATAAGGTTTATTCATTTTCTGTCCTAATAAAAAACGCAAGATAAACCTGATGGCATAGGCCTACAAGTTCATGATTAGAATAATATAATATACACATGAGGAGCTAAGTTTTTATATGCATTAAATAGCCGTAGCTTATAAGTGTATATCAGGGGTTGCTTTCCCTTTGTTATATGTAGTCCTTATTCGAAATACGAAATAAATCACTGATCACTGTTAATGTAGTGTAAAATTGTAATCTTTAGTGTTTTAAAAAATTACTTGTGCAGATAGGTTATATAGATATCAACCAACAAGTTTAATAAAACTTTTATGTATTGTTTGGTTCATATAATACTTTAAAAAAGGATGTAACTTTTTAAAAGAACTAAATTGTACTTAACTAGATTTTAATTGACATAAATTATGGTAAATAACATAATTACCCTTCCAGTTATTTCTTATTTATTTTAAACATTATTAGTTTTGATGTTTGGTATAATTTACCGATTATCTTTACAAATCATATTTGTTTTGAAGATTTTGAGACGTGTTCTTCACCCGTTCCCATTGGCCATCTAACATACCACTCACTACGTTGAAGAACCTACCATGGTCGTCACGTTATCAAAGTTAGAGGCAGCCCACTAGTTGTTAAAAAAATCATAGTGTTAGTGAGTTGGTTTAGGTTACGTAAAGCAACAATATGCTATAACAAGTCAGTTTGGGTCTTGCTATCTGTTCGTGGGTTAGTTTAGGTTACACAAAGCAACACTATGTTATAACTAGTCATTTTGGGCATTATGATACATGTGTATGATAAGGAGTTTTACGGCTCTTATTGGGCCTTGCGATATGTTATTGGATTTGTCTTGATAACACAAACCTACATTAAATGATAACAAATTATTTTGGGCTTTATGATACATGTGTATGATTACATGTACACTTTTGTTGCCTAACGGACCTTGCCGTCTATTAATGTGTTAGTTTAGATTATCAATAGGTTATAACAAATCATTTTTGCACTACATTACATATAATGCATATTAGTGTATATAGATTATTCATGTGTATACAGTTGGGTTAGTTTTTGTATGTGTGCTTAGAGTTTGTTATGGTAGTTAGCATCTAGATTCATCCTCTATATATGCAGAGGATATTTCATTGTATTACTCACTTGATTGATGATTGATATGAGTGCTCTTTACTTTCTTCATGGTATCAGAGTCATGCTCTGCCCTTTCTGTTAATTTTCCAGCGAGTTGTTACAATTCCAGCCAAAACCTTTCAACTCCGATCTATTCTGTTATACCTTCCACCAGTTAGTTAGAATTCCGGCAGTATTTTCCGGCCAAACTCATCAACTCCGGTCATCTTCTTCGATTTTTTTCCCGCTCAACTTTTTGAGCTTCTTTTCTTCTTCTTTCTTCATTCATGGCAGCATATTCAAACTCTAATTCTTCTTCAAACATGACTAATTTCACTTCAAATTCTGCACAAACTTTACCAAATATCACAAGTTTCATGCCAATTAAGCTTCATAATTATAATTTTCTGAATTGGAGGCATCAAGTTCTTACTCTTTTAAAGGCTCTCAGTCTATTACGTTTTCTGAATCGCGAGATTGCACCACCTCCGGTTTACTCAGATGCAACAGAAGCGTGGATCAGATCTGCTGATTTTGTCTCTGTTTTTCTGAGAGATAGTTTGTCTCCTTCTTTGCTTCACCTCACAAATGGTGTGAATTCTTCCTC
Organism: Helianthus tuberosus; assembly: GCA_030545235.1. Lineage (NCBI taxonomy): Eukaryota > Viridiplantae > Streptophyta > Magnoliopsida > Asterales > Asteraceae > Helianthus > Helianthus tuberosus. The sequence continues at coordinate 83,536,890 of CM060380.1, forward strand.
AGAACTGTGGAATCAAATTGAAGATTCGTTTTATAATCGATTTAGTCCGAACAACCGCAACGATGCTCAAGTTTATCATTAATTTAGTGGTGGTGGTTGTAGTATTGATCGAGATTATGATGGTCGACGATGGCAGAATAATGGAGGATGTCATCTGAAATTTTCATAAAATGGTTGTATAACATACTCAGATAATGATTCTAGGGTTTTTACAGAAAATGGTTTTGGTGGTGAACATTTGAATATGCTAGTCGTTCAATTGGATCTCATGGCTCATTTGGTTCACAAAACATTGGAGATAATGGAGGTTCCATTTTGGACTCAGGCTCACAAATCTTTAATAATTCAGTGTGGACTCAGCCACATATTAATTCATTTTGGCCGAACAATCTTCAACAGACTAATATTACAAGTGGGCCCAATCTCTTCTCTTTGTCAACTCACCACCATAGCAGATTCTAGTGGATTTGGCCACATTTTGGATTATCGGCAGATTTTTCTGGGTTATGCGAACGTGTTGATTCATGGATACCCGAATCTGGCGCCACTGCGCATATGACTGCCGACTCTTCTATTGTATTTGATGCTACTCCCTACACCGGCTCTGAGCGAGTCGTTGTAGACAATGGTATGGTTCTTACTATTTCTCACATTGGCACTGCCACACTTCATTTATCTGATTGTACTCTTACTCTTAGACATATTCTTGTGGTTCCTTGCTTAGCCAAGAACCTTTTATCGATCACACAGTTAGTGATAGATCATCATATAGCAGTTGTTTTCTCATATCTTGGTCTGTCCATTCAGACTCTTGATGGACAGCTCCTTCATCACACGCGTGGTAGTCCGCATCAGCCATATTCACTTGCTGCTTTCACTTCTGTTTCTCATGAGACTTGGCATTCTCGATTGGGTCATCCATCTGATGATGTTTTGTCTTGATTTTCATTTTCACATCTGACAAACAAAACCCAACACACACATTGTAGTGCTTTTAGTGTTTCAAAATCGACTAGACTGCCTTTTACATCAATTGTATCCCACTCTACTTTACCTTTACATATTATATATTGTGACATTTGGGGTGCCTCGCCTGTTATGTATAGAGATGGATACCGATATTTCATTACTTTCATTGTTGATTTTAGTCGATTTACATGGATGTATCCTTTGACTTGTCGTTCTCAAGCGGTTGATTGTTTTCGGCATTTCAAACCGCTAGTTGAGAACCTCTTCTCTTGTACCATCAAACATCTTCAGTGTGATGGTGCTCCTGAGCTCATTCATGGTTCTATGGCTTGTTTTCTTTCAGATTCAGGCATTGCTTATCGCATTTCGTGCCCCTATACTCCCCAACAGAATGGGGTGGCTGAGCAAAAAAACCGCCATCTTTCTGAGGTAGCTCGAGCTTTATTGTTTCATGCTCGGTTACCAAAGAAATTCTGGTATGATGCATATGCCACTGCTGCCTTCCTTATTAACTGGTTACCATCACCGGTTCTTCATCACTCATCTCCTTATGAGGTTCTATTTGGATCTCATCTCGATTACTCTCTTCTTCGTACCTTTGGGTGTTTGTGCTATCCGTTTCTAGGTGATACTCGAGTGGATAAACTTTCACCTAAGTCTACCCCTTGTATTTTTGTTGGCTATGCTCCATCTCATCTCGGTTATCTCTGTTACGATCCTCATACTTCTCGTACGTATACCTCTCGACATGTTTGATTCCATGAGTCGATTTTTGACATTCCAAGGAGTTATACTACTTCCACGGCTTCTTCAGATTCTATTCCTTTCTTCATTCCTCCTCCTTTGCTTCCGTCTTATGTTTCTTCTTCTTCATCTACTCCTATTATCCCTTCCTCATCTTCTCCTGATATCTCATCTCCTGATATTCATTCACCTCTTTTTTCTCCCCCTTCTTCTTCTCCTCCTCCTCCTCGTGTTCTGACTCACCCGATGGTTTTGCGATCTCGTGATCATACACGGCAGCCGCGTCAGTTTCCTGATCATGTTCTCTTTCATGTATCTACTACATCCACCACTGAGCCTTACACATTTCGACAGGCTCAACAGTACTTTGTTTGGTGGGATGTGATGCGTTCTAAGATTGGTGCTTTACATGCCAACCAGACTTGGCGTCTGGTTCCGGCTCCCACTGATGCCAACATTGTTGGTTCTAAGTGGGTTTATAGGATTAAGCATAATCCTGATGGTTCTGTGAGTCGATATAAAGCCCGACTTGTTGCCTAGGGCTTTCATCAGACTGAGGGTGTTGATTATACTGAGACATTCAGCCCGGTGGTTAAACCCACTACTATTCGTCTTGTACTCTCTGTTGCTTTTTCCCGTGGATGGGTCATCAGGCAGGTTGATGTCAACAATGCCTTTCTTCATGGTGATTTATCTGAGACTATGTATATATCACAGCCTCCAGGCTTTGTTGACTCTTCCCGACCTCATCATGTTTGTTTACTACAGAAGGCTTTTTGTGGTCTGAAACGGGCACCCAGAGCTTGGTATTCCAAGCTATCATCGGCTCTTGTTCTAGAAGATTCACTCAGTGTTTCTCTGACACCTCTCTCTTTGTCTAAAGTCGGGATTTGGTGATGTGTTATGTCTTGGTTGTAGGACCGGTTTGCGGATCCGAATGAGTCGATTCAGAGGAATTCCATCAAATACAGGTGCGGAAAACAAGTATTTGACGTGTAAACAGCTTAATCTTTACTTTAACACTGATTTGTATTGATTAGAAAGCAATTACAATCAGTTCTCACACCGGCAGCATCTCGGTATGGAAAACTTTCTCTGGAAAACTTATGATTTCGCTTGACCTAACATCCCTATATATAGACTTGGAGATTTCGCTTGGAACATCCTGAAGCGAAATCTGATATGATGATTTCGCTTGAGGCTTCAAGCGAAATCTCAAATACAAAATATAACTTCAAGCGAAATCTTCTAACTATCTCACAAAATCTCATTCTAAGAGCCCTGATCTAATCTATCTAAAGTAAGACTCGATACAAGACGAAGTCGACAGATGTAGTGCACCAACATTGGTTTATGTGGACGATATTATTATTACTGGGAGCTTTTCTGAGTATGTTACTGGATTGATTGAGTTCTTACATTCACAGTTCGCGCTCAAGGATTTGGGAGTTTTATCATATTTTTTGGGTATACAAGCTACTTTTACTGATGATGTTCTACATCTATCCCAGCAGTGCTACCTACTTGATTTATTACAGCACACTGGTTTAGCTGAGTGTAGGCCTTTATCTACTCCGGTTGTTTCTGGGCGTCAACTTTCCCGTCATACAGGTATTCCGTTGTCTGAACGTACCTTATATCGGAGTATAGTTGGTGCTTTACAGTATTTGGTCTTGACTCGACCCGAGATTGCTTATGCGGTTAGTAAGGTGAAGATCCCAAACACTATCCGGATCACAGTGGTTTGATTGTTTTCACCCAAACACCTATCGATTAGGTGTTTGAATGTGTTAAAGTCAAGAAAAATCAAAGATGGAGATGAATAATCTTGCAAGGATCAAACAACAAGTGTTGTTTATGGAATCCCAAAATGATAATAACACTACAAGCACCTGGATGTTCGGATTAAGCACAATAATCAGATTCACAACACTAGAAATCACCAAGAACCTTGTCCAAGAAACTTGACAAGGGTATTTAATAAATACGCTGGAATATTAAATACGCCAAGTCTGGCAGTTTCACTATCTAGCTATTACATAAACACCCCCTGAACTTTCTAGAATAAAATAAACTTAAACAAAACAATCCATAACCATCTAAAACCAAGTACCAACGGTCTCAAGTTGTCTTACAATATTCCCCCTAGACCATTGCTTACTTGATCATTCTTCATTCTTGTTTATTGTTTAGTGATGTGTGCAAAATGCAACATATAAATTACATCAAATGTGGCATAAAACTAACCCTTTTTAGTACTAATGTTGGAAAAAGTGTGTTTTTGTCTTCCTTTTGTATTTTCAGGGTTAAAAGAGCTTAATTGGACAAAAGAAGCAAAAATGCAGCTAAATCTAACAATAATACAAGAAAAGGAATAAACGTTGCATGCCCGACCCCTCGACAGCATCTCCCCAAGCAAAAACCAAGAGAACAGAAGGCTGAACACGCCCCGTGCACATTGAGCACGGGGGCGTGCCCAAGTGTCTGCAGAAAAGACAAAGTTGTAGAAGCTTCTATCACCCACCACGGGGGCGTGCCCAGCGGACACGGGGCCGTGGTCAACGCAAAGATTCGCAAAATCTAAGCAAATCTTGATAGTACAGATACGCTTCTGCACACGGGGTCATGCCCAGCGGACACGGGGGCGTGGTCAACTAATGCAGACAAACTGCATTTAATGAAGAAAGAGAAGATGGGTGGACACGGGGCCGTGCCCAATGAACACGGGGCCGTGTCCGGGCTTCTGTGCAGGCTATAAATAGGGGTGCTTGGCTCACTTGCAACTCATCCCTTGGCAAACCACATCTCTCACACTACACCCACCCACCACCACCATCACAACCCACATCCACCACCATCATCCATCATCCATCATAGAGTGTGTGTAGTAGTCTCGGGATCCAAGATTGATCGTTAGAGTTCTTGACAATCAAAGGCCATGTTTGCCTAAGTCTTTTACATCACTTGTTGAAGACAAGCATTTAGTGTAATACTTTTTATTTTTAATCTTTTCGCACTTTTTATTTGGTTATGTATTAAAGACTTTAATAACTAGTTTCTTATGTTGAAGGTAAAACTTCCTTATCATTTGTCCGTGGTGTCTTGGCGTTATTTTACTGTCTATATAAAATAAAAGATTTACACCATTCATATCTCCACGGTCTATATGGAGATATGTTGGCTACCTGGTCGGGGGTTAAGGGAATGGTTTGGTAAGCGTCTTGCCTTGTTCAGTGTATAGATCCTGCAAGGACCTGGATCAAGCTTAGTAGGAACTCCTTCAATACCCACTGGTATTGGATGGCGGGGGTTCGAATTTCTTGATCCCCTCATATGTAAACTACTATTAAAACATTAACCCGGCTACTTAGGATTGTATCCCTGCTGACTCAAACTACTTAGCCGAGGGTAACGTCACCTTCAAAAGAGGGGCCTACCACATTACGCAATAATAACTTAATTAATTATCTTTCAATAATCAAAACCTTTAGGATTGTATCCTTGCTGACTCAAACTACTATGTTGAGGGTAACGTCACCTTCAAAAGAGGGGCCTACTACTATAACTAAGATAATCTCTTAAAAAGTGTAAAAGTGCGGAAATAATCAAAGGTTACACTAATGCTAAGTTTTTAAAAGAGTTAAACACTAACACTAAAATTGACGAAACGGTAAGCATTAAGTTAACAGATGATCAAACTGCACTAATAAAAGAAGACCCATTTGAAATTAACAATACACCGGTTCCATGTTTTTTTTCAAAATTCCTTTATTAGCAATATCACAATTGATAAAGATCTTTATGTTAATATAATGCCAAACTATATTTTCGAAAAATTAAGTATTGGTGATTTTTCTCCACTTCAAATACCCATTTTTCTATCTAATCGGAAAACAATAAAATCAATAGGGGTAGATGAGGATGTGTTGGTCCAAACCAATCAAACGGTGGTTCCAACCGACTTTGTCATTCTTGATGACGCTCCACTTGTGTTGGGACAACCTTTTGTGAAAACCCACAAAGCTTTGATTAATCGGAAGAAAAACAACTTACCCATTCAATTAGGGGCCTTCAAAAGGTGTGTCGATCTTGAACGATCAATGAAATATACAATCGGCAATGACGACCCCCTAATTGAAGATGAGCCAGAACCACCCGATAAGGATGGTCTAGCCAAGGACCCTTATAAACGTGGTGCACCACGGAGGCATTCCGCGGAACTATCCTTAGTTTTAGATTAGTTTAACTTTTTTGTTTTCTAGTTTAGTTTTAATTTTCAGGAATAAAGCACACTCGAAATGGTGAAGGTTACTAAGGGAAACTTGAACCCACACCCCATGCACAAAAACAGAGCCTCCCGACAATTTTTCTTCATTAAAGCAAGTTCAGCACGGGGCCGTGCTTAACCCAACACGCCCCCGTGCCCGAGGTTCTGCAGAAAACGCCCAGTTCAGGTAACTGGACACGGGGCCGTGTTCGCTGAACACGCCCCTGTGCCTAGCCTTCTGTTTATTTTTGGTACTAGCAGTCTGACCACGGGGCCGTGCTCAGCCCAACACACCCCGTGTTCAGCTACCCAGTAACATAAAATCTTGTTTTTAACCCACTTTTACACATTTTAATCAACCAAAAAACTTATTTTTGGGACACACTGAGGACAATGTGCAATTTAAGTGTGGGGGGGGGGGGGGATGCCAAAACCTTGAATTTTGCAAGTCCTAATTACAAGCCTTACACAAAACTCTATTGGAACCGCTAAACACCCCAAATTTTTTCAATAAAAAATAATTTTTTTTACTTGTCTTGGTTTAATTTGGGAATAACAAGTTCTAAAAAGGTTAGATTTTTATAAATTTACAACCGATAGCGTCGTGATAAAAAGGAACCAACATAAGAAAATTATGAAACGACATGACAAATCTAGTTAAAATTTGATTATCTATACTTGATCACATAAAAACCCATTCCCATAAAAAGTGAGTTTTGAGCCTTTATTGAGCATACAAATACACATCTTTAAACTAAATGCTCATTTTTCGTTTCTTGTGTGAATAGCCGCTTGGTTCTTACGACTCTAGAACTTGCCATGACGATACATTCCCGGTCCTTACCAACTTAAACCCAAGTAAGTAAATGATGGAGGCATTAGGACTAACCTTTTTTCTTTCAACACCATTATTTTTTTTTTACCACCTACCCAAAATCCCCCTAGTTAACCCCTTTGAGCCTAAACCTTTTCATTTCTTAACCCAAAACAAACACCCTTTTTACCCACCAAAACCCTTTTTCATTTTAAACCCTTTATTTTAGTAACAAAGCTCGGTTTTCTTGTGACTTCCTTAAAAAAAATTATAGAGTAGAAAAGAAAAATGAAGTTAGCAATAAACAAACAAAGCTCACCAAAAGAACGCTTGTTTGAATAATGCTTCATTAGAATAAAAAGTCACAAAAACAAAATGTTTTACGAAAACCGACGCTTTTTACGCCTTTCGCCCTTTTCTACTAACCACTAACCCAACCACCTACCTTTAACCCAAGCCTAACCCTTCCCCAAAGTCCTCTTGATATTTACAAATGTTTATAGTTAAAAAGGAGGAGGATTGATTGCTTGGCAAGCTTATGGTAAAAGTAAGTTCCATGCTGCTCTCGAGTGTTTCACAAAAATACATCTTCGGCCGAGTGTTGAGTGATCCCCCGTGAGGTATGTGAACTTTTATATAAATGGAATTTTAAAGAGGCATGTTATGCCCTAATAAGTAATTTATTTTATGTAATGTTCTAAATAAATCATGACGAATAGGATTGTAAATAACATAAAAATAAAACCTAATAAAGAATCTTGAAATCCCGACACTCTATGACAAGCCAAAAAAACACCTTCTCTTCTACCTATTCCATTTAGGAGTATAAGCCACATTATAAAGAGTTTTGCTTGGGGACAAGCAAAGATTCAAGTGTGGGGGTATTTGATGTGTGAAAAATGCAACATATAAATTAAATCAAATGTGGCATAAAACTAACCATTTTTAGTACTAATGTTGGAAAAAATGTGTTTTTGTCTTCCTTTTGTATTTTCAGGGTTAAAAGAGCTTAATTGGACAAAAGAAGCAAAAATGCAGCTAAATCTAACAATAATATAATAAAAGGAATAAAAGTTGCATGCCCGACCCCTCGACAGCATCTCCCCAAGCAAAAACAAAGAGAACAGAAGGCTGAACAAGCCCCGTGCTCATTGAGCACGGGGGCGTGCCCAAGTGTCTGCAGAAAAGACAAAGTTGTAGAAGCTTCTATCACCCACCAAGGGGAGAGCCCAGCGGACACGGGGCCGTGGTCAACGCAAAGATTCGCAGAATCTAAGCAAATCTTGATAGTACAGATACGCTTCTGCACACGGGGTCGTGCCCAGCGGACACGGGGGCGTGGTCAATTAAAGCAGACAAACTGCATTTAATAAAGAAAGAGAAGATGTGTGGACACGGGGCCGTGCCCAATAGACACGGGGCCGTGTCCAATGGACACAGGGCCGTGTCCGCGCTTCTGTGCAGGCTATAAATAAGGGTGCTTGACTCACTTGCAACTCATCCCTTGGCAAACCACCTCTCTCACATTACACCCACCCACCACCACCATCACAACCCGCATCCACCACCATCATCCATCATAGAGTGTGTGTAGTAGTCTCGGGATCCAAGATTGATCGTAAGAGTTCTTGACAATCAAAGGCCATGTTTGCCTAAGTCTCTTACATCACTTGGTGAAGACAAGCATTTAGTGTAATACTTTTTATTTTTAATCTTTTCACACTTTTTATTTGGTTATGTATTAATGACTTTAATAATTAGTTTCTTATGTTGAAGGTGAAACTTCCTTATCATTTGTCCGTGGTGTTTTGGCGTTATTTTATTGTCTATATAAAATAAAAGATTTACACCATTCATATCTCCACGGTCTATTTGGAGATATGTTGGCTACCTGGTCGGGGGTTAAGGGAATGGTTTGGTAAGCGTCTTGCCTTATTCAGTGTATAGATCCCGCAAGGACCTGGATCAAGCTTAGTAGGACCTCCTTCAATACCCACTGGTATTGGATGGCGGGGGTTCGAATTTCTTGATCCCATCATATGTAAACTACTATTAAAACATTAACCCGGCTACTTAGGATTGTATCCCTGCTGACTCAAACTACTTAGCCGAGGGTAACGTCACATTCAAAAGAGGGGCCTACCACATTACGCATTAATAACTTAATTAATTATCTTTCAATAATCCAACCCTTTAGGATTGTATCCTTGCTGACTTAAACTACTGGGTTGAGGGTAACGTCACCTTCAAAAGAGGGGCCTACTACTATAACTAAAATAATCTCTTAAAAAGTGCAAAAGTGCAGAAATAATCAAAGGTTACACTAAAGGCGAGTCGGATCCAAGTGATTCATCTTGTCTATCTGTTTTATTTTTATTTTTTTCAGCATTTTTAGTTTTTTTTTATTTTCTAGTTTAAAACCTTTTTCGAAAATTTTGATTTGATTAGACGTTGAGGATAAACCGGAAATAAAAGCTCTTGTATCCTTGGACGACCTCGGTATCTTACCAACACTATACTACGCTCACGATGGGTGTACTTGCCCATATGTGTGTTTGATGTTTGTAAAATATCGTATTTTATAAATTTAAAACTTGACTAAAGTGTAAAAAGGGCTAAAAATATACATAAAAATATATACCACCAGACGCACATCATTTAGTCCCTAATCAACTCAAGTACCGGCGGTCTCAAATGGTCTAACAATATTCCCCCTGGACCATTGCGTACTTGAGCATCTTCATTCTTTGGCTCCGGTTTAAGGATTTGCTGCGGCTTCTTCAACATTCTGTTATGATGGAGTTTGGTTGTTATCAGCTTCACTTGATTTTGGTTGATTCTCCATTGTGACTTTGTATGTGGATGACGTCAGAGGTTGAATCTTTTGTACTTCAGATTCGGATGAGAGATCCTTGTCTTTTGGAGCAGGTGATTGACGTGCAGCTTGTTTTTTCAGCTTCTTTCTTCTTTCGAGCTTCGTCACGCTCCTTTTGTTCTTCAATTCTGAATAAGATCTCCATCATCTCAGTCTTTCTTTCTCTCTTTTTTCCACAGCCCACGAGCGTCCCATGCGGGTAAAGTTTGCATCTCAAGATCAGTTTGCAGTACTGAATCACCCCGCTTTTTCTTTTGCTTGTCTCTGCGTTTTGCAACCAGTTGGGGATGTTCGTTTCTGATAGTCCCGTAACGATCCGGTTACAGTTTCGATTCAGTAAATAATACGAGACGGGTGATTTGTGAACCATGAATAAACACTAGAAAGATACGAACAAATATTTGAACAATAGAAATGTTTCATTGATTGGATAAAGAAATACAAAGATAATGATCCACCCCAGGTGAGCTCCCCCGGGGTGGTGGCTCCTAAATGCACACCCAACAAATGAGGTGCAGTTCCCTATTTATAGAACCCTGAGCCTTGTCCTCCAAGCAAGCCGCCTATTGCTTGGAAAACCTACTAAAATCATTAAAATAGCCGACTATTACAAATAAAAACGCCACATAATATAAACAATAAATACGCTAAATAACGTCGGCGTAATTGATAACATCATTCTCCATTTTGACCCAACAATATTCCCCCCAGAATGATGCTATCAATTCTTCAAATGATCTTAAAAAAAAAAATCTGACGTCTTCTTCGAATCTTCACAAACCGACCAAATACCCAAAATCTTCATTGCCGTTTTCCCCCGCAAATGTAGACCCTCCTATATCTTGTCAAACAAAGCTCCGCATCTTATTAAAGATAAAATTGTAATAGGCATGTGATAGGGTTCAAACTTCAATAATAAAAATTAAATAATTAGCTTCCTTGTGAGGATCTTTAATTCTATCAGATTGCATTGAACTCCTAATCCACCGCTTGAATTGTGAGAAGGTGCTATAAAGAATATATTTCAAGCTATGTAGGGTGGAACCTAAAATATTCTATACCCAATCATTCATGCACATCTAAGTCACTCTAAACCATTTCCTCCACAAAGACTTCAAATATCCCACATCAGGTTCAACTCTATTTATCTTTGCTGGACACACTTGACCGACGTTGACTTCAATCATTACCCTATTACCCTATATATTAAAAATTATCCTGAATGAACATTACCCTATATATTAAAAATTACTCTGAATGAACAGTAACATATAATTACATATTGGTAACATTACTAACCGAAGAGTAAATAGTATCAGGTACCGATATTAAATTTATCAAACCGGGTGTGCTTTTGGTACCGGTTCGGCACCGGTATTCACCGGTTTTACCCTCAAATATCGGTGTCGTACCAGTACCGACCGGTACCGTACCAGGTATATTCGATACCTGTACCCACTTTTGGGGATTTCGGTAACGGTATTTTCGGTACCGGTTGGTAACGAGCTCATCAAATCCTGTAGCAATGTAGCAATGCAAGTGATTGCACCATTTAGATTACTTTTCATACACACAGTAAATAAACTTTATTTCGTTTGAATGATGTTTTATATAACAACTTATTTTGCTTTCTTTTTTGTCTTTTTTTTGTAATGAATGAATTGTAGCATGTATATTTTTTTTGATATTTAGATTATTGATAAGCAAATCGTATCAAATCCTGTAATCAAACCGGTATCGTATCGGTACCAAATTTACTATACCAAATCATTTTCGGTACTAAGTTGGTAACCACCTTTTGGCGTTTTCAGAATCGTTACTTTCGGTTCGACACCGATCTAGCACCATACCTGTATTTATTGATCTTAACTTCAAATACCACACCGTATTGTAACGAGTATTTTCGGTGCCGGTACCTAATTTCAAGATTTTCCGGATCGGTACTTTCGGTGCCGTTACCGGTACCGAGCTCATCCATATTTTAACGTGTTAGCACCATAATAACTGAACTGAAAATAACCGAATTTCCAACGTGTAAGACGTGTGGATCCTATTATTATATATTAGGTTATTTAAAATCGCTTCTTTTAGGACGGAGTGACTATCCTTATCACGTCATTTTTATTTATGTTTTGATATTCGGTATTTGCTTGCCGTTGTTGACACGCGTTTTGCAGTCACTGGGTCCCCGCCGTAACGCGCGGGCGGAAAATCAACTAGTTAACTGAAAAGCATATTTTACACCTAGTGGACGTACTAATTTCCAAGAAAAAATGGGTGTAGAAAACCCAACCAGGACTTTTCCTTTCAGAATCGTTGGACCTTCTAGAAGCAGCTCGTCCAGCAAACCTTTAAAATTAAAAGGATCTACAAACAACAATGATTCACAAGTGCAAAAACAGGAAAGTGGACCGAAAATGATTTGTGGCCAAGTAAATATGTAGTGTAGTGGGCCCAACAACCATGCACTATCCAAACCCTAGCCGCTACATGCTCATCAGCCGACAACAAACCCTAAGCAATCTGAGAAATGATATCATGTGTGACCCATAGAAAAATCCATGCAAAGTTTTAGTGTGAGCCCAAAAAAAAAAATACTGGCCCAATCAAATTAGGTCATGCAAGGTGACACAAAGAAACCCTAGCCGCTAAGAACATTATGCAGCCACTCTAATCTCACCGGAAACCTCTACGAGATCTTTCACAGTACAACGAGTATGTTCAGGATTATCGTGAGAAGTATGATTGCTACCATATGTTGAACAAGATACTAGAATCATACAGACACGAGTTTCAAACCTTTGGAAGGGACCTTGAACTTGCTAAAGGAAGAGATACTGACAGATATAACAAAATATTAGAGCAGTTAATGGAATCCTATCGCCAGTGTGGAACGAAGCATAAAAAAACTGAAGAAGATATCCCCGTAAACCACCATGTATACTCCACTGTGCACCACCATTCAAAGTCCGTCAGCCACCATTGCTAACCCCGTAAACCACCATGTATACCAGCCGACATCACCATTAGTGCCCCATTAGAACACCGAACAATAACCTGCGCCGAAGAGTACCGCCACCGCCGTAATCATCACTGTCGCTATAAAATCTTGATTTCTTGAACAAGTTGGATTTCAACTCGCTAACCTAGTCACTCAACTCAGCTTCATCTTCAATCAAGCTTTTGACTGATCGGGTTTCTAGGTTGTTTCTGGAAGGTCTTGATGAATAGTTGGATGATGAATGTGATTGGTATTTGAGGTTGTGGGGAAATACGCGAGTGAAAATCTCATTGCCCCTTGAAGAAAATGATGATGGGTTTGTCTTCATGAAGGAGGATTTGAGGAGGCGGAGGTGTGGTAGTGAGAAGAATATTGTGATTAACAAAATCACGATATTCAAGAAAATCACTAATGAGAATACCATAAAAACGCAGATCTTGAAAATTTCTTCAAAACACAAAACTACACTCCATTTTACAGTCTCCGACAGTTTTCCGGTGAAGATCCGACCAACTCGAAACTGAAACGAGCCACCGAGGCTCTGATACCAAATGAGAGTCCCGTAACGATTCGGTTTCAGTTTTGATTCGGTAAATAATATGAGACGGGTGATTTATGACCATGAATAAACACTAGAAAGAAAAGAACAAAGATTTGAACGCTAGAAATGTTTCATTGATTGGATAAAGAAATACAAAGATAATGATCCACCCCGGGTGAGCTCCCCTGGGGTGGCGGCTCCCAAACGGACACCCAACAAATGAGGTGTAGTTCCCTATTTATAGACCCCTGAGCCTTGTCCTCCAAACAAGCCATCTCTTGCTTGGAAAACCTACTAAAATCACTAAAATATCGGACTATTACAAATAAAAATGCCACATAATATAAAATATAAATACGCTAAATAACGTTGGCATAATTGATAACATCATTCTCCATTTTGACCCAATAGTTTCGGTGTGAGAGACTTCAAAGAGAACACATGCAGAATATATCTTCAATCCTACGTCAGCCCGTTTCTCTTGATCTTGCTTCTAACGGTTTTTGTATTCTGAATCCCACAAACGAGCTAGGTGAGATCATATTTCAAAATGAGAAAGTTAGATAATGCTATATTTACAAAGGATAAGAGTAGTAATAAAAGAAATTAAAATATTCACAAAGGCGCAGTCAAATACGCAGGTAAGAACACTACATATTCTTGAAATTTAGATAATTTCGCCGGTCAGATTTTGTTAATTACGTCGGATTATATATGAGTCCTGATCAATAAGCTCGTAAATTTCAAACTTTCTCGAAAAACATGCCCATTTTGATTTAATAATGTGCAAAACCTAGAAATTCTTTAAGAGAACTTAAAACTTGGGCAATTTGAACACCGAAATTCACTTTTCAAACCGGGAAGTTCCTTTTTCGCTGTTTTTTCCTTTTGTTTTAACGCTCATCGACTTTCCTGCAAAAGATCACATTGTCAACACTTGTCAATTCTTTTAAAATTTCTTTTTCAGCTAGTCGAGGCACAAGAATAACTGTCAGTATGTTTGTCCCCTTAAATCTATGCATCCTTCTTTCAACATGCTTTCGGTGAACTTATTATCATGTTTTGGTAATATTGACAAAAATTTCGATGGCCCCCACACAAGCTATTAAGAATGAAACATTACGCCCGTGAGTCCCACATCAGGACATACCCCCGCGATCAAGGATGCACAAAGGTTCCTCATAACAGGTGAGTATATTGACTTCATTCGTTTTGCTTTTCAATGATAGATAATTGGTGTTCAGGTTAGTACTTCCGTATAGCAGAGAGACCAATATCTACCGAGGGCTAAGACAGATACCAAAAATGGTACGCTTTATGCATTTTTGCGCATTTGAATGACTCTCTATGAGAGCTTCTTCAATTTAGGGTTGTTGGCCTCTTTGGCTCTTTTGAAAAGATATCATAGCATCTAGGTCAGCATATATCTAGATGCAGCAAAAGAACAACTTTTTTTGTTTTTTTGTTTTTTTGCGATTCTTCCCCCCTAAAATTTTATTTTCGTATGTCCATTACCCGAAAAATAAATTTTAAATAACATAAAATCTTTTTTTGGGCTACGTTTTAAGATACTTGTTTTACTTTAAATGAACATTTTTTTTAAGAAAACAAAAGCTTAAATGATAGAGTATATACAGATGATGACAAATGGCTAAATTCATTTCCATACAAGGAAATTGACCATTTCCAACCAGGTTACCAAACTGGTTGAAACTGGTCTTTATCGAAGACTTCTGTGGGGATGTTGGTTCTTTGTTGTGAGAAGCTGAGTAGTTAGGCTTGGAAAAGACACATTCTGCATCGTTGAATAGAACTGATATTCCTTTGTCACAGACTTGTGATGCGCTCATAGGATTGTAGCACAAATCTGAAGCATAGTGAACATCTTCTTAGTGTGATTGCGTCCAAGTCTAACTAGTTTTCCTCCTTTTTCAACATCGGCAAGCGATATAAGTTCACTATCGACGAGTCTGATGTTCTTAAAAAGCCTCTTCAAGATCCATCATGTGTCAAATGAGCTCCATCACCATCCGAAGCCATTTTATTCTGGTATACAACAACAACAAGAAATATATACAAGTTAGTTAGATTTCAGAACCCAGACTTATTTTGTTTTTAATTGTTAGGCCCTAAAGTGTGAGACTGACGCATCAAATTAATACAACGGACTATGGTTACGAACTGGGCTTTACCGGGTTAGTTTATATTAGGTTTTGGACCTTTACAGGTCACTTGGGCCAAGCTTTAGGCCATGTGGGCCAAGCAGGCCCAAGGGGAGCCCATGTAGGGACTTGGGCTTAAGTTAGTATATAAACAAGTTTCTAACTTGTTTTAGGGTTGGACATTCATAGTTACAATTTCTCTAGAGTTAGAGAGAGAGGCGAGTTGGTGTAGGAACTTGTACCAGACGATTTTGCTTGTCAAAGTAATAGAATCGTGTGCAAGTTTAAAGGTGATTTGGTTTGTTCATCGTTTCCATATTTTCGGTTCGTATTTTCATATTTGTCGATTTGTTCTTGAATCACATCAAGTTTGGATTCCGCACAAACTTGGTGTTGTTTGATATCATTGAAAGATCCGGTTATACGGGACTTACAAGTGGTATCAGAGCCTTTAGAACCTATTTCTAGGCTCGGTGTGATATCAAGGATTCAAGATTTTCGTTATTTTTGGTTCGGTGTTCTTTGCGTTCTTCGGTGTTCTTCATTGTGTTCATCCGAATTTTAGTGAAAATTCCTATATTTTGGATTTTGATTTGTTTTGAAAGTTGTTACTAGATAATCTATTGTTTTAAATCTTTTAAATATTCTGTATTATCTTTCAAAGCTTTATCAAAATCCCAAATTTTCGAAACTGATATTTGACTTTGGAAAGTTCACGTGTTAAAAATTTTCAAATTTGAAAATATCTTCCAAAATTATTGGAATTCAGTCGCAATCGTTCATCTTCAACAATTCACGGATTCCAGTCGCAATCAAGGTTTCGGCTCTTCACGTTTCTGTTCCGACTCGCAACCTACAATCAGCACAAGACGTCATCATCATCCACTCGCAACCTCCATTACGAGTCGCAATCATTTCCGAAGTTACATCATCATTTCTAACTGTATCGACTCCGATCTTCAAGGAAACAGCTCCTCCGACTCGCAACCTAGATTCCGAGTCGCAACCGTGTCATCCTCATCACGAGCAGTCTCGAGTCGCAACCTCGGTTCCGACTCGCAACCGCATCCACCGTTCCGACTCGCAACCATCAGTGTTGCGGTTCATCACGTTTTGGTTTCGACTCGCAATCTCGATTACGAGTCGCAACCACCGTTTCGACTCATCCGACTCGCAACCACTTTCCTTCGTCTGATCTCGAGTTGTACTGTTTTGAGTAGCAATCAACCACGGTTTCGGGTTCCATCTTTTCACGGTTTTGAGTCATCTTCTGCAATCTTTGTCGGTCTTTGTTCCAGTTAAACCAGAACCTGCAACTATCATCATCAACCTCCGCCGATCTTCTACGATAACCAGTCGCCGGAAACTGCACAATTATCACAATCACCGGTCACCACCTCCGCCACTTCCGACCAACCTGCTTCATTGTTCCGGTCATCTTCTCGAGTTCATAACTGAGTTTTCGAGTTTTCGGTGTCGAGTTTGGTCATAATCATCATCTCCTCTGTTCAACATCGCACCATAACCACCTACGTTTAAATCGAAGAAGAAGTTACAGTTCTTTTGTGACACTTGCAACTGTTGGGAAAGAAACAAAATTAACGAAGAAGACAACTCGTTTTCTGTATTTGTCATATTAGGGCTTTAATTATTATAATAATTATATTATTAATCATTAGGTTATCATTAGTCAAACTTTGATTTTTTTTAATAATAATCATAATAATAAGTATACTTTTTAAACTATTAAAAAAAAAGAGGGGTTTGTTTTGGTTTGTGATAAAGTTTTGACAGGATTTTGAGGTACGGTTCAGAAAGCGGGTTCATTCGCGTGCAAAGGGTTTGAGTTAGCGATTACACGGGTTCTCATTTGGTTTGTGTTTTGAGGAGAAGAACAAAAGTATTAACCACCCGTTGAAATTATGGCATTTGTGTTTCACAAACCTGCGGCTCAAGAAATTACTCGTGAAGAGATAATTTCAGTTTTCTGCACTCCTGAATGTAGGGAACGTGTTGAGGCTTATAGAATACACAACGCTGAGCTAATTGAAGATTACAATGAAATTAAAAGGAAAAATTTCACTTTAACGAAAAATGAAAAACTTTTCAAAGAGAAAATCGAAGCTCAGCGTAAGGACATCGTTCAACTAAAGGACGATGTCAGTGTAGCTAAAGCCCAACTCATGATAGTCAAAGAAAAATTATGTGAGGTAACTAAGGAACTGGAGAATGTAAGAGATAAATACCAAATCAATCAATTAAACATCAAGAAATTCGATTCCTCCAGTAAATTGGTAAAAAATCTGTGTGATCAACAATTGGCTTACTCTAAAAAGAAAGGGTCGGGATTGGGTTACAATCAGACTCCTCCTCCATACAATAACAATTACACTTATTTGCCAATGTCTGAGGAGGAGATCTTAAACGAAAGCAAAATGACTTATGGCTCATCTAGTAAATCGTCTGTTCACAACAAACCTGTTGAGCCACAAAAGTCCTCGCCTTTAAAGTTTGTTCCTAAAGGCACAATTGATCCTAACATCTCGTTGTCATGTGCAGATGATAGCTCTGAAGTAAGATGTGATGATGTTCATGGGAGTGAACCAGTTATTATTTCAAACGTTTCTGAACCTTATTTTGAACATTATTCTGAACCAACTGAGTCTGACATTGCTTTTACTAGTTCTTTGTTTGCGTCGTTTTCTGCGTTTGTTTCGTCTTGTGAGCCTGTTGTTTTGGGCAAAACTGATAATGTTTGTGGTGAAACTTTGAACAATAAGTCTGGTGATGATTGTGTTTCAGTTAATGCGTGTGATTGTAATGTTTCTAATGTTTCAGTTGATGACAGTGTTACAGGTGAGGTTCCTCAGGACACATTCAGTGAAACCACTGAAACTTCTTCACAAGAAAATCAAGAGTTTTGTGATTCTTCTTCTGAATCTGTCTCAGTGGGCATCCCTAATGTTGAATCTAGTGGGATCCCATTGGAAACCGTGGATGAAAGTAAACCACAAGAAGATTCTCATGATACGTGCATTGATGAAACACGTGTTGATGAAACTTCTACATCTTCTGAAATTAAAACTGAACCAGATTTTGAAAAAGAAGAGGTGGTCACAATAAATGAAAAGTCACAAGAAAATGTTTCTGAAAAGAAAATTAAAACAGAAACTGAATCGTCTTTTCAGAATGATCCTGATAAAATTATAAAAGACGAAAAACATCATTTGTCTGAATCTCATGCTTGTGCTAGTTCTGATCAACAGGTACAGAAGAATTCAGAAAAGGCACATGGAACACAGGCAACGCAAGATCGATCATCTAGACCCACCAGATCAGCTACTGCTGCTAGCTCTTCGAATCTCCATACATTGAAGCGACAAACATGTTACAACTGTGGAGTTCCTGGACACATTGCTAGAAATTGTGTTCATCGTCAAAAAGTGCAACAGAAAGTTAACACTCACTCTTGTTCTGGTGTTTGTGAGCCGGTTCACAACACGCAAAAGGAGCCAAAACGAGCAGATCAAAATCGAGGGTATAAGAACTCTGCTCATCAAGGACAATCACAATCTCGTAAGGCTCGTGACAAGGTGAAGAAAAGCTCCAATCAGGGAGAAAAGACGAAGAATGGTGCTCAAAGCAACAAGACTTCTGCAAACAACAAATACAAGCACCCCAATTCATCTTCGTCTAAGAGAAATGTGCAGGTGCATCCAGCGCAAAAAGGACCGGTTTGTCCTTCAGGACCTGCTAGAGCGAATCAAGCTGCTCAAAACGTCTTTCCGATAAAAAGACAAACTTGCTACAACTGTGGCATTGCGGGTCATATTGCTAGAAACTGCACAAGGCGTCCCTACGTACCCTACTATATGCAAAATCAGAGGGTTACATCAAAGGATAACAATCATTCCAAGCCAATGAGGGTATCATCACCTAAGGCAATGAAGAATGTGAATCCCAAGGTTAAACCTTCTGATGGGGATTGGAATGCTGCTAAAAACAAACGTAAGGCTGTTCAGGAACAAAAATGTTTTTCTAAAACTAACAAACCTGAAACAACTAAAGTTGCTCAACCGAAGGCAACAAACGCGTTTGCTAGACCGAAACAGATTTGGAAACCCAAATCCAAAGCAGCAACATCTCCAATCCTTGAGACGAAAGGGGACCTATGTTTAAAAGAAGTGTCTTATTTTGATGCTTCAGGAAATCCCAGGACCACGATGGCCTGGGTACCCATGTCTTACTAATCTCCTTACTTTTCAGGAACAACCAAGGAGGAGCTGTTGACAGTCTCTGGAATGTTGATAGCGGTTGTTCCAGAGATAAAAACGGGTAACATTTCACTGTTGCAAAAAGTTCAAATTTTTTTTTTTTTTTTTTACAGATGATATGTTTCCTTTGGAGGAGATTAAAGAAGTAAGAAATGATCAGCAAAAGGTACCGTTTAAATTTAGTACTTTGATTTGAATTTGATTAGTCTTCAATCTAATGACGGAACGGTTAAGCAAAAATATTTTTCTCTTTTTCTTAGTTTATAACTTTGTACATATTGTGTCCTTTCTCTAGTAAATGGTAAATTTGCGCAAAAATACAAGATTTATGCACAAATTTAGGGGGGGAGAGGAACATATTTAGGAGGAGAAAACTCAGAAAATACAAAAAGAGTTTGCTGTAAATATGTATTGTTTTAGGGGGAGAAAATGAGAAAAATACAAAAACAATAGAAAAATGAAAAAGCCAAAAAGAAAGATTGCATGATATGGGAAGTGAAATAAATGTTCGTGTTAAAGGGTTTGACTAACACATGTAAGGTGCCATAGCTGAAAAGACTAGGATCTACTGCGATATGTCGATAGGCTTGACGCTCAACATGATAAAAGATACTAAGTGATATAAACATAACGAACTATGTACCATGTGGGTAACATACCAACGGCGTATGATTTTATGGTCTTAAATCTTGCGTTGATAGATAGCCAACATCTGAGGTTTCAGGTCTTTATATTGTTGAATCATCCGGGGATATCTTGGCTGTTCTTCTGTTCAGAACTAAAATTGTACATAACCCTAGGAAAGAAAGTCACTTGGAATTAGCTCATTTCTATTTGAATGTCTGTATGTTTTCCCGATACACACAATTTTGATCTGATTCTGAAATCTTCTCTGAAAAAGTCGTGTACCTCCTCTGCTGCATCCAGATATATGCTGACCTGGAGGTGCTAGGCAACGTCAGCTTCTGCTGCATCCAGATACATGCTGACCTAGCTGTACGTTGTCGTGCTATAGATCTAATACACCCGAAAGAGGCCCTCAAGTGCCCAAAAGAAACCCAAGAAACCTATATCAAATTGAGAAAAACTCATTTGATCTTGTATATTATACCATCTCTACTTAAGATCTATTCTGTTCTCTTCTCAACCTATTCCCAGTTAAGATTTCAGAAATCTGGATTGGACTTGTGAAATATGTGGTAGGGAAGATACTTGCATGATAGAGTGTGCTGTTTATATTTCCAGGATTTGATTAGTATTTATTTGGGTGTTCATTATTAAGAAATCAAAACATGATAAAATAGGTTATATACAGACCTGGACACAGTCAGGATATCTTAAAGGATGGCATCAGTATACTCACCTGCTACGATGAATCGTTGTGCTTACCTTGATCGCGGGGGTATGCCTTGGAATGGGACACACGGGTAAAATAGTATAATATTACCTAAAGCATATCACGAAGTTGAAAATTGAAAGTTGAGCGTTAAAGTTTAAGTGGACAAACATATTGGCAATCGCATAGACCAGTTTGATTAGACTCGTACTGAAAAGTGTTCCTTAGTCTGCTCGAGAACGAATTTTGATCCTATTGCAATTGTAATTGTATATTATCGTAGTTGTTTATATTTTGAGTTTTTATTTGTTTTTAGTTCTTAAAATGAAAAAATTAAAAAAAAAAAAAAAAAAAAAAAAAAAAAATTCAAAAATCCAAAAATAGAGTGCTTATTTGTTTCTTAAAATTAAAAATTATAACCGTTCTTGAAGATTTGACTGATCATCAAAAGTTAAAAGAATTTAAATTGTGAAATTTCATGTACCTAGTGTTCATGTGGTACTCTCCCTGTTGCATAAGAAATGTTTGCTTATGAGTTTGTGAGCATGTGCAGAACTTGATTTTAATCAAGAACAGGGGTTGTTGAAGACTGAGATGCTGTTAGCTGCTGATGAAGCATGGAGCAGCACGACTACACGATGTACCTGAGTCAGAAGAACCGGATACGAAACGCCGTCTGACAATGAAAGTGCATTTGAAGAAGTACCATGAACCTGCTTGAAAGAAAAAGACTGAAGAAGAAAAGAGTTGTTGAGAATCCTCCTCTCACATTCTTTTTAACAAGATTTTCAAGCAAAGCTGATCAAGATCCTGATATGAAGCTAACCACAACAGCTGAAGAAAGAGACCCAGTGCTGAGAGTTCAGAAGTCAAGAACTTCCACAACATCTGCAGCATAGTGACAACCATAGATTTCATTGAAGACGTTGCTGAATTCAAGTTATGAAGACAATTTGATAGCATCAGTCTAGGGGGAGATTGTTAGGCCCTAAAGTGTGAGACTGACGCATCAAATTAATACAACGGACTATGGTTACGAACTGGGCTTTACCGGGTTAGTTTATATTAGGTTTTGGACCTTTACAGGTCACTTGGGCCAAGCTTTAGGCCATGTGGGCCAAGCAGGCCCAAGGGGAGCCCATGTAGGGACTTGGGCTTAAGTTAGTATATAAACAAGTTTCTAACTTGTTTTAGGGTTGGACATTCATAGTTACAATTTCTCTAGAGTTAGAGAGAGAGGCGAGTTGGTGTAGGAACTTGTACCAGACGATTTTGCTTGTCAAAGTAATAGAATCGTGTGCAAGTTTAAAGGTGATTTGGTTTGTTCATCGTTTCCATATTTTCGGTTCGTATTTTCATATTTGTCGATTTGTTCTTGAATCACATCAAGTTTGGATTCCGCACAAACTTGGTGTTGTTTGATATCATTGAAAGATCCGGTTATACGGGACTTACATTAATCTATCATGATTTTGGAAGACAATATCTTCTTTTCTTTTCCAAAAACAAGTTGTGTTAACTACGTTTTTTATTGTTTTCTTAAGATTATCAAACTGCTCTGTGAAACTTTTGGCAAAATTATGTTCAGGTTTAGAGAATTTCTTGCTTTTGCAATGTTTCGCCGTATGTCCTAAATGACCACAGCGAAAACATCATTTGCAATTTGCCCTTTTCTTTTTAGAGGTTGACGCGTTGGAAGATGATGTATGTGATGAGAGTCTTAAGTTGCATGAAGCGTTGTATGATGATGCAGTGCATCTTGAACTTTTGACTTTCTTTATTTTCTTGTTAATGCGGCTTTCATCTTCTAAGTAATCTTCGTCATTATCGGTATCTGATGAAACATCCAATTCTTGATCTTCAATTGAATCATCTGAACCTTGATCCTCACTTGAGCTTGAATTTTCTTCGCCATCTTCTGAAGTCGTCGTGTTTGAGTCTTCACTGCTGCTTTCTTCATTAAGCTCCTTTTCTGACTCTGACTTACCTGTGTGAGATGGAACAAATTCAGGAATTTCCTCAGTGAGGAATTTTCCAAATCTGTTTTGTTTCAATTCTAGAACAAAAACAGGAGGTTCACATGTTGGTGCACTTGTGTCTGTACTTTGTCTGTATTTTGTCATGATACAAAACGATGTCTTGTGTTAGTCTGAGTTACGTCTTAGGTTTGTTATTATGTGTGTTCGATGTAAGTTTGACCAAGTCAACCATCCTCCTGGTTTGACTTGGCCAAACAGTTAGCACATTGTTTGTAAGATGTTTGTGTCGAAGGATGAGTCATCGAAGGATTGTTTATATCCTTCGATGAGCTCGAAGGATAAACCTTCGATGGATATAGATGGACCTCGAAAGATATCATCCTTCGAGGTATATGTGGATCCTTCGATAGGTTTCAGATCGATAGATGATCCTTCGATCAGACTATCTGATCCTTCGACCAGACGAGCTGTGATGGGTATATATACTCATGTAATGTGTTCACTTCACAAGTGTGTGAGAAGTGAGTGAACTTAGTCTTGTAGAGAGCATATTTTCAGTTTCGTCAAGGGCTGTAACCGTGTCCACTGAAATACAAGAGAAAACTTTGATATCTCATGTGTCTACCTTTCTCTTTGTAGCTTGTGTTCTCATATAAACTACCGGTTTGCATTCTAGCTTGGATTCCGCACTTGCTAGTGTGTTAAACATAACAAGGATTAGGTTTGACCTCAACCTCCGAGGGACCTACAAGTGGTATCAGAGCCGTGGCTCTTTTCCTTGTTAAAAACCGAGTTTATACAAGACTTTGGAGTGTTTGGACAAAACTCACATGGTTTAGCACCCGTTTTTAGTGTTTTTCTCGCATTTCTAGACGTAAAAACGTGTTCTAAACTAACCGGGTGTGTTAAAGGACGGGTTGGGTAACTTAAAAAACTTGTTTTTAAGAAGTTTGGTAATTTCCGGCCAAATTCCGGCTTACTCCGGTGACCGGTTTTCTGGATAAGAACTGTCTTTTTAAGTAATATTTTATTGTTCAAATCTTGGTTTGGTAAAAGGTATGGTCTGAGCATACCTTCTGCCGAAAGCTTTCTACCAACCCATCACCTTTTCACCAACCTGTCACTTTTGTCAACTGTGTCAGTGCAGATCGAAGGATATCCTTCGAAGTCGAAAGATCATCTTTCGATCAAAGGAAGTTCGATAGATAATCATCCTTCGAACATCCTTCGAAGTCTGTGACTTATCCTTCGATCCAAGGAATCTTTTCGCAGGATACATCTCTCGATCTACAGTTCTTGTTCGAAAGATAAGGATCTTTCGATTGGCGAATCCTTCAAAATCATTGTTCGAAATTCAACAGTGATCTTTCGAACACTGTTGATCCTTCGAACAAGTATTTATCCTTCGATCCTAGTCTGTTTAAGTTTAATAAGTTTGTGTTTTTCTCGTCTTTCGATAAGGGATCCTTCGGCTGGTTGGTTGTTAACAAGGAGAACCCGAGAGAACTAGTGTAACAATTTTTCTTGATCAAAAATGAATTCGATGTGGGGTACTCCGATAAATACAGAAATGTATTATGGTACTCCGGCTCCGGATTCGGGAAAGTATAGAAATACCAGTTTATCTCCTGCATGGGCCGAATCTCCCGTACCTGTATCTTCGCAAGCTAATGCTATATCTACCGGTCAATCACTACTAGAATAATGGGTAATAGCCACCAAAAATTGCTACCTAAACAAACGGTAGCAAATTTAACCACTTATTTCGAACCTAAATATAATTTCCGTAGCAACCTGAAATTTCAATTAGCCCGCCTCCCCTCTGTTCGTACGGCCTCAAAACAAAAATATATTAGGGTTTTCCATACAGACCAATCAATCGAAGAACTCTATCTACTCAAAACAAAGTTTACTAGGGTTTCGATGCATGTCAATCAATCGAAGATCAATAGAATTGAATTCAATTTCAATTCTCTTCCGCTCCGCTACAGATCAGTCGCTCGTTCTGCCAGGTATGATTCATCTCCATCACCAAATTCACTTTGTACTTGTTTGATTTATATCATTCAACCGATTTACACACACATGAAATCCTCTGATGTTCTGTAAAACTCATTGTTCTGTAAACTCGTTGTCTCTCATTGTTTTTGCCCTAATTTTAGAACCTTTTCGGTTTCAGAGATAGATACTTTATCAGATTCTATCCATCGATCGATTGATCCGTTGTGTTTATCAATACCTATCTTAATTTAGTGATTTTGCTTCAGGATATATAGCTAATTCTCTCTTTTCGAAGGATAAGTTGATTTCATGTTTGAATTTTGGGAATTAGGGTTTTTGTTAAGCAGATCGTTGTTGGTTTACTGTGTTTATAAGATTTTGTAATTTGAATATAGGTGACCTAATTTGAAACAGCTAGTCTAGGTTTAGCTAATAAGCTTGTTTAATCATTTATATAATCAGCTTTGGTCTGAATTTTATACACAGCTGAAAAATTAAAAGAAAAGAAATGATGAATTGAATTTTCTTAACTTCTTTGTAAACTGAAATCAGGAACAAGAACAAGAAAAGCCACAAACAATTTATGGTATAAGAAGATATGTCAAAAACACTAAAGATTAGTCCAAATTTGTTGCAAGTGTAAGAAGATATATACTAAAATGTAGGCTGACAAAGTGAAGTTGTTGTAGGTTTCATGTGCTGTCAGATTTTGATGAAGGTAAACTTAGTTGCAGAAGAAAATTAGAACGGCATAATAACCGGCGTAGAAGAAAATACACAGGCTCCAAGGGATCTAGATTTCAATCAACAACAGATTTTGATGATGAGGCTGGAAAAGGTGACAAAACACAATACAATCTACACATAATCCACAAAAGGCAGCCATCAATTTTATGAATTAGGGTTTCCTATCAAAAAAGAGCAGTCGACCCCAGTCCACCACATTGCTGGTGCCGACCACAATGCTCTGGAGTGTAACCATGCTTTCTTCTCCCTCTGTTGAGTCTTCAAGAAGTTGCTAAACCAGGTTCCTAACTATCTACTCGCTCTAACTTAACGTTTCAAGCTGTTTCTTCTTGTTTTAGGCTGTTTTTTTTTTTGGTTTAGGGTCGCTTTCTGCGCCTGCGCCCAGTTCTAGTCGAGCGCCTGAGTGCGTTTTTTGAAAAAAAAAAAAACAGACGCAGATTTGCGCCTAGCTCTCCACCAGGCGGTTTAGCTGCGCCTAGCTCGCTTTTGACATCATAGGTCCTGGATGCACAATCTTGACAATTTTTATTGCAATGCCAAGGTTTATGTGGTTGAAGGTGATGTCTTTATATATGTGTTCAATATTCAACTTCTATGTATGTACTTATTTATCGTAAGCTTCATCTACATTATCTAACTTGTGGGAAATTCTTGAACAGTTAAATGAAGATCAGGTTGTATATATATATGACCTCCTTGCATCACCAAGAAGCTTGTTTTCGGGACGGGACACATTTTTTGTTAGTCTAAATGACACCATCTACAGTGTCATGAAAGATTCGTTATTTTTTTTCTTCCATCATAAGTTCATTGACCAAATACAATTTTTTTTATCATGACCACTTGCCCACCAAAGTTAAATTTCAAGATTGATGACTGCTTTTGTCATCAGGATAGACATTTTTGTTATGATATTACCAATAAATAATCTTAAATCTTTGGTTGATCACCAACAAAAGCGGGTTCATAGGCTCCTATTTCTAGCTAGTTCCTATTTTTTGCACTGATTTATGACTGCAAACTCGTATGGGGGGATGCAGGTGGAAAGTATGTGATAAAGATTGAAACGAGTGGAAAATTCCCAAAGCTTCATTATGTTCAGCCTACATGTTTTGAAGCAGGCAAACCCATAGAGTTTTTAGAATGTGGAAATAATTTGCTTCAGCCTAGACTAAGGTATTCTTTCCGAATTTCTTTTATTAACACATGTGTGATAAGCTTATGTACATCAATACGTTTGACTGCCTTTGAAATTTAATGGCATACCAATTGAATACTTAAATTGGTTTATTTGATTGAGTTCTACTTCTTTTTAGATACGGTCGGTTTTTCAAATGCAATGATGATTATATGTAATATGTTTTGAAAGATCTTGCTACTTGTTGCTCTAGGATGCCTTAAGTTACATGTACTCTAGTTTGATTGATTGTTTTGTCATTTAAAACAAACTCTAGGGCCTGCTACACAAACTTCTCAAATTATTTTTTAATCCAAATGATGTACTAATCTTTGATCAGATGGACATGTTATTCTAGTGGATTTTAGTTCTTTGAGTTATAAAATTGAGCATAAGATGTGTTAAAATGCTAGTAAGTTATTATACATTTAAAACAAATGTTCTTTTTGGCACTAGGGCAGTTTGTAAATGGTAGATTACTCTATTTGGTTGCAGTTATATGCTTTTTATTACATATTCAGTTCATGTGTTATCTTACCTTTTATAAAATTTAACTATATGATGGTGCACACCTCTGCAGGAAATGGCAGCGGACCTGGATTTCAGGTATATAAAGTGTACATGATTTTAATTATGTTACTATAATCATGCACCCAACTGGGGTAGCCTAGTTGGCCACCGACACCCACCTCTTCTCAGAGGTACCGGGTTCGAGTCTTGGGAGTGGCATATGTCGCCCAGGGTAAGAACTCGGCATGGGGAATTCACAGCGGAGCTAGCTTGGTCGGGTAGCGGCTCCCAGAGTGGGATCACTCCGGCGGTTGGGAGGACCGTGAACTATCCCCCCCCTTCTACTATAATCATGCAAATAATGGGTTTGTACTTAGTAACTTTAATTGCATTACAGGCACTTATGCAGGAAATTGAGCATTAACTCGAGGTTACGGTTCGTGTGCATGAAGTACTTTGTGAACATGAGCGTCATAAAGAAGAGTAAGTGCCATTTATAATTTCTACACAATCTAGTAAGTAGGCATGTTCTTTTCCAGTAAATTATACTCCTTTTGCTGAATTAATGTTTTGATTTTGCAATTTCAGGAGGGTTAAAATGGCCAAAGAGGTAGCGGAACTTTAAGGTTCTGCTGAATTTACTTTCTTCCATAGCTGTCAATAGCGATCGCTACGCTCGCTATAGCAACTTTAAGTATTTTAAAGCATATAGTCAGATGTGTTAAATTAGATTTGAAAAACTCTGACCCACTGCAATCAGGGTCCAATTTGTTCAAATGCTTGCCAACTGCATAAGGCGCCGCACCAGGCTGCAGCATGTGATGCACGCATCATAAAATTGCATCAGCATCATAAAATTAATTAGAATAAGTCTATGCTTTAATCAGTGAATGTTGAACTTCTTTTTGCAGTGTTGTCGGCGACGGTCACGATGTTCCTTTCATCAAAACTAAAACACCAGAAAACCGCCAGTTCACAGTTTCTGTCTTATCCAAAGTCTACTACCCATCTGGGTTTTCTCGAAAGGTACGACTCACATATTCTCTAATTCTACTGAAAGAATTAATATTACAGGATACCAGGAAATCTGGATTCGATTCTTGAGCCAATCGGATTTTACCGATAATTTCACCAACAGCGATAATGATTTTTATGATGTAAGCCTTGTCGACGGGTACGATGTCGGCATTAGCATAAAGCCGACATGTGGTGCCGGTGACTGCCACTACGCAGGGTGCATAGCAGACCTAAAAGCGTGGAGCTGAGAGTTGTGGACGGTAGTGGCTCGGTGGTGGCTTGTAAAAGCGCGTGTGATGCATTTAACGCGCCTGAGTTCTGCTGCACGGGGGATCATGCAATGCCAGCAACGTGTGCGCCAACGCAATTCTCGGTGATGCTTAAAGCAGCGTGCCCGAGTGCGTATAGCTATGTGTATGATGATGCGTCGAGTACGTTCACTTGTTCCGGGACTGAACTGGAGGATGCTTGTAATGTTTTAGAACAAAGTGTTGCAAAAAGATTGTAGTTTAGTTACTTCAATTGGATGGAAAGGAACTGAACTGTAGGATGCTAGTTTGGATGATTGGATTTGGAAAATTTAATTTAATTATTTGATGTTTTGATTTAGATGTATAAATTTTTACATTTTAATGGAATGGCAACAAGTTATAAATTGTTATGTTTTTATGAAATGGAATAGCCAATTTATAGAATGGAATACCATAAATGGTAGCAAAACGATGGTAAAATGTGACAAAGCGGTAGCAAGAAGGTGGCAAAATAGCGGTAGCAAAACGGTGGCAAAACAAAATGTGGTAGCAAAACGGTGACAAAAACCGGTATCAAAAAGGTGGCAAAATAGCGGTAGCAAAACGGTGACAAAAAGCGGTAGCAAAACGGTGGCGAATCAACGGTAGCAAAATCGGTAGCAAAAAATAAAATGGTAGCAAATAGGTGGCAATAGGGCATTTGCTACGTGTGTTTTTGCCACCGAGTTTTTGGTGGCAAAACGGTGACAAAAGAGCAATTGCTACCGTTTTGCGACCGAAAATGTGGTAGCAAATACCTAATTCTCGAGTAGTGAATGGGCATTCGTATCAAATCAAACTCCAAGTATTCAAAGCATTTTGTTAAGCGAGAGTGAAACGGGAAGTTTGAATAGGCCTCCAAAGTTGATGCACTTAAGTGAATATCCGGGATGGTTTGATAGATTTCATACATACGTCCTTGGTCAAAATACAGAATTGTGGTTGCGTTTCATCACAGATTTTGATCAAACAATAGAGGTTGCCGCTTCATCTGCTGCTACGTTTGCCGATCTTACGGAAGATCAGAAGAAGGTCTATGACTTAGAGAAGAAAGCGTATGCCATTCTTACTCAGGCGTTAAGCAAAGATATTTATCATCAATTTGTCTGTTTCAAGACAACGAAGAAGTTGTGGGACGCATTGAAGATAAGGGGCGTAGGAAATGAAGCGACACGTCAATTGAGAAAAGACCTGCTAAAGAAAGAGTTTGATGGTTTGTCACGGCCCACGACCCGGTTTGACCCGTTTCAGGAGCCGTGGCAGAAAATACTGCGGTATTGATTTAATTGATTTTAACAGCGGAAGCAGGATCGCTTAAAGCTAAAAATTTTTCCCCGATTATTTTATTTCACAATTCGGGATAAAACCCCGATAATTTACAATAGTATGTTTTTACTATAAAAACGTGATATTACAAAATCATTTATTTATTTTATATTGAGCCACTATCAGTCAGCTTGAGATGCTTCCCAGTACTTTTCCTGAATTACAACAGATCACCTGAAACATGTTTGAAAAAGGTTTTGTCAGCGGGAAATACTGAGTGAATCATTCTTTTTACTAAAATGACACATTTGTTATAATATACAGTATTAAGAGCGATTACAATGTTTCTGATATCAAGCCAATTACCCACGGTACTTGCCACTCGACCCATTGGCCCATTCGTCCAATGGTGTCTGTGACTGCGGTCATATCCCCCACTGGCTGCCCCAATGGTGACGATTATCAAGTAATGTATACAAAACCCCACATACCGGCTGTAACTTGGTGATTACAAAGACTTAATCCCCGTAATTATAACTTTAAATAAAACATGATTTTGTAAATAGATTTGATAAAAAGAGAGAATGACTCACATTGCTGATTTAATATGATCAGAGTCTAATCTATGATTTAGCCTTGTTAACCTAATATAGATAATGCATACAAAACTGGGTTAGTAATCAATCCAGCAATTACGATAATTTACGAGATCAAATTATCACAATGAATGTCAAAATGCAATACTTTGTCCATCGAATTAACGATGATCCATTGAATTAACAATGAATGACAATGTATAATACTTTACCAATCGAATTAACGATAATCCGTTGAATTAACAACGAACGATAAAGTATAATACTTTACCTATCGAATTAACGACAATCCGTCAAATTAATGACGAACGATAAAGTATAACCCTAATGTGGGCGGCATTTAAACATGCATTGGATATCTTGATCTTCGGATAATTGAATCGTAGCAGCGATTGTGCTAATACCCTGTTTGGTAGCAGAATTTCGATACCCGGGGGTATAATTTCGGAATAACAGAACGTAAGCAGTGTATTTGTGAGAATTTGGTCGACGTAATAAGTTCAGAAGTCGAGTGCCAATGTCTGCTATTTATAGGTAAAATTTTTCTAGCTTACGGACCGTAAGCTTGTCAACGTTGAGGTCCGTAGAGCACCATACGGACCGTAAGGTTGAGAGTGTTGCGGTCCGTATGGAATCAAAATAGGCTATAGGGTAGCCACGACTGAAACTAGCTTTGCTGAGTTAAAATTTTCGAAATTCAGTAACTTGACAACGAATTTTGAAGATAATTATCAACTAGGGTTTACCCCCTTTTGAGTTTTAGGGGCCCTAATCCTGATTCTGAAAATTATGAAAATTTCAGGGTTTGTTCAGAATCACTTGGGTCTCTCAATTAGGTTTTCCTTTTTGACTAATTAATATAATAAGTATGACTTTTGATGAGAGTTGTTACATTCTACCCACCTTAAGAAAAATCTCGTCCTCGAGATTTACTGGAATAAGTGTGGATACTTCTTCTTCATTTCTGACTCTAATTCCCAAGTGTATTCAGCTCCCCTCTTTGAATCCCACTTGATTTTGACTAAAACTAGTCGTTTGTGTTTGAGAAACTTGATCTTTCGATCCTCAATTTGAAGAGGTTTCTCAACAAACTTCAACTTTTCGTTTACCTCTATATCTCGAAGAGGTACTACCAGAGATTCATCTGATAAGCATTTCTTGAGATTGGATACATGAAATACATTATGTACTCCAGATAATTCTTCTGGTAATTGTAAACGATAAGCTACTGGTCCTATACGTTGGATCACTGGAAATGGTCCTACGTACCTGGGACTTAGTTTTCCTTTCTTTCCAAATCTGACTACTCCTTTCCAAGGAGAAACTTTCAACAGTACTCTGTCTCCAACTTGGAATTCTAACGGCTTGCTTCTATTGTCTGCATAACTTTTCTGACGATCTCGAGCCGTTTTCAACCTTTCCTTAATTTGAGTAATCTTATCAGTTGTTTCTTGCACTATTTCAGGTCCTGATAACTGACTTTCTCCTATTTCTGCCCAGCAAACTGGGGTTCTGCACTTTCTTCCATACAGTGCCTCGAATGGAGCGGTTTCAATACTTGAATGATAACTATTGTTATAGGAGAATTCAATTAATGGTAAGTGATCATCCCAACTTCCACCAAAGTCTATTACACATGCTCGGAGCATGTCTTCTAGAGTTTGGATCGTCCTTTCACTTTGTCCGTCTGTTTGTGGATGATATGCAGTGCTTAGGTTTAGTCGAGTTCCCATAGCTTGCTGGAAACTTTTCCAGAAATGGGAAGTAAAACGACTATCTCTATCCGAAACAATGGAGAGTGGAACTCCATGTAAGGATACAACTTCATCTACATACAATTTAGCCAGTCTTTCCATACTAAAGGTTTCTTTCATAGGTAGAAAGTGAGCTGATTTGGTTAATCGATCCACAATTACCCAAATCGCATCATTACCTTTTCTGGTTTTGGGTAACTTAGTAACAAAATCCATTGTTATAAGTTCCCATTTCCATACTGGCATCTCTAACTGTTGTAGTAATCCTGAAGGTTTCTGATGTTCTGCCTTAACTTGTGAACAAGTAAGACATCTGGAAACATAGCTGGCTATGTCTCTTTTCATTCCTATCCACCAGAAATTCTTCCTTAAATCTTGGTACATCTTATTGTTTCCTGGATGCATAGTGTACCTAGATTTATGAGCTTCTTCTAAAATCTTAGGTCTTAAGTCTCCCTGCTTAGGTACCCAGATTCTACTTTTATGGAATCTCCAAATTCCATCTGCTCCTTGCTCTAATTCCTTGATTCGTCCTTTCATCCTTTCCGCATCATCCTGGATTGCCGTAGTTTGAACATTCTTCAATTGTTCCATTAAATCTATTTGTAGATTTAATCTGAGAGCACGAACCCTTCGTTGTTTCTCATAATACTTACGACTTAAGGCATCTGCAACTACATTCGCCTTTCCTTCGTGATACTGAATATCACAGTCGTAGTCACTTAAAATTTTCATCCATCTCCTTTGCCTCATGTTTAACTCTTTTTGCCCAAAGATATATTTTAAACTCTTATGATCTGTATAGATAGTAAACTTACTTCCATACAGATAATGTCTCCAAATCTTAAGGGCAAAAATTACGGCTCCTAACTCTAAATCATGAGTCGTATAATTCTCTTCGTGCTTTTTCAACTGCCTTGATGCGTACGCGATTACCTTTTTGCGTTGCATAAGCACACATCCATAACCTAATTTTGAAGCATCACAATATACTTCAAAATCTTCAGTTCCTTCTGGTAAGGCTAAGATTGGTGCATGGGTTAGTTTCTGTTTCAAAATCCTAAAGGCTTCTTCCTGTTTAGATCCCCATTCAAACTTAGTGGCTTTACAGGTTAACTTAGTTAATGGTACGGCTATCTTGGAAAAATCCTTAATAAACCGTCTATAATACCCAGCTAAACCTATAAAACTTCTAATTTCCATTGCTGTTTGTGGAACCTTCCACTTGGTAATTGCCTCTATCTTAGCAGGATCTACATGAATACCTTCATGATTCACCATGTGTCCTAAAAATTGCACTTCCTTTAGCCAGAATTCGCATTTCGAGAATTTGGCGTACAACTTTTCTTTTCTTAACAAGGTTAAGAGTGCATGAAGATGTTCACAATGCTCTGTCTGACTTTTGGAATAAATAAGTATATCGTCTATAAAAACAATTACAAATTTATCCAAATACGGTTTACAGATCCTATTCATCATGTCCATGAATGCTGCAGGTGCATTCGTTAACCCGAATGGCATGACTGTAAACTCGTAATGACCATACCTAGTTCTGAAAGCAGTCTTAGGTATGTCTTCTTCTTGTACCTTCAATTGATGATATCCAGAGCGTAAATCTATCTTAGAAAAATATCTAGCCCCCTGAAGTTGATCAAAAAGATCATCAATCCTAGGTAATGGATATCGATTCTTAATTGTAACCTTATTCAATTCCCTATAATCGATACACATTCTCATTGAACCATCCTTTTTCTTCACAAACAACACTGGCGCTCCCCAAGGGGATGAGCTAGGTTGTATGAATCCTTTACTTAGTAATTCATCTAATTGCTTTTTCAACTCTAACATTTCTGTGGGTGCTAACCGATAAGGTGCCTTGGCTATCGGTGTAGTTCCTGGAATTAAATGAATTCTAAATTCTACTTCCCTATCTGGAGGTAATCCTGGTAAATCTTCTGGAAATATATCAGAGTATTCCGATACTACTGGTATTTCCTTTAGATCTTTTCCCTTAGTGCTAATGATTACTGAAATCATATACACTATTCCTTGTTTTCGTTCATAATTAGCAACTTTCATTACTGATATGAACTTCATGGGTTTCCGTGGTTTATCTCCTGTAATCCTAATCACTTCTCCGGAAGGTGTTTGAATTTCTATGGAATTCTGATCACAAAGGATTCTAGCATGGTTGGCTACTAACCAATCCATTCCTAATACAACATCAAATTCAGCTAAATTCATCGGCAATAGTCTTGCAGAGAATTTATGTCCTAAAAGTTCTATGTTTCCTTCTTGCAACACTTTATCTACTTTAACTGAATTTCCGTCTGCTGTTTCAATGGTAAAAATCTGCCTAGTATTGGTTAAAGGTAAACTAAGAGCTTGACAGAATGAAGTATTTATAAAACTTTGGTTTGCACCAGAGTCAAATAATACTTTTGCATACACGTTGTGAACTAGGAACGTACCCGCTATCACATCTGGAATAAGTTCGGCTTCTTGGGTGGTCAGCTGAAATGCCCTAGCATTCTTCTTAGTAGTTCCTTCTGTCGTCTTAGGTTTGTTATCTATTGGTTTGACCAATTTAGGACATTCTGTTTTATAATGCCCTGCTTCTCCACAGTTAAAACAGATTACTGTTTTCTTTTTGCAATTCTCTTCACGATGTCCTACAGCTTTGCAAAAATTGCAAGTAATATCGCACCTTCCAAAATGCTTCTTTTTGCATTTCTTGCAGAATGACGGACCTGGAGATTGCCCTGTTCCTTTTTTTCTTGAAGCTGTTATTATTACCCACACGAAATCCTTGGGTAATTTTCTGAGCTAGTGCCTTCTTCCTATCTTCATCTCTTGTGCGCACCAATTCATCGGTCAGAGTGTTGGCTAATTCTACCGCATCATCAATAGTGCGAGGTCTCGCAGCTTTAACAATATTGCGGATTTCGCTAATTAGTCCCCAAATATAGCGAGAAATAAGTACCGGTTCTGGCGAAGCCAATGTTGGTACTACTCTTGCATATTCGAAGAATGTCGAGGTATAACCGCGGCAATCCACACTCATCATCCGATGATTTAGAAACTTATTCGCCATCTGTTCTTTCTCATACTCGGGACAGAATTTTCTTTCCATCAAACCTTTAAATTCTTCCCAAGTCATAGCATAAGCTATTGCTCTTCCTTTTGATTGTAACACAGTATTCCACCACTCGAGTGCTCCTTCTTTGAACAGATTGGACGAATACATGACTTGATCATCTTTACCACATTTACTTATTGCAATGACTGCTTCGGTTTTCTCTAACCAACGCAGTGATGCAGTTGCTCCTTCATTGCCTGCAAATTCAGTGGGTTTACAAGCAAGGAATTCTTTGAAAGTGCAACCAGGCGTTGCAGATTTCATTTTCTTGGTCAATGGAGCTTGATGTGGTTCCTTATTATGGTTATCATGCTTATTGCCTCCATTTACACTATTACTGAAGTTATCTTCAGTAATCTGTTTGCTCGGAACAAGTTGTTGTGGTTCGGGTGGATTCTTTATAGCAGCGACGAATGCTGGAATAGCATTGGCTATCCCTTGAGCCACAATGTTTTCGATATCTTGCCGAGTCATATATTGATCTCTGGAATGTTGTTCAGAATGATTAACTTCATTAATAGGTTCATCATTACTGTTTGCCATCTGATAATGTATATATATAAATTTTATTAGTAACTGACAAATAATAATTATATACAAATAATCAGAAATTGCATAATACAGATACAGTCAAAACAATCGATATTTCGATTTTATTTATATATATATCTATCATAACATGCATCATTACTCACAGATATCATACAGAGTTTTATTGGGTATTTACAGACAAACTTTATTAGTACTATTTTACAACTACCATTTTAGCATTGTTATCATCTCTCGTTACTTGCTGTTTTTTAAAAACGCATTTCCCTCTCGTCGTATTTCCAAGCAATCTGTCCACCTATCTCCCTCATTCTATTTCCCATATCAAACAACTCTTCGCCAAAGTGGCGAAGTTCGGCCATATTTTCTGTGCTCATGGGTGGATTAGGTAATGGTTCTGGATCGAATTGTGGAAGAAAAGTGTAAGGATCATTGACAATATTTTGAAATTGCCAATCGTTCGTCCACCATTCGTCCATTCCTATGGGTTGGGAATGAACTATTGGATCAGGAATTGCTGCTGGTTCCCAATTCATAGGGAATTGGTTTTCAATAGGGTAGGTAAAAAGATTTGTCTGGACAGGCTGAATTGTCTCACAGTTTTCTAACAGAAAATCTATTTCATCTTGAAAAGTTCTTTCCTGGGTTGGATTGGAACTCTCCCCAATTTCTCTCTGAGCTGGTATAGACCCTTGCCCAACTTCCATTATTACTTCTTTAGTAATTTCCTCCATTTGTATTTCTATCTCCTTACCCTTCTTTTTCTCTCCAGTTTCCATTTCTTGTGATTTGGAATTCTCTCCGGTTATGACTTCTTTTCCCTTTTTCAAAGGATTATTTATTTTGGGCAGTTTCTTGGCTGGCTTCTTCTTACGGATTTTCCTCCATCCTACATAAGTTCTTTTCTTTTGTTTCGGCTTGCTCAAAGGTGGAACCTTGAATTCTACTGGTTGTTCAATATCGGGATAGTAGCTAATATATTCTTTGGAAGCTTCGACAGTTACGGGATACAGATTAAGATTCTGGAAATCTTCGGTTATCTCACTCATGCTGATGTAGCATATATGCAAAATGCATAAAATACTAAGTTAAAATTTACAAATAACTTTGTAATTTATTTCATACTGTGTACTAGTTGATTACAAAGATAACTAACAACATACTCAGTTTTCAAATTTTATTTATCACACAAGGTTTCTAGATTTATGAGAATAGGGTGCTAATCTTTTAAAGATTTATATTTTCTGCTACGGTGGCTAGCATATATAAATTAGCCCATTTCTCATCTAGTTTATCTTCCCAAGGTGATTTATCAATTAATTCTTGAGTTTCCCGTTTAATCCTCTTTTGTCGAATTTGCTCTTTACTTTTCTTAATAATCATCTCCCTCCTTTGAGGAGAAAGTGATTCCTCGTATTGTGCCTTTCGCACAAATATTCCTTCTTCAGGAATTTCAGACTGACTTGAGGATTTGGTTCGGGATGAACTTCCTTTTTCATTAGATGATTTCTCTAATTTAAGATAAATGCTTGACAGCTTTTTCTTACCCATACTGTAACTAACAAATAATCAAATAGTCAGTTAATAATACAAATAATCACATAACAGTAATCAAGAAAAATTAAGTATTTCCAAATACTTAATCAGTTTAACTCAGTGGCTGTAATCAGGAAAAATGGAGCATTTCTAAAATACTTAGTCAGCTTAACCCAGTGGCTCTGATACCACCTTTTTCTGTCACGGCCCATGACCCGGTTTGACCCGTTTCAGGAGCCGTGGCAGAAAATACTGCGGTATTGATTTAATTGATTTTAACAGCGGAAGCAGGATCGCTTAAAGCTAAAAATTTTTCCCCGATTATTTTATTTCACAATTCGGGATAAAACCCCGATAATTTACAATAGTATGTTTTTTACTATAAAAACGTGATATTACAAAATCATTTATTTATTTTATATTGAGCCACTATCAGTCAGCTTGAGATGCTTCCCAGTACTTTTCCTGAATTACAACAGATCACCTGAAACATGTTTGAAAAAGGTTTTGTCAGCGGGAAATACTGAGTGAATCATTCTTTTTACTAAAATGACACATTTGTTATAATATACAGTATTAAGAGCGATTACAATGTTTCTGATATCAAGCCAATTACCCACGGTACTTGCCACTCGACCCATTGGCCCATTCGTCCAATGGTGTCTGTGACTGCGGTCATATCCCCCACTGGCTGCCCCAATGGTGACGATTATCAAGTAATGTATACAAAACCCCACATACCGGCTGTAACTTGGTGATTACAAAGACTTAATCCCCGTAATTATAACTTTAAATAAAACATGATTTTGTAAATAGATTTGATAAAAAGAGAGAATGACTCACATTGCTGATTTAATATGATCAGAGTCTAATCTATGATTTAGCCTTGTTAACCTAATATAGATAATGCATACAAAACTGGGTTAGTAATCAATCCAGCAATTACGATAATTTACGAGATCAAATTATCACAATGAATGTCAAAATGCAATACTTTGTCCATCGAATTAACGATGATCCATTGAATTAACAATGAATGACAATGTATAATACTTTACCAATCGAATTAACGATAATCCGTTGAATTAACAACGAACGATAAAGTATAATACTTTACCTATCGAATTAACGACAATCCGTCAAATTAATGACGAACGATAAAGTATAACCCTAATGTGGGCGGCATTTAAACATGCATTGGATATCTTGATCTTCGGATAATTGAATCGTAGCAGCGATTGTGCTAATACCCTGTTTGGTAGCAGAATTTCGATACCCGGGGGTATAATTTCGGAATAACAGAACGTAAGCAGTGTATTTGTGAGAATTTGGTCGACGTAATAAGTTCAGAAGTCGAGTGCCAATGTCTGCTATTTATAGGTAAAATTTTTCTAGCTTACGGACCGTAAGCTTGTCAACGTTGAGGTCCGTAGAGCACCATACGGACCGTAAGGTTGAGAGTGTTGCGGTCCGTATGGAATCAAAATAGGCTATAGGGTAGCCACGACTGAAACTAGCTTTGCTGAGTTAAAATTTTCGAAATTCAGTAACTTGACAACGAATTTTGAAGATAATTATCAACTAGGGTTTACCCCCTTTTGAGTTTTAGGGGCCCTAATCCTGATTCTGAAAATTATGAAAATTTCAGGGTTTGTTCAGAATCACTTGGGTCTCTCAATTAGGTTTTCCTTTTTGACTAATTAATATAATAAGTATGACTTTTGATGAGAGTTGTTACATGGTTTTACTTGTATGGAGAATGAATCTTTAGGAGATTTGACAAGTCGATTTAATCATTTGCTGACTGAATTGGCAAATATTGGGGTTGTAACAACTTCAGCAGAGGTAGTGAAAAAGTTTGCAGATGCACTGCCACCTCAATGGAATACTTTCTTGGAAATCATGAAGTACAATGGCACTTTAGCTACAACAAACTTCAATGACTTTGTTCAACTCCTGGAAAACAAGAATCAGGAAGAAACTCTCAAGGCGAAAAGAGTTCCAGTGCCACAAAATCCTGAAATTTATTATGGAACTTCTAGCACTTCTGCAAAACCTTCTTCACACGCTCCAATTCAAACAGCGTTTGTGTCTAGCACTGACATGTATGGCAATCCTATCCAAGTTCCGGTCAAGCCTCCTCCAACAACAGACATGTATGGAAATCCGCTTGAACCAGTCCCTCAACCAGTACCACAACAGCAAAGCCAACGACCTATCAGAGCAACTGATATGTTCGGAAATCCATTACCTGTTCGATCTACCGGACCAACAGATTTATACGGGAATCCACTTCCTCCTCAACAGCAAGCATGTTATGGAAGCACATCATCTGCTAGTCAGCAATCAAAGCCAAATACAGTACGGCTCGACACCTCAAGTTTCTCTAAAGTCAGTGTTGAAGTAGCAAAAGAACATATGGAGCTTCTAAACACTTTGGTGAGCGCATACTGTGGATTAGTGGAAGGTCAGATTGGCAACATTAATCTGACTCAAGAAGACTATCAGCAGATCGATAAAGAGGAGATGGAGATGATGGACATCAAGTGGGCCTTTGCCAGTGCTGTTAGGCGAGCAAAGGATTTCATGGAAAGAACTGGCAGAACCAGCTTGGAAAGCAAGAAAGACACCAAGTATGGATTTGATAAGCAGGCTGTTAAGTGCTTCAATTGTGGTGAACGTGGTCATTTCAAACGTGAATGTACGAGGCCATCTCAACATGGAAACCAAAATCCTTTCAGAGGTCAAGGCAACAGGGCAAATCAGAACCAAGTAAGGAACAATGAGCGCACATTGGTGCCTGTCAACAACCAGAGTCAAGCAGGACCATCTAATGCCAACCAGGCACTTGTGGTTCAAGTAGATGAAGGTTGTGATTGGTCAATTCAGCTGAGTGGTGATGCTCCAGATGGAACAGCATGTTTTGCTGAAGTGGTTAAGGATTTAAATCACGCCGGTGGTGGAGAATCTTCCACCAATGGTGATGAATCCTCTGAAGATGAAGACAGCTCCGGTTATAGTGGAAGCTCAGATGAAGAATCCTCCACTTCAGGTAATGATCATGTGGATGAGACATCAAGTGCGTCAGTCGATGCAGATATTGATGAGCTTTTGGAAGAAGCTACAGCAGGAATTGAAAGAAGATCTATTTTGGTGGATCAAGCTGCTTATTCTTCGTCTTCTCTCCATTCAGCCTTTATGGCTAATGTCGACAGTTCATCAAGTCAGGTATGTGTCGATGAACCCATTGCTGTTAGTTGTGATAACTGTGATAGTTTAAATGTTAAATGTGCTGATTTAGAGGCAAACATGTCTGAGTTGCAAGGCAAACATGATGCTTTACAAGCTAGTTTGTTTGACTTGCAAGACAAACATGTTTCATTGAATGATAAGTGGTGTGAATTGCAAAGCAAACACGAGGCTTTGCAAGAGAAATATGATGTGACATTCATCCACAATCAGAAATTGACCGTGGATCTCTCGAAGTGCACTGAAGCCAACATGTTTTATGAAAACCATGAAAAGGAGTTTAAATCGGTAATTGAGAAATTAAAGAAAGATAAAACCGAGCTAACAAAAATGGTTTCCAGAAAACAAACTGACATTAATTTGTATATAACTCGCCTTGAGGTAATGCAAAAGGAAATGGCTTGTGTCAAAACTGAAAGTGAGGCGATCCAACTTAAGCTAGACAGTTATTTGAGCTCTAGCTATGTGTTGGATCACATCATTGACGTACAGAAAGAGAAACGGGATGTCACATGCATAGGCTACAAGAAATGTCCACCACCTGTGAGACACAATTATGATGCCATGCCTGACGAGGAGGATAGAACTTTCTTTGAGAGAACATCTGTTCCTCTAGATGTTAATGAATTTGCAGCAGGACTCGGATACAAGAAAGAAGTATCATCAGATTCAGATGTGTCAGCAGATACATGTGTGTCGTCTGCCGAACCGAATCAGGATCCTCCAGTTGTGATTGAGGATGCTGATTCTTCTGATGATGAATCCGATGATACTGACTCAGCAAAGTCTGATGCGGTAATCAAAGAAGAGGACATACCTCTTGAGAATCATATACTGTGTGATCCTCCTGCAAAACCCGCTAAGACTGTTGCAATTGAGTCCTCGTCTGCAAAAGAGTCGGAGAGTGTGGATTTGCTGTACACTCTTGTTGGTGATGATAAAATTTATTCAGACAAAGATTTTCCTATTAAAAATGTTAATCAATCTTTAATCAGTAAAGTCTTTGAAAATTCGACAATTAAGTTTTTGGGAAAGACAGGATCACATGTTACAGTAACACAGTGCCCTCCTATCCCAAAGGCTGAAGTTAGAAAACAATTTGGCAATCAGAAATTACCAACAGAGAAAAGGCAGCAAAATCATAACAAACAAAAAGGAAAATTGCCGACTCAAAGTCAAAAGAAGCCGAATCAAAAGAAGAACAAGAATGTGAACTTTGTGAAATCAAAGGGAACGGACAAAATCGAAACTTTTGAAAACAAATCTAACTTGGATTTTGTTAAACAAGCAACAGTGTTGAAAAGAAATGAACCAAGTAGTTCAAATCCAAGTACCTCGGGGTCACAAAGTTCATCATTATCGGCAAGACGATCACATGATACTTCGGGGTTTGTTGAACGAAGATCATGTTTTGAATGTGGTGAAATTGGGCATATCATTCGAAATTGCCCGTATCTTCATAAGTTGAAAGCAAAGGATGATGATCCCCGTGAACGCAATCACCAAAAGCGATCTGTTTCTGTAAAACAAGACCCCCGACTTGTAAGAGAAAGGGAAAAGAAACAGAAACGCCAACAAGTCAAGGTGATTGAAAAGGCACTTAAAACTGATGTGGTTCGAAAACAATCTGTTTCAATTAAGCCAGAAAACTCAAAATTTTCAAAAATTTCAAACAATCAAACTGGTAAAACTCAACAGACATGGAAACCTAAATTGACCACAAGTTCAGAGGGACCATCACAATTTATGAATCATCAAAGAATAGAAGTTATTGTTGTTGATGAAAATGGAAGACCCAAGACCACAATGGCTTGGGTCCCCATCTCCAACTAATCATGTGAGTTCATGTGCAGGGTGTTCCAGGAGGAACTATCAGTAGTCATTGGATTGTTGATAGTGGGGCATCCAGGCACATGACAGGCGACATGAAGCTTCTCTACGACGTTAAATCTATTAGAGGAGGTTATGTTGCTTTTGCTGGAGATAAAGGCGGATATATTACGGGTGAAGGAATGATTTCCAACGGGGTTGTTAGCTTTGATAAGATCAATTTCGTACAACAACTTGATCACAATCTTCTTAGTGTTTCTCAAATTTGTGATAAGCAGTTCTCAGTACACTTTGATGCAAATGGATGTTATGTGCTGAAACCCGGCTTCAAAATTCCGAAAGAATGGATTCTCTTATCTGCTCCAAGGATAAATGACTTGTACGTCCTTGATATGAGCCAAGCTATCACAACGTCTGCACAAGCAACTTGTTTCGTTTCCAAAGCCACAGAAAAAGACTCAATCTCTTGGCACAGACGAATAGGTCACATTCACTTACGAAAAATGAATCATTTGGTGTCAAATGAATTAGTGAATGGTGTTCCTCTTAAAAACTTCCATCTTCAAGACGTCTGTGTCTCGTGCCAGAAAGGAAAACAAACGAAGAAGCGACACCCTACAAAGAAAATCAACACGGTGGCTGTTCCTCTTGAACGTTTGCACATGGATTTGTTCGGTCCTGTCAAGCACAAAAGTATTAGGAATGATCAATACTGCCTCGTGATAACTGATGATTATT
This sequence comes from Helianthus tuberosus, assembly GCA_030545235.1. Lineage (NCBI taxonomy): Eukaryota > Viridiplantae > Streptophyta > Magnoliopsida > Asterales > Asteraceae > Helianthus > Helianthus tuberosus. The sequence continues at coordinate 83,580,251 of CM060380.1, forward strand.
CAAGATTTTCTTGGGTGGCGTTCATGGCACATAAGAGTGAAACTTTCGGTATTATCAAAAACTTGATCATTCAGATTGAGAACCTATATAAGTTGAAGGTTAGGCGGATACGTAGCGACAATGGTACTGAATTTAAAAATCATGCCATGGCGGAGTTTTGCACTTCAAAAGGTATTCTTCACGAATTTAGTGCGGCTTATACTCCTCAACAAAATGGCGTCGCTGAACGTAAGAACCGCACATTGATCGAGACTGCTAGGACTATGTTGGTAGAATCGCAGTTGCCCATTCCATTCTGGACTGAAGCTGTGTCCTCTGCATGTTACACGTTGAACCGAGTCCTTACAGTCAAAAGGCACAACAAGACCTGCTTTGAGCTTCTTAACAAACGGAAACCAGATTTGTCATATCTTGAACCGTTTGGAGCTCCGTGCACACTAATCGATCCTAATGGAAAGTTTGGGGCAAGAGCCATTGAAGGATACTTTCTTGGGTATTCCACCCCGAACTTAAGAGTCTGGAATCTAGAGACTAAAAGGGTCGAGGAATGGTCTGAAGTCAGAGTACAAAGGCACACTTTGCCAGTTAGAAATCCTGGTCAGCCTTGGATGTTTGAGTACGATGACTTTTTCAATTCGATCAATGTTGAAGCAGTTGAAGAAAACGCTGCGGCAAGGATGTTTTTCGAGAGTGACAATGCAACAGATTCACCGTTGGTTCGTCCCATTATTGTCAATCAAGAACCATCTTCAGTGAATAATAATGCTCTCGATAATGAGGATTTTCACGATGCTACCGAATTGAACGAATCTTCAGAGGATGATGAATTTCTAGATGCAGATCAAGAAGCTCCAACAACAGCAGTTCATGGTACTTCAGAGGGTACTCCTCCAGTGGACGCCCCTAGAACAGCTGAAGCTACTGCATCATCCTCTTCGTCAATTCCGGGTATTGAATTAGTTGTTGATCTCAATCTCAACAATCTTGGTACAAACATTCCAGTTCAAGATAATCCAGAAACAAGGATTCACAATACCCATCCTCAACAAAACATCATCGGAAATGTACAAAGTGGCGTTCAAACAAGAAACATGTTGCGAAACAACAACAATGCAGGCTTGTATGCGGCGATTAGAGAATCTGGTCAACAAAACGATTGGTCTTTCGCGTGTTATGTCTCACAGGAAGAGCCAAGAACTTGGAAAGAAGCTTTGAGAGATAACTCTTGGGTTGAAGAAATGCAGGAAGAACTGCAACAATTCCAGAAGCTTGGTGTCTGGAAACTCGTAGAGAAACCTGCTGGTTACAAGAAGATTGGTACCCGTTGGGTGTTTAAATGCAAAAAGGATGACCGTGGAGTCGTTATTCGAAACAAAGCAAGGCTAGTCGTTCAAGGTTTTCGTCAGATTGAAGGGATCGACTACAACGAAGTGTATGCACCTGTTGCACGTCTAGAAGCAATTCGAATCTTTCTGGCTTATGCCTCATTCAAAGGTTTCAAGGTATACCAGATGGACGTGAAAAGTGCATTCTTACATGGTGTGGTGGAAGAAGAGGTGTACGTAAAACAGCCTCCAGGTTTTGAAGATCCTATCCATCCCGATCGGGTTTGGTTGCTCAACAAAGCTCTATATGGTCTACATCAAGCACCGCGAGCTTGGTATGCAACCTTATCTAATTATCTGTTGGAGAATGGATTTCGCAGAGGTCTTATCGATTGTACTCTTTTCATCAAAGAACAAGATGGAGATCTTCTACTGGTACAGGTATACGTTGATGATATTATATTTGGTTCTACTAATGATGTTTTGTGTAGGAATTTCGAGCGCATCATGCAGGATAAATTCGAGATGAGTGCTATGGGGGAAATGACCTTCTTTTTGGGCCTACAAGTACAACAAACCGAGTCTGGGATATTTATCCATCAGACTAAATATGTTGGTGACATCTTGAGCCGGTTCCAGATGTCTGATGCAACGCCCATTGGTACCCCATTGCCGCAAAATCACGGAATTAATCCAGACTTGAAGGGTGAAGCTGTTAGCCCCTCATACTACCGCGCGATGATCGGATCTCTTATGTATCTCACAGCATCAAGACCAGATATAATGTACCCAACATGCCTGCTTGCCAGATATCAAGTCAACCCGAAGGCCTCACATCTTGCAGCTGTAAAAAGGATTTTTCGTTATTTGAAGGGTTGCCCTGACACCGGTCTATGGTACCCTAGGGATAATAACTTTGACTTGATCGCATTCAGTGATTCTGATTTTGGCGGATGCAAAATCGACGGCAAATCCACAACGGCTGGATGTCAGTTTTTGGGAAATCGCCTAGTCACATGGCAGTGCAAGAAGCAGACCTGTGTAGCTACATCAACATGCGAAGCTGAATACATTGCTGCCTCAAGTTGTTGCTCCCAAGTCCTATGGATCCAACAACAAATGCGCGACTACGGTTTTGAATTCCTAACTACTCCTATTTACGTTGATAATTCTGCTGCCTTACAGATCACTAGAAATCATGTGCAGCATTCAAAGACTAAGCACATCGAAATTAAGTATCACTTCATACGTGATTGCTTTGAGAAAAGGCTAATCGATGTTGCTTACGTCCACACTGATGACCAACGTGCCGACCTTTTTACCAAAGCATTTGACAAATCAAGATTTGACTATTTATTACTGGTAAACGGCATTAAGGTCAAGCAAGAGTAAAACCAACATCGGAAAATCATTTTTGTAAATACCTTTGTGTTTTAAATTTGTCTTAGTTTATTGATTTTAGGGGGAGTAAATCCAAATTTGAAAATCCAAAAACATCAAAAAATTTCAAAAACACAAAAACAATAGAAAAACAAAAATGAGTTTCCTGGCGCGCAAAAGAGAAAATGATAGTACATCAGTGGTCTGTTCAAACCTCTTTAAACCTAAACTGATAAACGATAAGCAGCTCTATATAAGATGTATCGGTAGGCTCACAATCATTTTAAAGTGTGCAGGGTGATATAAACTTAAATCGACTGAAGACCAGGTGGGAACCACTCATTGGCATATGGTCTTGGTACCGAAATTTCGTTTGAGAGATTGCCGAGGTTCTGAGATATTCGGTCTTTATGCTGCTTATCATCTGGGTATCATGGTTGTATCTTTTACCGAAAAATAACGGGGACGTAAGTCTAGATCTTCCATGATACCATACATTCGTGTACATACTGCATACGACCTCAATAAGTGATCAACAATCACATGTCCCTCAAAATAAGTGATAAAATATCACATCTATCCGGGAGTCAAGTTCGTCTCTCTGCTGTACGAAAGTACTGACCTGTTCACGGACTTGCTCCTGTGCCTTCATGCATCGAAAATCAAGTTCCTCATCAATAAGTGATTCTATCACATAGGGCTTGTTTTCAAATCAAATAAGTGAGAATCTCACATCATATACGGTCCAACAGATGATAATCGGTATACTCACCGGTAAGATGAACCCTCGTGCATACCTTGATACGGGAATGTGTCGTGATGTGGATGAACACCGGTCGGTAAGTATAAATCATACCTTAACGTATCCCCTCGCCATGATTACATCTGATAAGTTGAGCTTATGTGGACAACAATACCGATAATTGTTATAGGATGCTTATCTTAATGTTAACTAATTGAACAACAAGAGCGTTTTGGCATGACCGTACACTGATATGATTCTCTTACCCTCGAAACTCACAAAAAGAATGTCTGTAAATATTTATTTAATGCTTTCAGTTTCTGCATCTTTGTATATATTTATTTACTGCTTTCTGTCTTTACATTTGAAGTATTCAAAAATTCCAAAAAGATTTTAGGTGTGTTTTAATATAAACTTTCTAAAAGCCAAAAAGATTTTATTTCTATTTTATTTTTATTTTATTTTCGATCGTACGATGTTGGAGCTCGAGTCTTCGTTACCTGAAACCTGATTGAAAACCAAAATCGACTAAATCTTCATAAAAGGTCAGAATTTGCAAGTTTTGAAAGTTAAAAACTAAAATTGATAAATTTGTTAAACTTTCAAACTGTCGGACGGTAGTTGATTGAACAATGGTCACATGTGTGTCGTTTACTTATGATATTCCAAGCAGTTGTTCTCATTACGCGTTTAGATTTCTTGCATGTGCAGATTCTAAAGGCAAGGAGAACATGGTCGATGACAAGCTTTGGAATGAAGACACGACGTGAATGCACTCAAATGATGAAGATGATCGATTTGCTACTGGCCATCATCAACACCACAAGGATCTCAATTCATAAAGAACAAGTATTTCACAAGTATAAATCAAGGGGGAGCTTGTGTTAAGGGGGAGTTTGTCAACACACTTCCTACATGAAACGGGGAGTTTGTTGGTACACTTTCTGCTTTCAAGACGTGAAGACTTTAAAGATCCTCCGACATTGAAGACTTGAAAGGACGTCAAAGACTTGAAGACACGAAAATCGAGACAAAGCTACAGCCAAGGGGGAGTTTGTTGGTGCACTTGTGTCTGTACTTTGTCTGTATTTTGTCATGATACAAAACGATGTCTTGTGTTAGTCTGAGTTACGTCTTAGGTTTGTTATTATGTGTGTTCGATGTAAGTTTGACCAAGTCAACCATCCTCCTGGTTTGACTTGGCCAAACAGTTAGCACATTGTTTGTAAGATGTTTGTGTCGAAGGATGAGTCATCGAAGGATTGTTTATATCCTTCGATGAGCTCGAAGGATAAACCTTCGATGGATATAGATGGACCTCGAAAGATATCATCCTTCGAGGTATATGTGGATCCTTCGATAGGTTTCAGATCGATAGATGATCCTTCGATCAGACTATCTGATCCTTCGACCAGACGAGCTGTGATGGGTATATATACTCATGTAATGTGTTCACTTCACAAGTGTGTGAGAAGTGAGTGAACTTAGTCTTGTAGAGAGCATATTTTCAGTTTGGTCAAGGGCTGTAACCGTTCCACTGAAATACAAGAGAAAACTTTGATATCTCGTGTGTCTACCTTTCTCTTTGTAGCTTGTGTTCTCATATAAACTACCGGTTTGCATTCTAGCTTGGATTCCGCACTTGCTAGTGTGTTAAACATAACAAGGATTAGGTTTGACCTCAACCTCCGAGGGACCTACATCACACACAACTTTTTCATCACAAAAGGCAGAATTTAAATCAAAACATTCAACCACTACATTATCGTGGTTGTGGCTCTTAGGTTTAGGTAGATGCCCATTACAGTTATCCCAAATGTGTAAACTGGGTTTAATACAGTCATCCCGAATAGAAGTTTTGTTTTTCTTATAACAATTCCAGGCGAACTAGTTAACAGTGGAATAACTGTCGCCTAAATAACCTATCCCTATTTTGGATCCCCCACAGTCATCATCCTTATTGCACGCATCTTCTTACGCTCCAACACATCTGCATTGCTTTCAGAAATGTTAGTAACTTTTTCATTTTCACAAGAAACATTTTGAGCAATAAGATCATTTTCATCAATCAAATCATTTTCAGGATGAGGATATGTGTAAGGACCGCTTTTCTTCTTTATAAATTAACTTACAAGGGTAATTAAAAGACTTCAAAATAACAACATTAAAACATGCTTTTGACAAAAATTGGGCATGACCCGTCCGTAAAACGGATATACCCCTGTTTTAAACATACGTAAGACAAATACCATTCTACAATTCGTTCGACACGACACTACTAAAAACCTAGACATCAAGTGTTAAAATGTATGTCTACTAACAAGTTGTACAAAATATAAATTTTTGACCCAATACATTAATGCAACTAGCGGAAGCGCTTGGTATGACATTTCATGAACATGTGCTCGCTCCAATTCTCCAAGTCGCCTAAATTGAGGAATTACCTACATTCAACAACAAAGCTTTAAAAAAATTAGTCATTATACTTATACGCTTACAAAACCATCACTTTAATTCCATTCGTTTATGTACTTTCATTCCTCTTAAGCATTCGATTACCCAATTAAATGGGTATGGCATATACTCTCATAATTAGATTCAAGCATATACTTACGACCCGGTAACATCAGGTTAGTTACTTTCAACATAAATTTTTCGTTCTATACGTTTAACGGATTGAACTTCATACATCCTTTATTGCATTCACGACCACCCGTTCTAAACGGATGGTCACTTATTCTTACTCGACTTGTTCAACTCGAAACGGTCGACTTGTATAACTTATCATAACCTTCGTTAGCATAACCAAATCCGCAAGGGATTTGCTATCTACTTACTAATCACCGTAATCATTATAACAAAGGTTGTTCTTCATAATTATTAACAAAATTTAAGTAAGGTTTTGTATGTAACGGAACATACCTCGATCTTGCGCGCCTTCCGTTTTCTTGGTGCTTGTACCTTCTTCCTTTACGCCTACATTACAACATTCATTCTTTCATTTAGTCTATCAATTCATTCTACCATTTTTCCGTAATACATATACATTCATCTTTCAGGCATTTTATCGAACACTTGGTAGGCATTATAGTTAAGGTACATGGTACAAGTCTATAAAGCATATTCTTACTAGTTTATCATCACACAACAATTTCATTCATTCAAATTCACATAGCTATTTCTTTCTACATCAATTTCATTCATTATTCAAGTATCACAACAAGCTTATACACTAACTTCCTAGTTTTATGATTTCTCATAATCATCAAACCCTTACTAACTTCTTAACAAGTGGGTTTTTGCTATAATCATTTCATGCAACCTAAAATCAACATGATTTCTGCCCTAGGAGGTAATCCTAACTTAGATTTCTTGCATTCAACACAAGAATTCAAGATTGGGTTTAACCCCTTAATTAACAATTCATGATTTCAGAAAATCTTACTTACCACTTCAGATATTAGGGTTAGCTATTCGAAATTGAGAGCCCATGCATTGGAAATTCCGACGAATTTTGATTCAATTTCTTGATTTCTTGTAGTTAGGGTTTTCACCCTCTTTCTCTGCTCCTTGTTCGATCGACCAAACACCAGGTATGGGTGTTTTCTTTCTTTTTTTTCTTTTTTTTGACTAATAATTAAAAGCCCCTTTATGTTTATTAGTTACACAACAAACCCTCCTACTTTGAGAGAGTATTTAACTTAAGCTTTCTCACTTAAACTAATTATCATTTAGTTACATTTCATTAACCAAGTTAAATTTCTTTACTTATTATTTATCATTTTTTGGGGCGTTACAAGTCTACCCCCCTTAAAAGAGGTTTCGTCCCCGAAACCTTTCTCATTCCAACTAGACCAATTCTACTCCTACCTTTTCATCTTTTCATTCACGATGCTTACTACAACATAAATGCATTCGAGATCTTGGCAAGAGTTTCACTCATGCATAAACATCTTTGTACGCATTGTCCCTCCGTTCTTAATTCAAGTAAATTACTTTCATAATCGCATAAGTCGGAGCTCGATCCAGAACTCTTATTAGTGTCGTTTTCACCTTATAATGCTAGTTCCTAGCATACATCATCACTAGCGGTTCGTTCATTGAAATTTATTTCAAATGTATTCTATTGGTCGTACAAGCCTATGTTTACGACTTGTTTCTATCTTTCTAATTCAGCATATTATATTCATACATTTGCTAACAAAATAAATCGATTTATTTCATTTCACTCACGTATCATACATGATATAATTCTTTATTGTAACCATGAGAAAACCCTATCATCCCATTACTAACGTTCTTCTAATTACTTTCTTATTTATATGAGGGCTTAGCATATCATTATACGCATACTATAAACATTTAATGATTTAGCAGTATTAAAATAAAGCTACCATCTCCCTAATTACTTTTTCATGCTTTATGAGCATAAAGCATCGTTCTATGGCTACTATTGTTACTTGAACTAATTACAACTTTGAGTTTTGCCTCAAATTTAATCCTTCGTAACACTTTATTATGAGCTCTTTGCATGAACTACTTACTATTCTAACCTTGACTTTATTGCATAAATCAATTATCCGTGTGCTGGATCGATCCGCTTCTTTATATGTACCCTCCATACTAGAATTGGTCACATTCATTCATGAAATATGCTCCCACTTGTGAGCATCCTTCCACTAGCTTTATTACTATCATCACACTAAGAATTCCATCATATTTATCTATAAATAAATAGTTAGCACATAACCTATCATAATTGTGTCCTACATGGTGTTTGTTCGCCTATTGTCTCTTTCACAATTTTCTTACATACATGCTAAAGCATCTCATACATTCCTTTTCTTACATACTATCCTTTCATTCTTACTGGTTTGATCCGTGTTTGCTTACGGATCCAACCTTTCATTCCATACATGGTTGAATCCATTTCTCGGATTCAAACATTTTCAACCGTACCTTTCGTTCTTCTGTGGTATCATTTACCATGTCATTTCCTATGATATGTTTTCGTATTAATCTTCTACATTCCACATCAAGTGTTGGGTGCTAGCACTTAATTCCAAGTCCTAATTCATGTAGCGTGTCTCGACGCGACACTTTACTTCCTATTTCTAGTGGTGTCCCCACCCTTCTTTCTTAAGTTTGCCTTACATTCAATCGTAGGCTTATACTTTTCATTCTTATCCTTCTTTCTTTCTTATATCGATCCGTTCCTTTAAGAATCGTTAGACCCCTTTTTGCTAGCTTGACCGGACATAAGTGAGATGATTCTCATGTTTTTCTCGAGCTTCGGTCAATACACGGCCATCCCTTAATATACCATTTCCATTTGTTTGTTCACCATATTAGGTGTTAATTCACCTACGTTCTCTAACATGTCTTTTACTAATGAGTATTCTACTTTACACGTTGAAATTCTTACGTAATACTTCCAGCATTTGTAAGTAATTATTATTCACTGACTTCTACAACATAACCTTTTAAAGTCAACCACCACCCAGTACTTTTGTATATAAGTATTGTAGTACGGGTTGTTCTTATTTCCAATTTAAACACGCTTACAAAACGCCTTTAGCTAACATTTGAACTATTATCCTTTCATACCTTTCATTAACATTACCAAGTTCTCATTTATTTATACGTTCCACTTAATTTCAATTATTCTAACACGCATACACCTTTATGTAAATACATTCGAAGTGATTGCAAATTCATCTTCCTTTAGCGTCCATGTTCATGCTTACTTTATTACTTCCTCTTAACCCTTTTTGCCATCCATGCTCAAGTAAATTGACAGGATTCCCATCCTTACATATATGTACTTTCGTAATACCATTAGCTTATGTGAGCATACATACTACTGTTCACTTTCTTTCTATTCATACGTTAATCGACTTTCGTTAGTAGAATTTCATATAAATGAGATATTCATTATTAGTTATCTCATTTCAATTCCATACAACTAAACTATCATCAAGCATAACACGTAAATCACCTAATACATAACACATTAACTCTTTACTTTAACATTTGTGTCTAATAGCCATTCCATGATATCCCTATACTGTTGACTTGTATAAAGTCAACTGTCTTGCTTACACACTTTAATCTTTTGAACATGTAATCCTCTAAATACGTTAGGCCATAATATTAATATTCTACACATTTCATACTCGTATTGTACGATATATACGATTTACGTAATCCTCTAACAATACACATATACATTCACTTTCACGTACTTTCACATGCTAATGCTTCATGATTCTACAAATAGCGAATATCATTCAAGTTAACTATATAACATAATTACAACATATCCTTTGCTAATAAGCTCGTATGATTCACATTTAGCACATATTCGCCTCTTACTCAAAACTAAGCAAATCGTATTCTTTTTATGCATCGAAGTACTTTAATCTATATTTACTCCATTCATTATTTATTATCATACGTGTTAAACTCAACCTCTTACATTCGACATCGTTTCTTGCCGCTACATTATCATTCACGTTGACATTGTCCGCCATTTACATAAAACATTCATTTCATATATTAGATTTATTTTCATACTCTCCTTCATCATAGTTAACTCATTTTATCATACTAAAATAAATTTTACATTTCATTATTGATATGTCGGTAAATATACATATTATTAATACATATCATCCCCCATTTTATATATATTTCTGGTTACAAATTCGATTGAACCGACATTTAATTGTGTTTTATTTGAATATTGTAGTTTTGGAAAGCTTGTTGGTGATTCGTTGCGGAGAACTCAAGAAAAATATGAAGTTTGTGAAAATTTTGCCCAGACACAGCTGTGTTGGTTATCTGAGTACAATGTCACACAGCTGTGTCAGCCTTGCCACCACACCCTGATCTCAGCAACAAGCATCAATGGTCCACACAGCTGTGTCACTTAACGACACAACTGTGTGCGGCGCCAGATCTGATATAACCTAATGTTAAGCTCCCATTTCATTTGTCCAACTTTGAGGGGGCCGAACATACCAATTCTTACGAATCGTAAACTTTTCAATATATCATAGTTCATTAGCCCGTATTTACTTCATTCGCATTCTTGCGTTTTAATTTGTTTTGCTCTTTTAAATTTTCATAACTCATCTCATGTCATTCGGTTCATCACTTTCGACTCTTACGAATCCATTCTTATTGTGATCACTAATTGTGATTACATACAATTAATAGGCCTTATATGGACCCTAAATAAACGTTGAAGTGGCTTTCGGGAAGTACTTTTGACTAAAACATGAAAAACATAAAAATCTGGCGGACCAGCTTTACACCACCTCATGTTTCCGTTTAATATAAATCATAAGCTTTCCATATAACACATACTTCGACCTTTGTTTACTACACTTGTAATCATGCAATTTGAAATCGTGATCATCTAAGTCTCATTATTCAACTCATGTTATTCACATCGTTACCCTTAAATCTTTACGAATTCTTTTTCATTGTGATCACGGATTGTGATCATAGGTATCTTATCATTACGGTTATAAGGATTCTATATTGTTATATATATATATATATATATATATTGATCCTTTAGATCACAAGGAAGTCTTAGTCATGAAAAATAGCAAAACAAAATTTTTTCTGCGGATCATATTTCTAATGGCCGTCGGCGACGGCCTAATATACCGTCGGCGACGGGTTCTAAATATGGGCCGTCGCCCAATTTGTCCGTAGACAGGAAATTAGCACGTCGGCTCAGATGGGGGCGTCGGCGACGGCTTGGATGCCCGTCGGCGACGGCCTCCCGAATTGCTTAAATGCTGTTGTGTTCATTTTTTGTTACCTTGACTATTTCCTGTGCCTATTTCCAGCCATACGGTTCCTGTAATCCCCGTCTGGCCTCCCTATTTACTCATCCATGTACTTAGCTTTTATTTCACATCCCAAACATATTACACATACTACTATTTTACCAAAAACTTAACGTGTTACCTCATTGGCGATCTTGGAGCGAGCACACTTTTGAACGAGCCGTCGGTTTGAGTTCAAGCACCACCTCAAATGCTCGAATCCCTCAAACCTTGGCTCTGATACCAACTTGTAAGGACCGCTTTTCTTCTTTATAAATTAACTTACAAGGGTAATTAAAAGACTTCAAAATAACAACATTAAAACATGCTTTTGACAAAAATTGGGCATGACCCGTCCGTAAAACGGATATACCCCTGTTTTAAACATACGTAAGACAAATACCATTCTACAATTCGTTCGACACGACACTACTAAAAACCTATACATCAAGTGTTAAAATGTATGTCTACTAACAAGTTGTACAAAATAGAAATTTTTGACCCAATACATTAATGCAACTAGCGGAAGCGCTTGGTATGACATTTCATGAACATGTGCTCGCTCCAATTCTCCAAGTCGCCTAAATTGAGGAATTACCTACATTCAACAACAAAGCTTTAAAAAAATTAGTCTTTATACTTATACGCTTACAAAACCATCACTTTAATTCCATTCGTTTATGTACTTTCATTCCTCACTTAAACTAATTATCATTTAGTTACATTTCATTAACCAAGTTAAATTTCTTTACTTATTATTTATCATTTTTTTTTGGGGCGTTACAATATGGCATGGGTACATAGTTTTTGCTTTGAGGAGGAAGAAAGAGTTTTCTTTCATTTCCAAGCTTATTTTTGTACCCGATTCCATCCTTCACGTATGTCGGTCGTTGGCAATTTTTAATATCAAGCATTGCCTTTTTGTTTATGTTCCATTTATCGATCGTGATTCGCAATCTATTGTTTTCATTTTGATATTTTCAAATCTTTCAGTTAAATCATTTATGAAAAAATCTTTTCTGAAAATATATTATTTTAAAATCTGCATTTCAGCTAAAGTTGAATTCAACTTTCTTTGATATGCAGCTTCGTTTTCTTTCAATTCTTTGTTGAATTGCAAAATCTTTTCTTTTTCTCTAATCAGGTCACGGTTGAGGGATTTATAATGTGCCACGACGTTGACACACGGTTGGGAGCATAATTTGACTTTAAACTCTCAAGGAATGATGTTTGTCAAGTCTTTCTCCTCCTTTTCCTTGCTGGATTCCACTTTCATAGCCTCTTCAGGAATCTTTTCTTCTATCTTTCCACTTGTTGCACTGCTACTTTCTTCCTCCTTTATAGCTTGAGCATTACCGACCAAAGTAGTCTTTTCGTTACACTGTGGAGCCTTCACATAGTTTGCGGAAGCATTGTTGAAGTTCGATGCGTTTGCAGATTGTGAGCTAGAGCCGTTGGAGGTTAGTGGGGCTAGAAATGCCATGTTCATGTGAGCATCAGCAAATTGGACAGATTTATGAGGATGTTCGAGTTGATCCCTTTCAAATGATTCTAGGGTGTCGATCAGATCTGACAACGTGATTGGATCCAGATTGTTTAAGAAGTTTTTTTTGATCATCATACATTTCAAGCTCCACTCTTTTGGAAGTGAGTCCAAAAGTATAGTGAGTGCAGCGCAGTTGGTGATGGGATTACCAGCCTTTTTCATTTTCGACATCATGTTTAAAAATCGGCTGATGTGACTTGATAAGCTTTCCCCGCGTACACTACCAAACATGTCATATTCCTTTTGGATCATGTTCCTTTTGTTCTGAATCAGGTCCTTGTCTCCTTCATAGGAATCAATCAACGCCAACCATAGTTCATTCGCCGCCATGTATTCTTCAAACATGTTATAGTCGTCCGTTGATAGGGCCATTGTCAAAGCAGCGTGAGCCCGTCGGTCACGTTGATTCAATGCATTGTCTTTATCTGTGTAAGTCGAGGGATCGTTGTTGACTACACGCATGTCATCACGAACGCTCATGGGGACGTGGGGTCCGACAGTGATCGAGATCCATTGGTTATAATCCGTGTACTCGAAAAAGGACTTGATTCGGTTTTTCCAACTGCCAAAATCAACTGATCATTTCAGCTTCGGTGGTCGTATTGTAGTTCCAGTCTCGAGCTCAACTTGTGCGATCCGATTTAGTTGCTTAAGTGACATTTTGGTTTGATTTTAAGTTCAAATTCAAATCAGATGGTTAAATATGTTGGTTTTGATGATCTGGGCACAAATGCGCAGTTAAATACGCTGAAATGGCAATTACTCTGTTAAATGCGCTAAAAAATAATTACTCTACTAAATACGCTGAAATAATAAATACTCTGTTAATACGCTGAATGAAAAGACACACACAAGGACTATGTCTAAAAATGCCGAACACCGTGATAAAATCGCTGTGGATCTTTATCACTGACTTCCAGTCGCCTTCGATTAATTACGCCGACACAAATACGCTGATAACAACAAATACACTAGTGAATTACTAGCATATTTGTAATTATGCGACCTTCAAACTTAAATACGTTGTCTTCAAAGTTATCTACACTGACTTCAAATTAAATACGTTGTCTTCAAAATTATCTACACTGACTTCAAATTAAATACACTGCCTTCAAAATTATCTACACTGACTTCAAACTAAATACGCTATCTTCAAAATTATCTACACTGACTTCAAATTAAATATGATGTCTTCAAAATTATCTACACTGACTTCAAATTAAACACGCCCAACAAACAAAAAACCCTCGAATCACCCCAAAACAGCCCAAAAACCATGATTTTTTGCACCAAAAAGACCCAAATGTTCACCGAAACACTGATTAACAACAACCTAATCATTAAACACACCAGATCAAGCCATTTTAAGTCCAAAAATTTGAAAAACTTTGAAACTTTGAAAACTTTTGAAAACCTTCAAAACTTGAAGAATCTTAACAAAAACTCAAACAATCAAGAGCACTAAGGCTCTGATACTAAATTGTAGATCCCAAACACTATCAGGATCACAGTGGTTTGATTGTTTTCACCCAAACACCTATTGATTAGGTGTGAATGTGTAAAAGTCAAGAAAAATCAAAGATGAAGATGAAGAATCTTGCAAGGATCAAACAACAAGTGTTGTTTATGGAATCCCAAAATGATAATAACACTAGAAGCACCTGGATGTTCGGATTAAACACAATAATCAGATCCACAACACAAGAAATCACCAAGAATCTTGTCCAAGAAACTTGACAAAGTTTTTCATTCATCTAGTATCTATACACATTGGCCATCCAGCGTATTTAATAAATACGCTGGAATTTTAAATACGCCAAGTCTGGCAGTTTCACTATCTAGCTATTACATAAACACCCCCAGAACTTTCTAGAAGCTAATAAACCTAAACCTAAACAAAACAATCCATAACCATCTAAAACCAAGTACCAACGGTCTCAAATGGTCTAAAAATATTCCCCTAGACCGTTGCGTACTTGATCTTTCTGCATTCTTGTTTAGCGTTTAGTCCCTAATCAACTCAAGTACCGACAGTCTCAAATGGTCTAACATAATGTGTCACAGTTCTTATAGACACCTACTGATCATCATTGGGTTGCGGTTAGTGTATTTTACGATATCTTCGGGGGATGATTTCTCATGGATTGAGTATTCGACGATCTGATAGTCTTGATATACATGCTTATTCAGATGCTGATTGGGCTGGATGCCCCGATGACCATCGGTCGACTACTGGATACTGTGTTTTTCTTGGACCCAGCCTCATTAGTTGGAGCTCCAAGAAACAGCATACTGTTGCTCGTTCTAGCACCGAGGCTGAGTATCGTGCTTTAGTTCACACTGCTGTTGAGATTCATTGGGTTATGTCATTATTGAGTGAGCTTCATATTTCTTCCTCTTGACCACCTACTCTCTGGTGTGACTACATTGGTGCTACTTATCTTGCAGTCAATCCTGTGTTTCATCAGCGCACGAAACACCTAGAGAGTGACTTGTATTTTATTCATGATATGGTGTTACCACAGACTCTCTGTGTACGATATGTGCCTACTTTTCCTTAGCTAGCGGATTTTTTTGACCAAAGGGTTGTCTTCAGTTCGTCTTGAAATTTTGCGGTCCAAGTTCCATGTTCAACTTGAGGGGGCATATTAGTGTATAAAGATTATTCATGTGTATACAGTTGGGTTAGTTTTTGTATATGTTCTTAGAGTTTGTTATGGTAGTTAGCCTTTAGATTCATCCTCTATATATACAGAGGATATTTCATTGTATTACTCACTTGATTCATGATTGATATGAGAGCTCTTTACTTTCTTCAATGCAAATATTACACATACAATACAAATAAATTTATACTAAATTACGTATCCCAAGTAGTTTATTTTCAAAACCTTGATTTTGAATAGAAGAAGCAGACGAAATGGAATGGCCACTCACACTAGCGTCCACCCACACAATTGTGGGCAAACTCAATTATACACCACCACAAACGGTGGTGGGTCCGGAATTTTTTTTCTATAGGTTTACTTTTTTCGGTTATTAAATTTCTCACTATCAAATCTTAGACTTTTCAAGTCGATATATGTAGCATTGTCAAAAGGCTTTGTTCATTAATCAATAAAAATGAGCTCATAGATGAATAAAATTATAAAACTACACATTATTATTTATACTATTAACCTTTTGGGAATTGTACTCTTTCTTCCCATTAGCAGTTTGAAACTAATTTTAATAAACAATAAATCTGCTTCTTCTCTGTACATGATGTTTTATCATGTAGTACTTTAGTTGCAAGATATATTTTTTATGAAGTGCCTTAAACCTGTTGGCGAGAGAACTATTAAATCAGTAGTAATCAATTAACCAAAACATGTGTAAATGCAAGTAAACATTCAAAATGAGAAATCAAGATTCAAGATCGAAAATGAATACATTCAAATTAAGACCAAGACCTTGAATTTCTTCACTGTTCAAGACAATTGGGAAATGAACCGGCGTTGGATGGAATCATCGGAAAAAGAAGCAGCGTTTCCATCCTACCAACAATAAGTTATCTGTGAGATTATTTATTTATGTAACTTTTAAGCAAAAAGAACAACCATGATATCCAACCAAATTGGTTGCAAAAAGATTTGATTCAACAACTACAATCTACAACAGCCAGAATACGAAATGATTGTTTTTAAAAGAGCTACAAAAATCACAATAAAAAGACTCGAACGCAGGACCTCTGAGTTCTACCTCAAAGCTCTAACCAGTTGGAGCACACATTAACTTGTTAAATGGGTTCACTTGAAATTTACTTATGGGTTCCTTTAGTATTACATATATATAACATTTATTAAAAAAATTCGAAACTCAATGGGTTCCTGGGAACCCGTATGTTGCCATGTAGATCCGCCCTTGACCATAAATATTTAATATATACGGTCTTCTTTGCATCAACGACCACACCACGAACAATGATGCAAATTTCAATACCACAATCGTTGCATTTTAATTTGAGAACACCAATTCTAACATTTTTAGTTACCATCAAATAAACAAAGAATTTATAAAATAGGGTGATTGGTTATTCCTAGTACGGTTAGGATGAAGTTGTAATACGGGTCTCAATATCTGCTAAGTTATGATCTTTATCCCTACTAGGTGAGGTAGAGTCCTTTATGCCCAATAAGTGATCATACTCATTTTTTTTTAATTTTGTGTATTTAACTATTTGGATCTTATACTTTTGTATATATGAATGATCAAATCAATGATTCACCTCTTGGGTGGTATTTACAATATATAGAAGACACAAAGACAATACATAATGAAATAACTAAATACAAGAAGTGTCTAGAACTAATTATAAATGTGATGTATAAATATCCCCCCTCAAGCGAGATGGTGGTGGACCAAGGCGAAACACCTTTTGAAAGACTTCATTGGGGCCGAGGAAGACTCTTGGTGAATATGTTAGCCACCTAGAACTTGGATGGAATGAATCAAGTGTGAAGTTTCCCCAAATAAACACGCTCTCTGATAAAATGATAGTCTAACTCAAGGTGCTTAACTCGTTTGTGAGACACTAGATTCGACTAAGGAAAAAAGCACTCTGATTATCATATAGGAAAGTGGGCTTTGTTCGACGGTGGAACCAAGTACCAGGGGCTTGTTTGAGGACATATAAGGCTTTGTTAAGTTTACACACGTGATTAGGGAGTTTTGGAATAACAAACCCGGGAGGTTGTTCCATGTAAACACATTCATTAAAGTGGCCGCGTAGGAACGCATTGTTGACATCAAGTTGATGTAAAGCCCATGTGTTGAGAACGACAAGGGTGAGAATAATGCGAACCATGGAGGCTTTAACAACCGGACTAAAGGTGTGTGGGTAGTTAATACTTGGATATTGACTAAAGCCTTGTGCCACAAGACACGCTTTGTGATGTTCAATAGATCCATCTGAATGATATTTCGCTCAAAAGAGCAATTTAGAATCAATAACAAGGCGATCAATGCAATCAATTGGGGGAAAAAGTGACCATGTGTTATTTTTATAGAGGGCATTGAGTTCTATATGCATGCCATCTAACCCTTTCTAATCCTTTAAGGAAATTTTGACTCCTTTAGGTTCATTGGATGATAGACGAGCTTGATGCAATGGGTTGGTGATGAGTTGTGATAGGTCAGCTAGATGGCGGGGTTTAAAGATACTGGCTTTAATGCAGGTTATCATGAGATGGGCAGGAAAAAGGAGAGGGTGGTGGAGGAGGGATGGTAACAAGGGTGGGTTCGGTTATATGGGGTGAGGTATGGGTGTCGGAGGTGGTGAGCAGAGAAGGACCGGGATGATCCATGAAGGTAGTATACATGGTGGATAGTGAGCGAGGTAAAGGAGGTTGTGTGGTGGGATGAGTATGGGTTGGTGCGAGTGAGGTGTGGGTTAGGAAAAGTCCATGCAAAAGTTACATGGAGGAACAGTGGTTTGAGGCATGTATAGGGTGGTCTAGGAAGTGGTTTGCGACATATGTAGGTAGGGCTGGGAAGATTAGGTGTTATGTGTAGGTTTGGGGAAAGTGAATGAGGGATCATCAAAGGTGGTTAGGTGAAGGCTTTTTAGAGGGGTGTTGTCATCGTTACCAAGAAACAAACAAACTGTCTCATTGAACTTGGCATATCATGTAATATATAGACGAATCCTAATAGGATTGAGGCATTAATAGGCCTTGTAAGTGAGACTATAACTGATGAATATACATGGCATGCTCCTTTGAGCAAGTTTATGCGTCGAGTAATCCCGAAGATAAGGGAAAACACGACACCCAAATGCATGAAATATATGGCATTTGATGGTAGAGAATCTCAAAGGGCGACTTTCCATCAAGTGAAGGAGTCCGAAGCCAATTTATTATGTAAACCGCCGATGAAAAAAGCATCAACCTAATAGGTAAGGGAAGTTTGGCATTAAAAAGCATAGCCAATCTGGTTTCAACAATATGTCGATGTTAACGTTCTACCCATCCATTTTGTTGTGGAGTATACGGGCATGGTAATCGATGAAAAGTTCCATTTTTTTCAAATAAGTGTAAAATGCCAAAATGGTCCCTGAGTTTTGGCTAATTTTGTGACTGTAGTAAAAAACTGAAACCTTTTGTATCTGAGTCCCTGAGGTTTCATTTTTGTTGCCATTTTCATGAAATTGGCAAACTGGGTAAGAATTTTCTCTTAACTTATCCCCTTTTTGTCGTTTTCCTCATTTAATGAAGGGTATAATTGTCGTAATATATTTTAACTAAATGCTAACAACAACAAAAAGTGGGAGAAGTTAATAAAAAAATCTAACCTAGATTTCCAATTGGATGAAATGGCAACAAAAATGAAACCTTAGGGACCTATATACAAAAAAGTTTCATTTTTGGACTGAAATGGCAAAAGTGACATAAACTCAGGACCATGTTGGCATTTTACTCTTCAAATAAAGACCGAACTTTGTGATTCAAAAATTTCGTTTCACGATCACTTTGAAAATTTTAATCTTTCAATAAAATTGTGTTTCAACAAATTACATAAAGACCACCAAAACATTGTAGAAGTACAATTTTAATTTTAACGGATATAACCGACAAAAACGGGAGTGGTCATCAACAAAAGCAACATAATATCATACAATTATCAACGGATAAAACCAGAGAGGGTCCCTATGATCACAACGGATAAGGTCAAGGATTATGAAGCTCGTTTTTTATTTAGTTCAAAAGGTAAAGGTTGATTTTTAGAGAGTTGGCAAGGTTCACACAAAACCGGTTTAGGTAAAATAGCCAAAATAGAAAAACAACCAAGTTTTTGTAAAGTAATAATAGTATCAAAATGGGCATGTCCCAAGTGGGAGTGTCAAAGTTTAAAAGATGCTTTGGGTCTTGAGGAAGCTACAAGAGCATGATGATCTAATTGAAACACATATAGCCCATTCTCACATCAACCTTGGGCTAGGACCTGCTTTGTCTAGTGGTCCTGAATATAAAAATGAGGGTATGATAAGAAAACATCAACATAATTATCTTTAGTTAACTTGATAATGGGCAATAGGTTTTTGGTGAGATTAGGAATAACCAGGACATCATTCAATTTAATATTTTTAGAGATGGACGAGTGACATGTATGTGTTATGGGAAGAGTATGATCATTGCTAAACACAACCGAGTGGTTACCTGTGGTGGCAGATGGGTTGTTCACATTTTGAGTGGAGGGGGTCATATGGTCGGTAGCACCTGAATCAGCACTCTAATCTGGTGTAGTAACATGACATTGAGCAAAAAAAAAAGCATTAGCCAATTTTCATCAATAGGTATGTCTTGGGAAGCAAAAGATGCAAGATTAAGGAATTTGTTTGTATAGTGTCCGTCATGTCTACAAAGTTGACAATAGGGTGGATGACGTCCATGACCACGTCCACCATGGCCACCGGAATAAGACCCACAAGAAGACCGGCCTCCGTGGCCACGGGTGGTGGATAAACGGCGTGGGGTTTGGACCGAAAAGGAAATGGGCGGGGTGGTTGAGCCATGAATAGCACAAGTGAATAATTTGTGACTTTCGATGGGGCAGCCTTGTGGACCAAATTGTGGTGGAGAATATTTCAAATGATGGTCCAAAACCACACAAAAACTAATGAAGTTGATCCGCTGGGTTAACCGGATACCCAATAGCAGATAGTTGGTCACATAAGTTCTTGAAGGCACGTCTAAAATCAGCAAAAGATTTTTTACCTTTCTGAAGGAGACAATGTTGGTCATCCAAGTTATGAAATCTCTCGATGGCAGAGTTTTCGTACACATTTTCTAAAGCAACCCAAAGCTGACAAGCAGTGGGTAAGCCGAGTACCACATTGACGGCTTCTTCGGACAGGGAAACATTTAAGATAATAATATACTGTGGACCTGCAGCAAGCCAAACCGCAACATGAGAGATTAGGATTTGATATTTTATAATTTGACCAATTTGATAGTCCCATGCTAGATAATTGTATCGATGAGCATAATTTAACAGTGAGAAGGTATGAGAGGGAGTGGGGAAGAGGATCGGTGGTGGAGGAAGAAGCCATGGAGGTGTAGGGAAGAAAGGAGTAAACCGAAAAGGGAAAAAGGAATAGATGAATAGAGAGGAGAATGTTAAGAGATGGTCTGTTGTCTTGATACCATATGAATGATCAAATCAATTATTCACCTCTTGAGTGGTATGTACAATATATAGTAGATACAAAGACAATAAATATGAAAGAACTAAATACAAGAAGTATCCAGAACTAATTATAAAATGTGATGTATTTGATGGAATATGATCCATGCCTTTTCTCATTCACAATTATGTGTATATATTTACAAAGGAAATCCCTATTCTAGGGAACAATATCACTAACTGACAGCTATACAATATTCTAAATATATGTTATCTATTACACCCCCGCAGTCGAAGCAGGAGGTGACCGAATGCTGAGACTGGAGCGGAAGTTGTCGAATAGGACCCGAGGAAGACCCTTTTGTGAATATGTCGGCTATTTGATGGCGAGAGGGGACGTGTAGAACCTGTACTTGACCTTGTTGAACATGTTCCCTAACAAAGTGGATATCAAGCTCAATATGTTTAGTACGCTGGTACTGAACCGGGTTGCCCGATAGGTAGATGGCACTAACGTCGTCGCAATATACTATAGTAGCCCGAGGGAGAGGTCTGTTAAATTTTAGTAAGTGATTGCGTAACCAATAAATCTCTGATACAACATTAGCAACACCACGGTATTCTGCTTCAGCACTGGATCTGGAGATTGTTGGTTGTCGTTTCGAAGACCAAGAAACAAGATTATCACCATAATAAATACAATATCCGCTGGTGGAGCGTCTAGTGTCTGGACAACCCACCCAATCGGCGTGAGTGTAAGCCAAGAGTGATGGGGCGGGTGTGTTTCCTAGTGTGAGACCATACGAACAAGTGCCCTTTATAAAGCGAATAATACGTTTGAGAGCGTTCCAATGTCCGAGTTTTGGTGCGTGCATATGAATACAAACTTGTTGAACAGCATAACTAATATTTGGGCGAGTGAAAGTCAGATATTGTAATGCGCCAGCTAGGCTGCGATATAGAGTAGGGTTGTCAAGATCATCTCCATAGCTGCTAAATTTTGCTTGTGTATCAACTGGTGTGCCAATCGGATTACAAGAGTGCATGACGACTCGTTCAATTATTTAATTTGCATAGACATGTTGAGATAAAAATATTGTATCATGGTTTCGTGTGACCGAGATACCAAGAAAGAAACTAAGAGGACCCAAGTCCTTCATGATGCAGGTCCCCTATCCTGAATGGATCGTCACAAAACTGATAATCTACCAAGGGTGCGGAATCCCCTTGATAAATCCGTTAAACAGAAATAAGAATTATGTAGAAGAACGCGAAACACAATAACACTTTTCAAACTGATCTTCGATGATTATCAAACACAAGAAATGTTTTACAATCACTCAAGATCTCCCTAGAACTCACAACCAATTTCAGTGTTTTCTCTCAATTTCGAATTGCTCTCTCAATTGTTCAAGATGTCTAACCTAAAACATGTAGTATAGTTATTTATATAGCACAGCTAAAGCCTACACGAATTGGGCTTTGCCCATATTACTATTATTACATAGTTTGGGCCTAACAGACTTAAAACAAACTCGAACTGATTGGGCTCTTGCAAACTCGTTTTTCCTTTAAGTCTTCATGATCCAATCCTTCTAATATCCAAAGACCAAGCCAAAGTTGTTGTCACATAACATGCACCAACAAACTCTCCCTTGACAATAGCTTGCAAAGGAACTTTAGTCTTCAGAATCTCATAGTCTTTGGTCGTTGGATAACGTCAGCTTCAACACGAATTCTGTCAGCAACAGACTCCCCCTAAGCTGATGTATCGATCACCTAATCTTCCAAGTTTTAAGTTAGCAATCCAAGTAAGTATTCACAACATTTATTTTGCATTGTAGAAGGAGGATTCTACCAAGTAGCAACAAACTCCTCATCTCATCACAGCAACTCTTCAGCAACACACTGCTTCAATATGTGTACTATAAAACAAACATCTCGAGAACCCATAAGAAATTTTCAACAAATTTGAACACATTATTATTATTCAAGAGATAGTTAAACTGTAACACAGATTAAGCAATTTCAATTTAGCACCAACACGTAACAATTGTTAATCAAACACCCTATAACCTGCATGATATAAAATTTTGAACTCACTTTCTAACACCGTCTCCCCCTATCGGTAATAACTCCTCCAAGAATAACAGATTTTCGTACATTAAGAATTTATACTGAAAAAGACACTATTTTTGGATTTTTATATTTCTGAAAGCAAAAAATTAACAAAAAAACAATAAACACACTATTTTTCTGAGAATCACCGGGAAGAAGATCATATCAGTAAAATCAAACTGTTTTCACACTATTAAATAATTTTTTATATAATTTTTCGTGAAAAGCAGTCCAAGATGATTACAAGTATGTTTGTCCACTTAAACAAAATGCATGAACATTTCAAGTACCATTACCTTATGATACGTTAAGGTAATTTTATTACTGATATACTAGCGTGTCCCACTTCAGGATGTACCCCCGCGATCAAGGTATGCACAAAGATTCATCGTAGTAGGTGAGTATACCGAATTTTATCCGTTTTGAATTTACAACGATAGATAATTGGTGATCAGGTAAGTACTTCCGTACAGCAAAGAGACCAATATCTAACGAGGGCTAAGACAAATACCATTTTTTGTATGATTTATGCTTTTTGCACATTTGAATGACTCTCTTGGAGAGCTTCTTCATTTATGGTTTTGGCATTTTTTTGCTCTTTTAAGATATCCTGGTTGTGCCTAGGTCAGCATGTATCTGGATGCAGCAGAAGAACAACCCTGATACCCCCGGATGAAATAACAGTATAAAGACACAAAAACCTTAGATTTTGGCAATCTATCAACGCAATATTTAAGGTCATTAAACCATACGTCACTACTGTGTTCCCCGCTCATACTCATTTCGTTAGGTTTATATCACATTGGTAAGTTGATTATTTCATGTTTTTTGCCTACTGGTACATCATATAATGAAGCTGCTATCACACTTAAGCATTTTAATTTAGTTTCAGTGTGACAGTCTAACTTGTTGATGTACTATCATTTCTTCTTTTTCACACAGTGATAACTCGTTTTTAATTTTCTATTTTTTATGTTTTTCATTTTTTTAATGTTTTGGATTTTGTGGTTTTCTTTTTTTTTATTTTTAATTTTTTTAAGAAAACACTAAAATATTTACAAAATTCTTATGAAAAACCAGTTATTCAGGATTCCTCATCCCGTTGTATTGTCCATTTATGTCGCAACCCCCGACCCCTGCCCCGGAAGCGGGCGGCCGCGAGCACGCAGAGCTGGTGGTATCGGTGTTTATTTAATTTGGCAGCGGAAATTTTCATCAGGACCGTAGTTAGGATATATTTTATCAGAGTAAAACACCTCATTTTATAAATAATAAACACATGGGTAAAACCCAAGTTTTCATTCATAATATGTTTATAGGGATAAACCCTATTTTATTCAAATAAAACTTCTTTCTTGTTTAGGTAACTTATAGCCACTTTTCCAAGCCTTCAGTGCTCTCCAGCTGCCTTCTAATTGGCTTTCACATTTTGTTACCTGAAACACGTTTTAAAACATTTTGTCAATGGGAAATACTGGTGAGTGCATCCCAATTTAATCAAAACATTTTTTTTATCACTTTACAGTATTGAGGGCATCCGCAATTACATTTGTTCACTTTAAAATAATTGAGGTTTTGTAAAAACAATTTATTTATAATAAGAGAATGACTTACAAAAATGAATGTACTCACATGGTTATTTTAGATAACACTACTGCTGGTGACTTCCTGATTATAATCTATTAAATTAAACAATGCATGCGTGTTAGTAAAATAACTCAATTTACATTAGCTATACCCCCCTCCCGAGACAGAACTCCAACGACTGAGTCAAGCAGAGCCTCGACATGCGTTACGGGGCACTAGATCAATTGGGCAGAGTAACTAATACGTAACCGGGGGTTATAATACTTACAACGAGGCAAAGCTTCGCTTTTTAGTGGGTATTATGCCCGAGAATTATTTTTACTACTAGAGATTTGAGAGAGAATTTCGATTTTGAACGATTTCTCAACTGAAGCCGATAGCCCCTATATATAGTGCAGATCGGAGGGTGGCTCGCGGCCCGCGACCCGCGACCCCCTGTGCGTGATCTTTCGTGGCCCGCGAGGCAGCCTAGGGTAGGCGCTAGTTTAGCTGAGTCGACGAGTAGACCCAACACGTTGATAACATGTGGCAGCACCGGTTGCTCGCCTAGTGTTAAGCTGTCACGGCCCGCGACAGACTTGTCTGTCTGTGTCGCTCACCGCGAGTGGCCTTGGGAGTTTGTTTCATTTGATTTTTGTTAAAATAAAGGTATTTCGGGTCCGTTTTTCGTTTACGGGGTGTATTTTAGGACATATAGGACATGTTTAAGGGTTTTGGGAGAGTTATTATAATTTAAAATGTTTTATAATATATATGAGATATTATAGATATAGATAATTCTCATTTCCCGTGTTAACTCTCTCTTATCTAGTGACCCAGGTTCGACTCTCATTCTTTCCATTATTTTATATGGCATCCAGGTGAAGGGCGAATACGGGTGGTACCGGTTCTTCTTGGATGGGAGGCAAGGTTTTACCGATTATTCCACTGTCGTGCCTTCAGGCGGGTGGAGGTCGGGTTTCCGCGCATCTAGGAGAGCCAAGGGGCTGGTGGTGGTCGAGTAGTTGACACGTCGTTACTTGCCGTTCAAAAAAAAAAACTCTCTCTTGTCTAGCATTTAGTGTTAAAATATCTTTCAATGACAAGTACGTGTGCATGAAACAAAAAAAATCATACATATATGGACATGCATTGAATGCGAAAATGAATAAGTGGATACCTATTAATTGATAGAAACTAGAATTAAGCACCCTGCTTTGCGGCAGCGGTGTAAAACCATGTCAAATAGAACAAATGTCACATAACCGTGAGCGACAACCAATGCTAAAGTTGTTGCGTTTTAAAGCAAAAAAATAGACCGAAACGTAGAACATATAAAAAATAACTAAGTCGATCTAAGACCCACGCGTTGTGACGAACCTGTCAAATGAGAAAAAATAGACGTAAAAACTTTGAATCACACATAGACGTTGCGCTGTGTTAACTCACAAAATTATGAACGAAACGTAAAAACGTTGAACCACACACGCACTGTGCATCGTGTTAACTTGCAAATTTAGTACGAAACGTAAAATGAAAATTTACGAAAGATGGAAAATATAGGGGATCAAAGTTGAAAGTAAAAAAGTTGTGTGGTTAAATTGCAAAAGATGAAAAGTTTTGGGTTAAAATTAAAAATTCAATTTTGTGAGGTTAAAATTGCAAGAAACCAAAACATAGAACATATAAAAAATAACTAAATCGATCAATGACTCACGCGTTGTGACGAAGCTGTAAGATGAAAAACAATAGACGTAAAAACCTTGAATTAAACATAGACGTTGTGTCGTAAATTATGAACGAAATGTAAAAACGTTAAACCACCCAAGCACGTTGCTCCGTGATAACTCGTAGAATTTAGTACGAAACGTAAATCGAGAATTTACGAAAGATGAAAAGTAGAAATGTTGTAAGGTTAAATTGTAAAAGAAGAAAAGTTTTGGCTTTGAAGTGAACGGAATCAATTTTGTAAGTTAAATTTGCAACAATAGAAAGATTTAGGTTAAAAAGTAAAATTATATATATATAGGGGTCCGCTAAAATGAAAACCACCTCCAGTTGTAAGAACCATGGGAACTACACCGTACGGGGCGAGTTGGACCAATTTTTTTTTTTCATAAACGTAGATGCGTGTATTATAAACACATTTATAAAAAAAAATCAAACAAAAAAATGTCGTGTGTGTAGTTTTGTTTGTGTTTACGGGTACCGTAAATTTTAAACCAAATTTACGGTACCCGTAAACCCAAACTTGTGGTGCTCAAAACTACACACACGACATTTTTTTTTAATTTTTTTTTACAAATGTGTTTATAATATACGCATCTACGTTTATGGAAAAAAAAATTTGGTCCACCTCGCCCCGTAAGGTGTAGTTCTCACAGTTCTTACAACTAGAGGTGGTTTTCATTTTAGCGGTCCCCTATATATATATATATATATATATATATATATATATATATATATATATATATATATATATAGGATTAGGTTCAAACGTGAACAAAATTCCAAGAGTGAACTACGTGAACTGATCTTGGCCCTTGATTTTTATGATCTTGAGATATTTAGTGAATGGCAAGATGGTAATTATTTGGTTATTTGTTACTATTTAATTAAATGAATAAGGGTATATGTGTAATTTACATTTTAACTTGATTCCATAAATCTTGTTTCTCTCTCATAGAATTTAAAGTTTCTTCAATAACCAACTCTCTCTCACCCCTTATTTTTTGTTCTAAATAAAACCCTAGACACAGCCGCACAAACTCTTTGCCCTTCTCCCCCATCCCTCGAATCTCCAGCCACCGGATTCTAGCCACCGTCGATGATTCCGGCCCCGTTATTCTGGCCGACCATATCTTAAACCCCATCTTGTTCCATCCTCTGTTACATCACATAACAAAACACCCTGTCCCCATCTCTTCTCTCGCTGCTCTCTCTCTCTCTCTCTCTCTCTCTTTGCCTCTAGATGACCGCCAGCCACCACTCTTGGTGGCGGCGCCCAACGAAACAGCGGCGGTAGCCACAACAGGTGATGTTGGAGGAGGTAACATCGGGTCGTGTTTCAACAGCAGAGATTGATTTAGGCATTTAGCTTGTCTTTGTTTATTTTTTCTTCTATATTTTTTTATCATCTAATATTCCGTAGGCTGATATGGTGGAAGAAATTTCAAAATTAAAGTCATTTTTAAAAGAAATTACAGAATATTCAGTGAAGGAAGAAGCGGCTGCAGATGTAGAAATTGGTAAACTTCCTCAACCGGTTGCTACATATATCATATATAAAAGCCTTTTACACTGGAAATATCTTGAAGCTGAAAGAACTAGCGTATTTGATCATCTTATTCAGGTGATCAGTTATGCTATAGAGGTATGTTGTTTTAGTCTTTATCTCCAATGAGTATTATAATATATATTTTTTATGAAAACATTTAACATGCATCTTTTGGCATACGTTATTTTCCAATTGGTTCTCTACCACATCCACTTTGCTCTGTTTTTAATCAGTTTTTTTTTTCCAATTTTTTGATTTTGCTCTGTTTTTAATGCGATGTACATATGTGTATTCTGATTTTACTCTGTTTTTAATGCGATGTACACATGCGTATTCTGATTTTTCTCTGTTTTTAATGCGATTACACATGTGTATTCTGATTTTGCTCTGTTTTTAACGCGATGTACACATGTGTATTCGGATTTTGCTATGATTTTAATGTGATGTACACATGTGTATAGCGTATGTTTTTGTGATATCTCATAATTTTTTGAGTATTGAATGTGTAAAGTTGTTGATGTACACTTGTGGATTATGCAAAGTATTAGTTACTGAGTTTTTTTTTTTTTTTTTGTGCTATTATAGGAGTTGTTGTTAACGAGAAAAGTGGAGATGGAAGGTCGATAAGGATGATTCACGTATGAGGTCAATAAGGATGATTCACGTATGTTTGTTTGCTTGGTCGATAAGGATGATTCAGCATACAACGTGACGAATAGTTGTAAAAGATTATGTTTTTTGTTTTTCCGATTATGTTGGGTTTATTGTTTTCACGAAACTGGAACTTGTAATTGTATGTTTTTTTGTTTGGTTTGGCAAACATTATGGGACTTGTAATTTGTTAAATATAAAATAGTTTTACAGGTTTTGTTTCTATGTATGTATTATGCAGCTAATTACACATATGTACGATGCTGAGTACACATGTGTACTGTTCTATTAATATCCAAGTACACATGTGTATACCTTTGAAATATGAAGGTCACGTGAATCTTAAATATCAAAATTTGAATTCTGGTGATGAAATCTGAAATAAAAATTGAAATTGAAATCTTGTGATTTGTTGTTTGTTTTGATAATTATCTTATTAAAAAATAAAAGATAATGTGGATAATGAATTTTAAATAGGAAAGATGTAACTTAATTCAATTATTAAAATAATGATTTAAATCTAATTTTTTATATAATTACAATCCTACCCTTAACAACTAAAAAGGAAATCAAGGGTCCAGGTCTGTTCACGCAGTTCACTCTTGAGAGGTTGTTCACGCTGGAACCCTACCCTATATATATATATTGAAAACTACCCAAAGGATATGGTATAACACCATATGCATACAAAAGTTACTAAATAATAGTATATAAATTGGGTTAGGGCCGGGTAAGATATCGGTAATGCCCATCTTAATTTTCTTTATTTATTTAATTATTTAAGTGTTTGTTTTAACAGTTTAAATTATACCAAAATTCGTCTTTGTTTGGCTTAAACTCTAATGAAACACAACCTAACTTTAATAATTTTGTCAATTAGACCTAACCCCTCACCCATTTAAGTGCTTAGATTAAGTTATATGTATGATAAACCAGATCTTGATGTAATTTCTTTTTCGTTAAACATTTCTTTATATGTATATAATATAATGTAAACTAAAAGGTGATCCCAGTTGAGACACAATGCGGTGTTCCATCGAGAATGAGAAAAAGGGAAATTCTAGAGATAAGAAAAAGGATTCTTGGAATTAGGGTTTTGTGGGCATATTACAATACAATGGGTGTAACTTTTAATTCTCATTATACAGTTTTTGATTCCTGTATCGAAGTCGATGTTTTGACTTGCCCCATCTCAATCCACATTCCACACCCTTGCCCGAATTCTAATATTTTATCAATATATT
Source organism: Helianthus tuberosus (assembly GCA_030545235.1). Classification (NCBI taxonomy): domain Eukaryota; kingdom Viridiplantae; phylum Streptophyta; class Magnoliopsida; order Asterales; family Asteraceae; genus Helianthus; species Helianthus tuberosus. The sequence continues at coordinate 83,610,107 of CM060380.1, forward strand.
ATCATTTGTCATCATTATAACTAATAATATATAATATCTTATTTCAAATCATCGTCAGTGTTATTCTATGATTATAATTATATTTGTTTATTTTAAAGATATATTTATTTTATTTTACATGCAATATAAAAAATAGATAGATTAAAAGGAATAATATATAATTCCGTTATTGACAATCATTTCTTAAACCTATGAAGTCCAGACATGACGCCCGGAGCTTTCAAAAGCCCATTTAGGGTTTGTCTTCAATGAATGCCAATGAAAACTGGATGGACACTACTACACAAACTGATATTTGCTACAGAAAATAAAAATTTGTCACAACTTAATTTGCGACGGTCCTACCTAAGACCTTATTTTGGTAGGTTTAGCTATGAATTTAAAGGCTTCTAGTCAAACCGTAAATAACAGTTTTTATAATTGTAAACCAAAACTACAACGTTGAATTTTGAAACCGAACCTAAGCAAACTAAACCAAACTGTTAATAAGGGATTGAATTCGGTTTTGCTTTCATGGTTTTTCTATAACTTATTGGGTATTGATACAAGTTTTCCTAAAAGAAGCCTATATTATAAAAAACTTTGTCTAAAATAAAGCCTAAATTATAAAGAAAGCTAGAGAGATGCAAGGTGTCCACTGGTGAGCAAGTTTTTAGGACAGGCGCATAATAGTGGGACCGTTGAACCAAATATTATAAAACAACTTTGTCTAAAATAAAAGTGGTGATGAACAGTAAGTATAATTTTTAAGTATTTATTTTCTAAATTTTAATAGTATTTTAATTATTATTTAATTTAATTTTATTTGAACTTAAAATAACTCCAACTGTTTAAGTATTTGTTTTTTAAATTTAATAATAGTTTTTTTTAACTAATTTGATTCAAACTTAAAAAAAACTAATTCCATATACGTTTAATTTTTTAACATTCGGCGGTACGTTACCGCAAGCACTGGATTGGTATCGATTCGGTTTGTCAAAGTTGTATAAATGAAAAAACTTCGAAACCAAAAACCATAAAAATGGATACCGGTAATGCTACCTATATTTTTTTTATATGAATATTAACTCCTTATAAATAGTACCATTAAATAATAAGCAGCGGTTTCTTATTTTTTGTTTTTAATTATTTTAGTTTTCAAATGAGTGTTCTATATTGAATATCTATTAAACCAATTGTTTTTATCATTACTTAAATTTAAGTATAATCAAGTTGGCAAGTATTTAATAGTGAAATGAATATATATCTTAGTAACAAAAATCAAGTTATATATATTTGGTCAAATTATAAATAAGTTATATGTATAATTGTTTTTCTTCATAATCGTGACGAATCGAACAATACCGTACGAACAACATAGGTACCGGGATTCCTTTTTATGCTATTTCGATGTTCCTACCAGGTTGGTGATGAACCGATTCGATTCCGACCAAACAACATTGGTTCTGGTAACATCGTCTATGGTTGCTACTATTTATACCTGTATAAGTTTAGTCGAAGACGGAGTTGTATTCACCCATACGTTCGTTTTTGTTTCTTTCGATTGTGATATCGAGTGCCCGTATTGTACCAGTTTCATAATGAACTGAACCAATATCCACGAAAAATTAATCTGCCGCAAAGCACGGAGAAATCCAATGTATATACATATGAATACATAGCTGTGATGAATAGTAATTGTATATTTTGAGTATTTGCTTTTTTGTAATTTTTTATTTATTATTGTTTGATTTTTTAGTAATTTATTTAATATATATAATTGGAAAGTGGCTATGAATAGTGTGCATGAATGGTGATTAAGCTTTTTTAGTAATTGTTTTTATTTTTTAGTAATATTTTATCTATTATTCATTTGATTTTTAGTAATAAATGGTAACTAATAATTGTTATGTATTACATTCGTTGACTTAAAAAAATCTAAATTTGCATCTATCTTTTTTAACACTCCAAGTTATTTGCCCGCACATTGTGATGGTACGTTATCGTGGTCATTGGATCGGTATCGATTCGGTTCGTTATAGTACCAGTATAATTCATGCACTCGGTGTAGAAATCAACACGTGTTTTACATCGACCGAAAACAGACACTGGTGTTCGAACAGTATCGATTGGTTCAAATTGTCAAGCTACTGGTACCGATATTCAATTATCGTCACATATAAAGTTGTATAAATGAAAACTTTTTGAAACTGGAAACCATAAAATAAATACAGGCATCAATACCAATATTGTTTGGTATGGTACGCTAGAGATACAATGTTAGTTTATCGAAAGAAAAAACAATAAAAATAAATACCGCTACAAAACAACGTTGTTCGTACGGTTCACTAAGACAGCGACACGATATATGTTATCAAACAAGAAACAATAAAACTTATTACATACGGTACCGATGTTGTTTAGTTTGATACGATATGGTAGCGATACAATCTTAATATAGCAAATGTTGGTACTGTAACGAATCAAACAGATACCAACTGAATTTCCACCGCGAAGCGTGGGAGAATGTCTAAATGTCATGGAAATCATGTAGGAGGTAGGAAGAACATGTCTTCCATTTAGGCACCTCTAAGTGTTCACCACTACACTTGATGTAAAAACATTAAAGGAGGGTCATGAACTACAAGTAATACAAGAATATTAAACACTAATCTATAAGAAATCATCAAGCAATGTGTGGATTTTATGTAAGACAACCCAAGTTAATCTCTAATCACACATACATCAAGTCTTGGACTTGAACATCACTTGTGGGTTAAACCCTTGACAAAATAGAAAGTTTGTGAGGATTAATCCTCTGATTTTGATTGTCTCAACCTTGTTTTTAAGCCTAACTAACCATAGAAGTGGTTATAAGCATTAGGACATAGGTTTGAGATGAGGTAGACTCAAGTTGAACAAGTTTAGTAAAAGTTTAATCAACACAGAAACAATCCATGAACTTTGGAGTCTTTTTGGCGACGTTCCAAGGACTGGTTTCCTGTGGAACACCCATGGAATCGAAGGTAAGGTCAATCCAAGCACATAGGAAAAAGAATGAGGTAAATTGGATAAGAAACGAGTGAGTTATGCTCACTTTTGTGAAGATGTAACAATCTGCTCGAACCTTCTGATGTTGCAGCTGATTATGGCGATTTGAGGGTGATTAGGAGAGTTTGAAAAGTGATTTTAGCTTCGAGAAGGCCTTGGTTATATAGGGTTTGAAGGTGGTTAGTGGTTGGGAGTTTTAAATAGAGAAAACACACTTTAACAACCAACTAACACACTAAAATGGCCAATCCCGTAACAAGAAACATGCTGGCTGCACTGGCCTCTGGCGGGGCGCGAGAGAGGACCAGGGGGAGGTCGTGGGGCGCCAGAGACCATCACGTTTGCAATTCAAGTTTCAGAAATGACATTTTGGTCCCTTGAGTTTATATTTTAGGGTTTTAAGGTATTTTAAGGGTATTTTATGTCATTTAAACATAGTTTAAGGGTAAATCAAGTATAGAGAACATCAACCAAGTATAATTAAGCGTATGAATGTCGTATTTAAGTATCGTATGCATACAAAACACGTATTAATAGCATGTTTCACGTATTTGCAAGTTTGGCACATAATTTCCAAGAACTTTGAATATGTATCAATTATTTCACGAAATTGAATGTATGAGCATGTATAAAGTATGTACTGTCACACCCCTTTCTGCGGCGGAAGTACGAGGTGTGATCATAAAAGGTTCTCATTGCATACGAAAGGTAAACATACTACATGCTCAAAAATAACTTCAAACATTACATTACTGAAAACATATGTCAAGTGTTTACAACACGAGATAGCATATTGTCTTAAAAGTCACAACTTTATTTAACGATAAACAAAGCGACATCCACGAGCATGAGTAAGACCACACGCACATCCATCCTAGTTACCTGAAATACATGTGAGTTTTGGAAAAACGTCAACATAATGTTGGTGTGAATTCATGCAGTTTTTGTATTTCACGTTTGTATACTTTGTATGAAAACATAGTTTGTGTCATGTATAAATCAAGTTTTCATATATAAATCAAGTATCCATGTGTACACCACGTACTCATGTATGATTCAAGTTTTTCTTGAGTACCCCACGTACTCAAGTATAATTCCCGTCTTCTTGAGTACCCCACGTACTCAAGTATAATTCAAGTTTTTCTTGAGTACCCCACGTACTTCAAGTATTAATCAAGTTTTAGTATGGTATGAATTTTATGTAAATAAAGTATTCCTGTAAGTATCAGGACTTGTTAATGGGTTGCAAGGCCATTAACATGTGACACGACATAGGAAGTCACCAAACCTTAGGCATTTTTCTAGTTGGCATATTCTGAGACACAAAAGCACTACTCGATACTCGCCCTCACCGAGAGTGTGGCTGCCCGGCACCCGTTAGATCTAACCTTTTGTTCTGCAGTCTAGGTATATTGTTGATTAATGGTGCTTATGTACCCTATTCGTGACACGATCTCTCGTATCATTTCTCATAACGCATCATACTTGGTACTCGTCCTCACCAAGTGCGCTTCTTGTATTCTTATATCTCGTCACACTTGGTACTCATTCTCACCAAGTGTGCTTCTTGTTATCATACCATTTGTAAACATAATAATATTTGTACATGTATTTCACCCCCGAAGTTATAAAAAATGAAAACAGTTAAAGAAAAAGGGGAGCATGAACTCACAACTTTGCGTTCCTTGCGTCGTAAACTTCACCGGATTTGCTTAATTAACGTCGTGACCTATACGCATTTTCTTAACGTTAGTCACTAGACTTGTGTCGCACAAGTACAGTCACTCTCTTTTGTATTTGTTTTGTTGTGTTAAAAATATTTTATATTTTTAACTAAGTGTCTTACTTATATTATTTTCTCAAAAATTAATATAAGTATCTCGTGTTTTGCACCTTGCACCCGAATTATGTATCTTGTATCTTGTATGTGTATTTTTGTGTTTATACTACTCATGAGTATTTAGTGTATTTTTAAGTCTTAATACACTAGCACGTATAACACATACTATATACACTTAGCACAAAAGTTGGTGATCAAATAATATATATTTTTCTCTCAAAAATATACATACTTAACATAAATTTTAATCTTGAAGAAATCATCATTTCTTATCACCAAAAATTAGGGAAACCTTGGTAATATTTTTAAATACATTTTTAGGGAATAAGTTTCTCAAAAAATTATATTTTCTAAGTGTCAAAATTTATAGAAATTTTGACAGAGTTTCCCCTAAAAATGGAGGTTTCCCATGTTTTCAAAACATGTGTTTATTTTCTTTTAAATCAACAACAATCTCAACAATACAATCTTTATTTATCAAACTTGTCAAACCAAGCATATATCACAACTTATGAACTTGAAAGTTTGTAAAAATATGTAGTAAGTTACTAACATATTTAGTGGGTCTTGTTATCTTTAAAAATAAGTTTAGTTTCTGAAAAACTTCATTCTTAAAGATCTTGAAGTTTCACAACTTCTAGTCATGATTTACCAAACATATTTCTTGTTAAATTTTTCTTGCGACACAAGTGTTTACACACTTGCTTATTCACTAAAATGCTTTTAGTTTATGTAAGGTCCAGGTTTTAACAAAACTAGCATTTTCCGCTTGGTTCTTCCGAAAAACCACTTGTAGATCTTTAGATCTACATGTTTAGAGTCTTATTTTACCAGAAAAATTACTTTTACTCAAGTTCATGTTTCATGAGTGGAAGGGTTCATCATCTTTCACATCTCTAGCACTAACATACTACTAGTTCATGTTCTTGAACATGATCTAGTATGGTTAGATGACGATCCATCCCACTACTAGCAACAAACAACATCAAATATTCACAACAAAGCAAGATTTACACCATTAGTTTCTTTTTATCCATCTAGTTCATCATTCTTTCAAGACTTTTAGTTTTGATCTTGTGTGTTCTTGAGTTTTAACCATTAAATCACCTATTAACCACTTTAAACAAGAACAAGAGGGTGTCTAGAAGCACTTACTACTAGCTCGAGGCTAGGGAAGAAACAAGACGTAAACAAGGTGGATAAAAGAAATGTAGAGAGGTTCTTGAGTTTCCGAAAGCACCGAGCCTCCTTGTATGATCTCTTGCACACTTGTATGTATAAGAAATGGTTGTACAAGAACTTGATGATGGATGTGTAGTGGTGATGGTGTTCGGCCGTGACCAAGCCAAGAGAGAAAGAGGAGAGTGAGTTTTTGGTTGATGTGTGTTTATGAAGCTCTTAACTCTTAGGTTAATTTATAATCCAATATCACTAATATCCTCCATGTAATGTGTTACCTTGATATCCAACACTAGAGATTTAAACAATCAAGGAAGGACAAGGGTGTGTCCCACCCTTGGAACCGTCAAATGAGGGGGGGGGGGGGGGTATGGGTTGGGTGGTGATGCTTAAGTTACAAGCTAGTTAGTTTCTAATGACATTAGTTAGCATATTAAGTGTGATATGTAATATAAGATATGTTAGGGTGTTCGGGGACCCTAACCAGCTCAGAAAAGTAAAAACAATGCTTCTAGCATTATTTTGGTGTTCCGGGTAATGCCCGGTTGTTCGGTTAGATACCGGTTCGTTAAAGTGCCAAATTGCACCGTTTAGCGTCTTTTAAGTATTCTTTTGTAATACTTTTGATTCCCGACACTTAGGGAAATATTCTGGATGACAAAACGAAATTTCTGCATAATATTCATATGTTTAAATGCTGATTTGAGCTGAATTTATTAAAATTCTGCACTTAAAGTGCGTTTCGGGTGCTTTTTAGTGCGTATTTTAGCTTCCGTAAGGTATATATGTAAACCCTTGTATGTATTCTTGGGTTTTAATGTATTCTTTTCGTTGGACCTACACCTAGGCTCCAATTTTAATGTCTGACTGCTTTCTGCAGTTCTGTTGACACAGTGTCTCTTACCGGTGCGTTTACTTAGTATTTCTGACGCAACGCTCTCGTTTATGCCTAAAGCAATATTTTGTAGTATACAACGTGCATGAATTCACTTGTTTAGCATGTAATCAGTCAATGCTGACATTTAAGCACATAATTGCAGTCATTAAATAACAATTAAAGTGTACGGAAATTACCGGTGTGGTGCCAGTTGTCACATGTACAACATGAAATTAAAGAAATACAAGTTTTATTTATGATCCAAGTCTCGGATTTTACAACGATTACAAAGAAAGAATGATTACAAGAACACAAGACTTCCAAAAATAGAAATACAAACAAGACTTTCTATTTATGGAAAGTATGAAGAAGCAGGGCGTTACAGTCTCCCCTCTTTTAGGGAATTTCGTCCCGAAATTTAGGAAGAAATAGCGAAAAGATATGGATACTTCGTCTTCATTTCACTCTTGAGTTCCCAAGTAAATTCAGTGCCATGTTTTCCTTCCCATCGAACCTTAACGACAGGAATTTTACTGCGCCTCAATAACTTGACTCCTTGATCCATGATTTTGACTGGTTTTTCCACAAAATTCAAGGTCTCATTGACTTGTAGGTCCTCGAGTGGAACTTGAAGTCCTTCGTCAGCTAGACACTTCTTTAGATTGGATACGTGAAAGACAGGGTGCACATTGTTGAGTTCTTCAGGCAGGTCCATTCTATACGCAACCTTGCCAATCCTTTCGAGGATCTTGAAAGGACCAACGTAGCGAGGTGCGAGTTTCCCTTTCTTGCCAAATTGAACCATGCCTTTCCAAGGGGATACCTTGAGAAGTACGAAGTCACCTGTCTCGAATTCCAAGGGTATGCGACGCTTGTCGACGTAACTCTTTTGTCGGCTTCTGGCTTTCAGTAAATTATCTCGAACCTGTAAAATCTTGTCCGTCGCTTCTTGTATAAGCTTAGGACTAGTGAATTGAGATTCACCAATCTCGTGCCAACAAATAGGCGAACGGCACTTGCGACCATACAATGCTTCGAAAGGTTCCATTTGAATACTCGCATGATAACTGTTATTGTACGAGAATTCGACCAAAGGCAAGTGTGAATCCCAGTTGCCACCAAAATCTATTACACAGGAACGAAGCATATCCTCTAATGTTTGGATAGTGCGCTCGGTTTGACCGTCAGACTGAGGATGAAAAGCAGTGCTAAGGTTAAGAACAGTACCCATAGCAGATTGAAAGGTTTGCCAAAGACGAGATGTAAAACGAGCATCACGATCGAAAATGATGTCAATGGGGATACCATGACGACAAATGATCTCTTCAGTGTAGATTCTAGCCAATTTCTCGACTTTAAAATCTTCATGAATGGGAAGAAAATGAGCTGATTTGGTCAGTCGATCAACGATCACCCAAATACTGTCATGACCAGAAGAAGTACGAGGGAGCTTAGTGATAAAATCCATGGCGATGCTCTCCCATTTCCAGACGGGAATTTCTGGCTGTTCGAGCAAACCAGAGGGACGTTGATGTTCAGCTTTTACCTTTGAACAAGTGAGACACTTCGCAACATAAGAGGCGATATCTCTCTTCATTCCAGGCCACCAGTAAGACGTACACATATCCTGGTACATCTAGTCAGTGCCAGGATGAATGGAATACTTCGATTTGTGTGCCTCCTTCATCAGAAAGTCTCGAAGGTTTTCGCGATTAGGAATCCAGATACGATTGTGATAGTATAGAATACCATCGGGTTTAGATATGAGATCTTGCTCCATAGTGCCTCGTATCTCGACAGTGATATTGCCTTCATTAATAGAGGCATATTGGGCTTCACAAATACGGTTCTGAAGGTCGTTAATGAGTTGGAGACAACGAATACTCTTCACATGAGTTTTACGACTAAGAACGTCGGCCACTACATTCGCCTTACCAGGATGGTAGCGAATGTCGTAGTCGTAGTCGTTTAAAATCTTCATTTAGGTACCTCTAAATGTCATGGAAATCATGTAGGAGGTAGGAAGAACATGTCTTCCATTTAGGCACCTCTAAGTGTTCACCACTACACTTGATGTAAAAACATTAAAGGAGGGTCATGAACTACAAGTAATACAAGAATATTAAACACTAATCTATAAGAAATCATCAAGCAATGTGTGGATTTTATGTAAGACAACCCAAGTTAATCTCTAATCACACATACATCAAGTCTTGGACTTGAACATCACTTGTGGGTTAAACCCTTGACAAAATAGAAAGTTTGTGAGGATTAATCCTCTGATTTTGATTGTCTCAACCTTGTTTTTAAGCCTAACTAACCATAGAAGTGGTTATAAGCATTAGAACATAGGTTTGAGATGAGGTAGACTCAAGTTGAACAAGTTTAGTAAAAGTTTAATCAACACAGAAACAATCCATGAACTTTGGAGTCTTTTTGGCGACGTTCCAGGGACTGGTTTCCTGTGGAACACCCATGGAATCGAAGGTAAGGTCAATACAAGCACATAGGAAAAAGAATGAGGTAAAACGGATAAGAAACGAGTGAGTTATGCTCACTTTTGTGAAGATGTAACAATCTGCTCGAACCTTCTGATGTTGCAGCTGATTATGGCGATTTGAGGGTGATTAGGAGAGTTTGAAAAGTTATTTTAGCTTGGAGAAGGCCTTGGTTATATAGGGTTTGAAGGTGGTTAGTGGTTGGGAGTTTTAAATAGAGAAAACACACTTTAACAACCAACTAACACACTAAAATGGCCAATCCCGTAACAAGAAACATGCTGGCTGCACTGGCCTCTGGCGGGGCGCGAGAGAGGACCAGGGGGAGGTCGTGGGGCGCCAGAGACCATCACGTCTGCAATTCAAGTTTCAGAAATGACATTTTGGTCCCTTGAGTTTATATTTTAGGGTTTTAAGGTATTTTAAGGGTATTTTATGTCATTTAAACATAGTTTAAGGGTAAATCAAGTATAGAGAACATCAACCAAGTATAATTAAGCGTATGAATGTCGTATTTAAGTATCGTATGCATACAAAACACGTATTAATAGCATGTTTCACGTATTTGCAAGTTTGGCACATAATTTCCAAGAACTTTGAATATGTATCAATTATTTCACGAAATTGAATGTATGAGCATGTATAAAGTATGTACTGTCACACCCCTTTCTGCGGCGGAAGCACGAGGTGTGATCATAAAAGGTTCTCATTGCATACGAAAGGTAAACATACTACATGCTCAAAAATAACTTCAAACATTACATTACTGAAAACATATGTCAAGTGTTTACAACACGAGATAGCATATTGTCTTAAAAGTCACAACTTTATTTAACGATAAACAAAGCGACATCCACGAGCATGAGTAAGACCACACGCACATCCATCCTAGTTACCTGAAATACATGTGAGTTTTGGAAAAACGTCAACATAATGTTGGTGTGAATTCATGCAGTTTTTGTATTTCACGTTTCTATACTTTGTATGAAAACATAGTTTGTGTCATGTATAAATCAAGTTTTCATATATAAATCAAGTATCCATGTGTACACCACGTACTCATGTATGATTCAAGTTTTTCTTGAGTACCCCACGTACTCAAGTATAATTCCCGTCTTCTTGAGTACCCCACGTACTCAAGTATAATTCAAGTTTTTCTTGAGTACCCCACGTACTTCAAGTATTAATCAAGTTTTAGTATGGTATGAATTTTATGTAAATAAAGTATTCCTGTAAGTATCAGGACTTGTTAATGGGTTGCAAGGCCATTAACATGTGACACGACATAGGAAGTCACCAAACCTTAGGCATTTTTCTAGTTGGCATATTCTGAGACACAAAAGCACTACTCGATACTCGCCCTCACCGAGAGTGTGGCTGCCCGGCACCCGTTAGATCTAACCTTTTGTTCTGCGGTCTAGGTATATTGTTGATTAATGGTGCTTATGTACCCTATTCGTGACACGATCTCTCGTATCATTTCTCATAACGCATCATACTTGGTACTCGTCCTCACCAAGTGCGCTTCTTGTATTCTTATATCTCGTCACACTTGGTACTCATTCTCACCAAGTGTGCTTCTTGTTATCATACCATTTGTAAACATAATAATATTTGTACATGTATTTCACCCCCGAAGTTATAAAAAATGAAAACAGTTAAAGAAAAAGGGGAGCATGAACTCACAACTTTGCGTTCCTTGCGTCGTAAACTTCACCGGATTTGCTTAATTAACGTCGTGACCTATACGCATTTTCTTAACGTTAGTCACTAGACTTGCGTCGCACAAGTACAGTCACTCTCTTTTGTATTTGTTTTGTTGTGTTAAAAATATTTTATATTTTTAACTAAGTGTCTTACTTATATTATTTTCTCAAAAATTAATATAAGTATCTCGTGTTTTGCACCTTGCCCCCGAATTATGTATCTTGTATCTTGTATGTGTATTTTTGTGTTTATACTACTCATGAGTATTTAGTGTATTTTTAAGTCTTAATACACTAGCACGTATAACACATACTATATACACTTAGCACAAAAGTTGGTGATCAAATAATATATATTTTTCTCTCAAAAATATACATACTTAACATAAATTTTAATCTTGAAGAAATCATCATTTCTTATCACCAAAAATTAGGGAAACCTTGGTAATATTTTTAAATACATTTTTAGGGAATAAGTTTCTCAAAAAATTATATTTTCTAAGTGTCAAAATTTATAGAAATTTTGACAGAGTTTCCCCTAAAAATGGAGGTTTCCCATGTTTTCAAAACATGTGTTTATTTTCTTTTAAATCAACAACAATCTCAACAATACAATCTTTATTTATCAAACTTGTCAAACCAAGCATATATCACAACTTATGAACTTGAAAGTTTGTAAAAATATGTAGTAAGTTACTAACATATTTAGTGGGTCTTGTTATCTTTAAAAATAAGTTTAGTTTCTGAAAAAACTTCATTCTTAAAGATCTTGAAGTTTCACAACTTCTAGTCATGATTTACCAAACATATTTCTTGTTAAATTTTTCTTGCGACACAAGTGTTTACACACTTGCTTATTCACTAAAATGCTTTTAGTTTATGTAAGGTCCAGGTTTTAACAAAACTAGCATTTTCCGCTTGGTTCTTCCGAAAAACCACTTGTAGATCTTTAGATCTACATGTTTAGAGTCTTATTTTACCAGAAAAATTACTTTTACTCAAGTTCATGTTTCATGAGTGGAAGGGTTCATCATCTTTCACATCTCTAGCACTAACATACTACTAGTTCATGTTCTTGAACATGATCTAGTATGGTTAGATGACGATCCATCCCACTACTAGCAACAAACAACATCAAATATTCACAACAAAGCAAGATTTACACCATTAGTTTCTTTTTATCCATCTAGTTCATCATTCTTTCAAGACTTTTAGTTTTGATCTTGTGTGTTCTTGAGTTTTAACCGTTAAATCACCTATTAACCACTTTAAACAAGAACAAGAGGGTGTCTAGAAGCCCTTACTACTAACTCGAGGCTAGGGAAGAAACAAGACGTAAACAAGGTGGATAAAAGAAATGTAGAGAGGTTCTTGAGTTTCCGAAAGCACCGTGCCTCCTTGTATGATCTCTTGCACACTTGTATGTATAAGAAATGGTTGTACAAGAACTTGATGATGGATGTGTAGTGGTGATGGTGTTCGGCCGTGACCAAGCCAAGAGAGAAAGAGGAGAGTGAGTTTTTGGTTGATGTGTGTTTATGAAGCTCTTAACTCTTAGGTTAATTTATAATCCAATATCACTAATATCCTCCATGTAATGTGTTACCTTGATATCCAACACTAGAGATTTAAACAATCAAGGAAGGACAAGGGTGTGTCCCACCCTTGGAACCGTCAAATGAGGGGGGGGGGGGTATGGGTTGGGTGGTGATGTTTAAGTTACAAGCTAGTTAGTTTCTAATGACATTAGTTAGCATATTAAGTGTGATATGTAATATAAGATATGTTAGGGTGTTCGGGGACCCTAACCAGCTCAGAAAAGTAAAAACAATGCTTCTAGCATTATTTTGGTGTTCCGGGTAATGCCCGGTTGTTCGGTTAGATACCGGTTCGTTAAAGTGCCAAATTGCACCGTTTAGCGTCTTTTAAGTATTCTTTTGTAATACTTTTGATTCCCGACACTTAGGGAAATATTCTGGATGACAAAACGAAATTTCTGCATAATATTCATATGTTTAAATGCTGATTTGAGCTGAATTTATTAAAATTTTGCACTTAAAGTGCGTTTCGGGTGCTTTTTAGTGCGTATTTTAGCTTCCGTAAGGTATATATGTAAACCCTTGTATGTATTCTTGGGTTTTAATGTATTCTTTTCGTTGGACCTACACCTAGGCTCCAATTTTAATGTCTGACTGCTTTCTGCAGTTCTGTTGACACAGTGTGTCTTACCGGTGCGTTTACTTAGTATTTCTGACGCAACGCTCTCGTTTATGCCTAAAGCAATATTTTGTAGTATACAACGTGCATGAATTCACTTGTTTAGCATGTAATCAGTTAATGCTGACATTTAAGCACATAATTGCAGTCATTAAATAACAATTAAAGTGTACGGAAATTACCGGTGTGGTGCCAGTTGTCACATGTACAACATGAAATTAAAGAAATACAAGTTTTATTTATGATCCAAGTCTCGGATTTTACAACGATTACAAAGAAAGAATGATTACAAGAACACAAGACTTCCAAAAATAGAAATACAAACAAGACTTTCTATTTATGGAAAGTATGAAGAAGCAGGGCGGTACAGTCTCCCCTCTTTTAGGGAATTTCGTCCCGAAATTTAGGAAGAAATAGCGAAAAGATATGGATACTTCGTCTTCATTTCACTCTTGAGTTCCCAAGTAAATTCAGTGCCATGTTTTCCTTCCCATCGAACCTTAACGACAGGAATTTTACTGCGCCTCAATAACTTGACTCCTTGATCCATGATTTTGACTGGTTTTTCCACAAAATTCAAGGTCTCATTGACTTGTAGGTCCTCGAGTGGAACTTGAAGTCCTTCGTCAGCTAGACACTTCTTTAGATTGGATACGTGAAAGACAGGGTGCACATTGTTGAGTTCTTCAGGCAGGTCCATTCTATACGCAACCTTGCCAATCCTTTCGAGGATCTTGAAAGGACCAACGTAGCGAGGTGCGAGTTTCCCTTTCTTGCCAAATTGAACCATGCCTTTCCAAGGGGATACCTTGAGAAGTACGAAGTCACCTGTCTCGAATTCCAAGGGTATGCGACGCTTGTCGACGTAACTCTTTTGTCGGCTTCTGGCTTTCAGTAAATTATCTCGAACCTGTAAAATCTTGTCCGTCGCTTCTTGTATAAGCTTAGGACTAGTGAATTGAGATTCACCAATCTCGTGCCAACAAATAGGCGAACGGCACTTGCGACCATACAATGCTTCGAAAGGTTCCATTTGAATACTCGCATGATAACTGTTATTGTACGAGAATTCGACCAAAGGCAAGTGTGAATCCCAGTTGCCACCAAAATCTATTACACAGGAACGAAGCATATCCTCTAATGTTTGGATAGTGCGCTCGGTTTGACCGTCAGACTGAGGATGAAAAGCAGTGCTAAGGTTAAGAACAGTACCCATAGCAGATTGAAAGGTTTGCCAAAGACGAGATGTAAAACGAGCATCACGATCGAAAATGATGTCAATGGGGATACCATGACGACAAATGATCTCTTCAGTGTAGATTCTAGCCAATTTCTCGACTTTAAAATCTTCATGAATGGGAAGAAAATGAGCTGATTTGGTCAGTCGATCAACGATCACCCAAATACTGTCATGACCAGAAGAAGTACGAGGGAGCTTAGTGATAAAATCCATGGCGATGCTCTCCCATTTCCAGACGGGAATTTCTGGCTGTTCGAGCAAACCAGAGGGACGTTGATGTTCAGCTTTTACCTTTGAACAAGTGAGACACTTCGCAACATAAGAGGCGATATCTCTCTTCATTCCAGGCCACCAGTAAGACGTACACATATCCTGGTACATCTAGTCAGTGCCAGGATGAATGGAATACTTCGATTTGTGTGCCTCCTTCATCAGAAAGTCTCGAAGGTTTTCGCGATTAGGAATCCAGATACGATTGTGATAGTATAGAATACCATCGGGTTTAGATATGAGATCTTGCTCCATAGTGCCTCGTATCTCGACAGTGATATTGCCTTCATTAATAGAGGCATATTGGGCTTCACAAATACGGTTCTGAAGGTCGTTAATGAGTTGGAGACAACGAATACTCTTCACATGAGTTTTACGACTAAGAGCGTCGGCCACTACATTCGCCTTACCAGGATGGTAGCGAATGTCGTAGTCGTAGTCGTTTAAAATCTTCATTTAGGTACCTCTAAATGTCATGGAAATCATGTAGGAGGTAGGAAGAACATGTCTTCCATTTAGGCACCTCTAAGTGTTCACCACTACACTTGATGTAAAAACATTAAAGGAGGGTCATGAACTACAAGTAATACAAGAATATTAAACACTAATCTATAAGAAATCATCAAGCAATGTGTGGATTTTATGTAAGACAACCCAAGTTAATCTCTAATCACACATACATCAAGTCTTGGACTTGAACATCACTTGTGGGTTAAACCCTTGACAAAATAGAAAGTTTGTGAGGATTAATCCTCTGATTTTGATTGTCTCAACCTTGTTTTTAAGCCTAACTAACCATAGAAGTGGTTATAAGCATTAGAACATAGGTTTGAGATGAGGTAGACTCAAGTTGAACAAGTTTAGTAAAAGTTTAATCAACACAGAAACAATCCATGAACTTTGGAGTCTTTTTGGCGACGTTCCAGGGACTGGTTTCCTGTGGAACACCCATGGAATCGAAGGTAAGGTCAATACAAGCACATAGGAAAAAGAATGAGGTAAAACGGATAAGAAACGAGTGAGTTATGCTCACTTTTGTGAAGATGTAACAATCTGCTCGAACCTTCTGATGTTGCAGCTGATTATGGCGATTTGAGGGTGATTAGGAGAGTTTGAAAAGTTATTTTAGCTTGGAGAAGGCCTTGGTTATATAGGGTTTGAAGGTGGTTAGTGGTTGGGAGTTTTAAATAGAGAAAACACACTTTAACAACCAACTAACACACTAAAATGGCCAATCCCGTAACAAGAAACATGCTGGCTGCACTGGCCTCTGGCGGGGCGCGAGAGAGGACCAGGGGGAGGTCGTGGGGCGCCAGAGACCATCACGTCTGCAATTCAAGTTTCAGAAATGACATTTTGGTCCCTTGAGTTTATATTTTAGGGTTTTAAGGTATTTTAAGGGTATTTTATGTCATTTAAACATAGTTTAAGGGTAAATCAAGTATAGAGAACATCAACCAAGTATAATTAAGCGTATGAATGTCGTATTTAAGTATCGTATGCATACAAAACACGTATTAATAGCATGTTTCACGTATTTGCAAGTTTGGCACATAATTTCCAAGAACTTTGAATATGTATCAATTATTTCACGAAATTGAATGTATGAGCATGTATAAAGTATGTACTGTCACACCCCTTTCTGCGGCGGAAGCACGAGGTGTGATCATAAAAGGTTCTCATTGCATACGAAAGGTAAACATACTACATGCTCAAAAATAACTTCAAACATTACATTACTGAAAACATATGTCAAGTGTTTACAACACGAGATAGCATATTGTCTTAAAAGTCACAACTTTATTTAACGATAAACAAAGCGACATCCACGAGCATGAGTAAGACCACACGCACATCCATCCTAGTTACCTGAAATACATGTGAGTTTTGGAAAAACGTCAACATAATGTTGGTGTGAATTCATGCAGTTTTTGTATTTCACGTTTGTATACTTTGTATGAAAACATAGTTTGTGTCATGTATAAATCAAGTTTTCATATATAAATCAAGTATCCATGTGTACACCACGTACTCATGTATGATTCAAGTTTTTCTTGAGTACCCCACGTACTCAAGTATAATTCCCGTCTTCTTGAGTACCCCACGTACTCAAGTATAATTCAAGTTTTTCTTGAGTACCCCACGTACTTCAAGTATTAATCAAGTTTTAGTATGGTATGAATTTTATGTAAATAAAGTATTCCTGTAAGTATCAGGACTTGTTAATGGGTTGCAAGGCCATTAACATGTGACACGACATAGGAAGTCACCAAACCTTAGACATTTTTCTAGTTGGCATATTCTGAGACACAAAAGCACTACTCGATACTCGCCCTCACCGAGAGTGTGGCTGCCCGGCACCCGTTAGATCTAACCTTTTGTTCTGCGGTCTAGGTATATTGTTGATTAATGGTGCTTATGTACCCTATTCGTGACACGATCTCTCGTATCATTTCTCATAACGCATCATACTTGGTACTCGTCCTCACCAAGTGCGCTTCTTGTATTCTTATATCTCGTCACACTTGGTACTCATTCTCACCAAGTGTGCTTCTTGTTATCATACCATTTGTAAACATAATAATATTTGTACATGTATTTCACCCCCGAAGTTATAAAAAATGAAAACAGTTAAAGAAAAGGGGAGCATGAACTCACAACTTTGCGTTCCTTGCGTCGTAAACTTCACCGGATTTGCTTAATTAACGTCGTGACCTATACGCATTTTCTTAACGTTAGTCACTAGACTTGCGTCGCACAAGTACAGTCACTCTCTTTTGTATTTGTTTTGTTGTGTTAAAAATATTTTATATTTTTAACTAAGTGTCTTACTTATATTATTTTCTCAAAAATTAATATAAGTATCTCGTGTTTTGCACCTTGCACCCGAATTATGTATCTTGTATCTTGTATGTGTATTTTTGTGTTTATACTACTCATGAGTATTTAGTGTATTTTTAATTCTTAATACACTAGCACGTATAACACATACTATATACACTTAGCACAAAAGTTGGTGATCAAATAATATATATTTTTCTCTCAAAAATATACATACTTAACATAAATTTTAATCTTGAAGAAATCATCATTTCTTATCACCAAAAATTAGGGAAACCTTGGTAATATTTTTAAATACATTTTTAGGGAATAAGTTTCTCAAAAAATTATATTTTCTAAGTGTCAAAATTTATAGAAATTTTGACAGAGTTTCCCCTAAAAATGGAGGTTTCCCATGTTTTCAAAACATGTGTTTATTTTCTTTTAAATCAACAACAATCTCAACAATACAATCTTTATTTATCAAACTTGTCAAACCAAGCATATATCACAACTTATGAACTTGAAAGTTTGTAAAAATATGTAGTAAGTTACTAACATATTTAGTGGGTCTTGTTATCTTTAAAAATAAGTTTAGTTTCTGAAAAAACTTCATTCTTAAAGATCTTGAAGTTTCACAACTTCTAGTCATGATTTACCAAACATATTTCTTGTTAAATTTTTCTTGCGACACAAGTGTTTACACACTTGCTTATTCACTAAAATGCTTTTAGTTTATGTAAGGTCCAGGTTTTAACAAAACTAGCATTTTCCGCTTGGTTCTTCCGAAAAACCACTTGTAGATCTTTAGATCTACATGTTTAGAGTCTTATTTTACCAGAAAAATTACTTTTACTCAAGTTCATGTTTCATGAGTGGAAGGGTTCATCATCTTTCACATCTCTAGCACTAACATACTACTAGTTCATGTTCTTGAACATGATCTAGTATGGTTAGATGACGATCCATCCCACTACTAGCAACAAACAACATCAAATATTCACAACAAAGCAAGATTTACACCATTAGTTTCTTTTTATCCATCTAGTTCATCATTCTTTCAAGACTTTTAGTTTTGATCTTGTGTGTTCTTGAGTTTTAACCGTTAAATCACCTATTAACCACTTTAAACAAGAACAAGAGGGTGTCTAGAAGCCCTTACTACTAACTCGAGGCTAGGGAAGAAACAAGACGTAAACAAGGTGGATAAAAGAAATGTAGAGAGGTTCTTGAGTTTCCGAAAGCACCGAGCCTCCTTGTATGATCTCTTGCACACTTGTATGTATAAGAAATGGTTGTACAAGAACTTGATGATGGATGTGTAGTGGTGATGGTGTTCGGCCGTGACCAAGCCAAGAGAGAAAGAGGAGAGTGAGTTTTTGGTTGATGTGTGTTTATGAAGCTCTTAACTCTTAGGTTAATTTATAATCCAATATCACTAATATCCTCCATGTAATGTGTTACCTTGATATCCAACACTAGAGATTTAAACAATCAAGGAAGGACAAGGGTGTGTCCCACCCTTGGAACCGTCAAATGAGGGGGGGGGGGGGTATGGGTTGGGTGGTGATGTTTAAGTTACAAGCTAGTTAGTTTCTAATGACATTAGTTAGCATATTAAGTGTGATATGTAATATAAGATATGTTAGGGTGTTCGGGGACCCTAACCAGCTCAGAAAAGTAAAAACAATGCTTCTAGCATTATTTTGGTGTTCCGGGTAATGCCCGGTTGTTCGGTTAGATACCGGTTCGTTAAAGTGCCAAATTGCACCGTTTAGCGTCTTTTAAGTATTCTTTTGTAATACTTTTGATTCCCGACACTTAGGGAAATATTCTGGATGACAAAACGAAATTTCTGCATAATATTCATATGTTTAAATGCTGATTTGAGCTGAATTTATTAAAATTCTGCACTTAAAGTGCGTTTCGGGTGCTTTTTAGTGCGTATTTTAGCTTCCGTAAGGTATATATGTAAACCCTTGTATGTATTCTTGGGTTTTAATGTATTCTTTTCGTTGGACCTACACCTAGGCTCCAATTTTAATGTCTGACTGCTTTCTGCAGTTCTGTTGACACAGTGTGTCTTACCGGTGCGTTTACTTAGTATTTCTGACGCAACGCTCTCGTTTATGCCTAAAGCAATATTTTGTAGTATACAACGTGCATGAATTCACTTTTTTAGCATGTAATCAGTCAATGCTGACATTTAAGCACATAATTGCAGTCATTAAATAACAATTAAAGTGTACGGAAATTACCGGTGTGGTGCCAGTTGTCACATGTACAACATGAAATTAAAGAAATACAAGTTTTATTTATGATCCAAGTCTCGGATTTTACAACGATTACAAAGAAAGAATGATTACAAGAACACAAGACTTCCAAAAATAGAAATACAAACAAGACTTTCTATTTATGGAAAGTATGAAGAAGCAGGGCGTTACAGTCTCCCCTCTTTTAGGGAATTTCGTCCCGAAATTTAGGAAGAAATAGCGAAAAGATATGGATACTTCGTCTTCATTTCACTCTTGAGTTCCCAAGTAAATTCAGTGCCATGTTTTCCTTCCCATCGAACCTTAACGACAGGAATTTTACTGCGCCTCAATAACTTGACTCCTTGATCCATGATTTTGACTGGTTTTTCCACAAAATTCAAGGTCTCATTGACTTGTAGGTCCTCGAGTGGAACTTGAAGTCCTTCATCAGCTAGACACTTCTTTAGGTTGGATACGTGAAAGACAGGGTGCACATTGTTGAGTTCTTCAGGCAGGTCCATTCTATACGCAACCTTGCCAATCCTTTCGAGGATCTTGAAAGGACCAACGTAGCGAGGTGCGAGTTTCCCTTTCTTGCCAAATTGAACCATGCCTTTCCAAGGGGATACCTTGAGAAGTACGAAGTCACCTGTCTCGAATTCCAAGGGTATGCAACGCTTGTCGACGTAACTCTTTTGTCGGCTTCTGGCTTTCAGTAAATTATCTCGAACCTGTAAAATCTTGTCCGTCGCTTCTTGTATAAGCTCAGGACTAGTGAATTGAGATTCACCAATCTCGTGCCAACAAATAGGCGAACGGCACTTGCGACCATACAATGCTTCGAAAGGTTCCATTTGAATACTCGCATGATAACTGTTATTGTACGAGAATTCGACCAAAGGCAAGTGTGAATCCCAGTTGCCACCAAAATCTATTACACAGGAACGAAGCATATCCTCTAATGTTTGGATAGTGCGCTCGGTTTGACCGTCAGACTGAGGATGAAAAGCAGTGCTAAGGTTAAGAACAGTACCCATAGCAGATTGAAAGGTTTGCCAAAGACGAGATGTAAAACGAGCATCACGATCGAAAATGATGTCAATGGGGATACCATGACGACAAATGATCTCTTCAGTGTAGATTCTAGCCAATTTCTCGACTTTAAAATCTTCATGAATGGGAAGAAAATGAGCTGATTTGGTCAGTCGATCAACGATCACCCAAATACTGTCATGACCAGAAGAAGTACGAGGGAGCTTAGTGATAAAATCCATGGCGATGCTCTCCCATTTCCAGACGGGAATTTCTGGCTGTTCGAGCAAACCAGAGGGACGTTGATGTTCAGCTTTTACCTTTGAACAAGTGAGACACTTCGCAACATAAGAGGCGATATCTCTCTTCATTCCAGGCCACCAGTAAGACGTACACATATCCTGGTACATCTAGTCAGTGCCAGGATGAATGGAATACTTCGATTTGTGTGCCTCCTTCATCAGAAAGTCTCGAAGGTTTTCGCGATTAGGAATCCAGATACGATTGTGATAGTATAGAATACCATCGGGTTTAGATATGAGATCTTGCTCCATAGTGCCTCGTATCTCGACAGTGATATTGCCTTCATTAATAGAGGCATATTGGGCTTCACAAATACGGTTCTGAAGGTCGTTAATGAGTTGGAGACAACGAATACTCTTCACATGAGTTTTACGACTAAGAGCGTCGGCCACTACATTCGCCTTACCAGGATGGTAGCGAATGTCGTAGTCGTAGTCGTTTAAAATCTTCATTTAGGTACCTCTAAATGTCATGGAAATCATGTAGGAGGTAGGAAGAACATGTCTTCCATTTAGGCACCTCTAAGTGTTCACCACTACACTTGATGTAAAAACATTAAAGGAGGGTCATGAACTACAAGTAATACAAGAATATTAAACACTAATCTATAAGAAATCATCAAGCAATGTGTGGATTTTATGTAAGACAACCCAAGTTAATCTCTAATCACACATACATCAAGTCTTGGACTTGAACATCACTTGTGGGTTAAACCCTTGACAAAATAGAAAGTTTGTGAGGATTAATCCTCTGATTTTGATTGTCTCAACCTTGTTTTTAAGCCTAACTAACCATAGAAGTGGTTATAAGCATTAGAACATAGGTTTGAGATGAGGTAGACTCAAGTTGAACAAGTTTAGTAAAAGTTTAATCAACACAGAAACAATCCATGAACTTTGGAGTCTTTTTGGCGACGTTCCAGGGACTGGTTTCCTGTGGAACACCCATGGAATCGAAGGTAAGGTCAATACAAGCACATAGGAAAAAGAATGAGGTAAAACGGATAAGAAACGAGTGAGTTATGCTCACTTTTGTGAAGATGTAACAATCTGCTCGAACCTTCTAATGTTGCAGCTGATTATGGCGATTTGAGGGTGATTAGGAGAGTTTGAAAAGTTATTTTAGCTTGGAGAAGGCCTTGGTTATATAGGGTTTGAAGGTGGTTAGTGGTTGGGAGTTTTAAATAGAGAAAACACACTTTAACAACCAACTAACACACTAAAATGGCCAATCCCGTAACAAGAAACATGCTGGCTGCACTGGCCTCTGGCGGGGCGCGAGAGAGGACCAGGGGGAGGTCGTGGGGCGCCAGAGACCATCACGTCTGCAATTCAAGTTTCAGAAATGACATTTTGGTCCCTTGAGTTTATATTTTAGGGTTTTAAGGTATTTTAAGGGTATTTTATGTCATTTAAACATAGTTTAAGGGTAAATCAAGTATAGAGAACATCAACCAAGTATAATTAAGCGTATGAATGTCGTATTTAAGTATCGTATGCATACAAAACACGTATTAATAGCATGTTTCACGTATTTGCAAGTTTGGCACATAATTTCCAAGAACTTTGAATATGTATCAATTGTTTCACGAAATTGAATCTATGAGCATGTATAAAGTATGTACTGTCACACCCCTTTCTGCGGCGGAAGCACGAGGTGTGATCATGAAAGGTTCTCATTGCATACGAAAGGTAAACATACTACATGCTCAAAAATAACTTCAAACATTACATTACTGAAAACATATGTCAAGTGTTTACAACACGAGATAGCATATTGTCTTAAAAGTCACAACTTTATTTAACGATAAACAAAGCGACATCCACGAGCATGAGTAAGACCACACGCACATCCATCCTAGTTACCTGAAATACATGTGAGTTTTGGAAAAACGTCAACATAATGTTGGTGTGAATTCATGCAGTTTTTGTATTTCACGTTTGTATACTTGTATGAAAACATAGTTTGTGTCATGTATAAATCAAGTTTTCATATATAAATCAAGTATCCATGTGTACACCACGTACTCATGTATGATTCAAGTTTTTCTTGAGTACCCCACGTACTCAAGTATAATTCCCGTCTTCTTGAGTACCCCACGTACTCAAGTATAATTCAAGTTTTTCTTGAGGTACCCCACGTACTTCAAGTATTAATCAAGTTTTAGTATGGTATGAATTTTATGTAAATAAAGTATTCCTGTAAGTATCAGGACTTGTTAATGAGTTGCAAGGCCATTAACATGTGACACGACATAGGAAGTCACCAAACCTTAGGCATTTTTTCTAGTTGGCATATTCTGAGACACAAAAGCACTACTCGATACTCGCCCTCACCGAGAGTGTGGCTGCCCGGCACCCGTTAGATCTAACCTTTTGTTCTGCGGTCTAGGTATATTGTTGATTAATGGTGCTTATGTACCCTATTCGTGACACGATCTCTCGTATCATTTCTCATAACGCATCATACTTGGTACTCGTCCTCACCAAGTGCGCTTCTTGTATTCTTTGTATCTCGTCACACTTGTACTCATTCTCACCAAGTGTGCTTCTTGTTATCATACCATTTGTAAACATAATAATATTTGTACATGTATTTCACCCCCGAAGTTATAAAAAAATGAAAACGGTTAAAGAAAAAGGGGAGCATGAACTCACAACTTTGCGTTCCTTGCGTCGTAAACTTCACCGGATTTGCTTAATTAACGTCGTGACCTATACGCATTTTCTTAACGTTAGTCACTAGACTTGCGTCGCACAAGTACAGTCACTCTCTTTTGTATTTGTTTTGTTGTGTTAAAAATATTTTATATTTTAACTAAGTGTCTTACTTATATTATTTTCTCAAAAATTAATATAAGTATCTCGTGTTTTGCACCTTGCACCCGAATTATGTATCTTGTATCTTGTATGTGTATTTTTGTGTTTATACTACTCATGAGTATTTTAGTGTATTTTTAAGTCTTAATACACTAGCACGTATAACACATACTATATACACTTAGCACAAAAGTTGGTGATCAAATAATATATATTTTTCTCTCAAAAATATACATACTTAACATAAATTTTAATCTTGAAGAAATCATCATTTCTTATCACCAAAAATTAGGGAAACCTTGGTAATATTTTTAAATACATTTTTAGGGAATAAGTTTCTCAAAAAATTATATTTTCTAAGTGTCAAAATTTATAGAAATTTTGACAGAGTTTCCCCTAAAAATGGAGGTTTCCCATGTTTTCAAAACATGTGTTTATTTTCTTTTAAATCAACAACAATCTCAACAATACAATCTTTATTTATCAAACTTGTCAAACCAAGCATATA